>VXAZ01008847.1:0-169722 GCA_013399875.1 Gymnorhina tibicen | reverse complement strand
CCTCAACTACTTCAAGCACATCCTTGCCTACACCAACATACACCACCACTCTGTCAACTCCAGGTACTTGTAAGTTTTGTACTCTCATATGTTCTTTGCCTTTGGGAATAGTGAGGGTCTGTGAACACCTCCTTTTTTGGCTCTGTATGGGATCAAGAATGGATTTAACTTCTGGACCTCTCCTGAAACAACCTTTGCCCATAGCTGGCCCTTCAGCTGCGTTTCAGAAGGAACAACAATTTAGTAGCTTTTGCTACTGTTGGACTTTGTCTTTCTGTTGGCCAAAATGGAGTCACTGGACACATGGAGTGTAATGGAGTGGGGCTTGATTTTGTGACACTTGCTCTCTTTAGGCACAGATGTGTAGACTTTCTTCCTTCTCTCCTTCTCCTTTGCCTTGTCAATATTATTGCTTCTCAGCTATTACAGATGTAGGAAGGAAGTATTTCTCTGTCATGCTTTTGGAAACAGTTTCACTCTGCAGACTGTGACTTTCTTTGAACTGTGGTCTTTGGCTGGCAAGATTCACTAGCACTCTGGGAACTTCTGACATCAGACAACCAGGTGCCGATCAGGCAGGAACACATTCCCGTGCATGCTTCCTTCCCTGATCACAGCTTCCCATCTCAGCTCTTACCCTAGAATTTAGCAAGGTGTTCTAGATAATGACACAGAGATAGAAAGCCCCGGCAAGGTCAAAAGCATTGCTCCTCCTCATCTCTTACCTATGGTAGGTTTTTCTGATTTTGTGCAAAGCACCTTCCAGCACCATCCCCAGTCTCTTTGCTAGGAGAGGAGGGACATGACCCTGTGTGTGCACAAATTTCAAGGAGTTTGCTTTTTGGAGCCAGAAAGGGAGGGCTGGTGCTATGGACCTTTGCTGTTCTGAGGGTGGGCTGACTTCTCTATGTGTGTGGCAGCTGCCTCATGCACAGCTTCTGTTCAGTTCCTATTGCGTCCCACTCATGCCTTTGTGCCTTTGTCTGTTTTCTCTGTCCCTGCTGTTTCTAACAGCCCCACCTACACCAAGCACACCACAATCGACAACCACTCCCTCGCCACCAGAGACTCCCACCACCACCACCACCACCCCGACAACAACGACTGTTACTGGATCACCAACACCCACCTCAACTACTTCAAGTACATCCTCACCAACACCAACATACACCACCACCCTACCAACTCCAGGTACTTTTATGTTTTGTGCTCTCTTATGTTCCCTTCCTGTGGTTGTAATGAAGGTCTGTGAGCACTGCCATTTGAGGTTCTCTGTGGGACTGAGGATGGGGGGGATAACCACTGGGCATTCCAGGAAATGTCTTGTGCCCGAAGCTGGCCTTTTGGGCTGGCTATTTCAGAAGGAAGAAGGATTCAGGGGTCTGGAGGAGAAGGTCTTGGCTTTCCTGATTCAACAGTCTCCAAGGAGGCTTTTCATCCTAGTGCTCAGCTTAGACAGATGCTGAACTGACGGGAAATCTTGCTTTGCTGCTCTTGGACCTCATCCTTCAGCTGGGCAGAATGTAGTCTCTGGACTCAGGATGTGCAATTGGAGTGGGTCTTAAGTTAGTGACATCAGAATTTTAGACACTCTTTGGGAACAGCTTTGCAGATGTTCTTCCCTTTCTCTCCTACTCCTTTGCCCTGTCTATGCTAATGGTTTTCAGAGATTATAGATATAGGAAGGAAGGAAGGATTCCCCTGCCAGGCTTTTGGGAGAAGTCTCTCTCTGCATACTACATCTTGCTGTGAATTGTGGCCTTTGGGTGACCAGATCCACTAGTACGCTGGGACGTCCTTTATCAGGGTGACACTGGGAAAACCCCATGCCAGTCAGGCAGGAACATATTCCTGTACACGCTTCATTACTGGACCACATATTCCGCTCTCAGCTCTTACTCCAGCATTTAATGAGGTGTTATAGATAATGAGGCAGAGATAGAAAACCCCAGCCAGATCCAAAACATTACTCCTTCTCCTTTCTTCCCTATTGGTAGGTCTCTGATTTTGTAAGAAGCATCTTCCAGCACCATCCCCAGTATTTTCACTAGGAAGGAAGGCCATGACCCTCTGTGTGCATGGATGTCAAGGAGTCTCCTTTCTGGGGCCAGAACGGGAGGGCTGGTGCTAGGCACCTTTGCTGTGCTAAGGGTGGGCTGACCTGTCTATGTGTGTGGCAGCTGCCTCATGCACAGCTTCTGTTCAGTTCCTATTGTGTCCCACTCATGCCTTTGTGCCTTTGTCTGTTTTCTCTGTCCCTGCTGTTTCTAACAGGCACACCTCCATCCACACCAAGCACACCACAATCGACAACCTCTCCCTCATCACTGGAGACTCCCACCACCACCACCAGCCCTCCGAGCACTGTTACTGGCTCACCAACACCCACCTCAACTACTTCAAGCACATCCACGCCCAAACCAACATACACCACCACCCGACCAACTCCAGGTAATTCTCTGGCCTGTGCTGTTGTTTGTTCTCTTCTTGTGGTTGCCCTGAATCTACATGAGCACCTCAAATTGTGCCTCTCAGAGGGATCTGGGATGAGTGTAACTGCAGGGCAACCTTGGAACAGCCTTTGCTTAAAACTTGCCTTTCATCTGGCTATTTAAGAAGGAACAAGATTTTGGGGTTCTGGGGAAAAGGTCTTGGCTTCACTCACTCAAAAAGTCTCAGAGGAGGTGTTTCATGCTGATGCTCCGCTTACACAGATCTTGAACTGATGGGAAATGTTGCTTTTGCTGCTGCTGGACCTCATCCTTCAGCTGGCCAGAATGTAGTTGCTGGACATATGTTGTGCAATTGTAGCATGGCTTTGGTTTTTGGCACTGGCATTTTAGGCACTGTTTGAAAATAGCTGTGTAGACTTTCTTCCCTCTCTCCCATTCCTTTGCCCTGTCAGTGCTAATGCTCATCAGTGGTTATAGATGTAGGAAGGATGGATATGCTTTTGGGAAGAGTTTTGCTCTGCAGACTGTGACATTCTGTGAACTGTGGTCTTTGGCTGATGAGATTCACTAGTACTCTGGGAAGCCATTTATCAAGGTGGCATTGGGAAAACCACATGCCAATCAGGCAGGAACATATTCCTGTGCATGCTTCCTTCCCTGATCACAGCTTCCCATCTCAGCTCTTACCCTAGAATTTAGCAAGGTGTTCTAGATAATGACATACAGATAGAAAGCGCCAGCCAGATCAAAAGCCTTGCTCCTCCTCATCTCTTACGTATTGGTAGGTCTCTCTGATTTTGTGAGAAGCACCTTCCAGCACCATCTCTTTGCTCAGAGGGGAGCACCATGATCCTGTGTGTGCGTGGATTTTAAAGAGTCTCCTTTCTGGGGCCAGAAAGGAAGGGCTGGTGCTGGGGTGGGCTGACCTGTCTAGGTCTGTGCCAACTGCCTCATGTGCAGCTTCTGTTCAGTTCCTGTTGAGTCGCACTCATGCCTTTGTGCCTTTGTCTGTTTTCTCTGTCCCTGCTGTTTCTAACAGGCACACCTCCATCCACACTGAGCACACCAAAATCAACAACCACTCCCCCACCACCAGAGACTCCCACCACCACCACCAGCCCTCCGAGCACTGTTACTGGATCACCAACACCCACCTCAACTCCTGGAAGTATTATCACCAGAACCCCAGAAGTTCCACCCACAGAACCAATAAGTAATTCCCAGGGTTTCATGTCCTTTGTTGGTTTTAGAAAGCAGGGTTTATCAGCAGCTTAACATGTGTTTTAGTTTCTATTCTCTGCACTACTGTAGTTGATTGTATTTCATAAATATCCTAGCTAACCTTTCAGCAGCAATGTCATATCCTCTACTGTCCCAGTTCATCTGTACATGAAGTACATGAAGGAGTTTGCCTGTCCTCACCCAAATGTGAATTAGTTTTCATTGAAGGAGTGTACTTGTGGTCTGTGTGGGCAGAACCAGTGTATCTTAATTCCTCTAATTAAGCACTCCTATTATGTACACAGTGCTTCTCTCTCTACCATGTGTCACTGATATCATGCTATGAAAGCTCAAACAGATGGCTCTGAGGCTGGCCTATGAGAATCATGAATACTTTTTAACATCCTAATCAAAAACTATTTTAAAGGAGTCTCCATTAGCAACCATAATGAAAACTGGCCATATGAAAAAGCAGAAAAGTGAATTGGTGTTTGTAGCATCCCAAAATAGCTTGTGGATGAGTAGTCTTAAAGGCTTGGGCATTAGAAATGGAACACATACTGCTCCAGCAACTGCTCAGTTTCTGTAGAATCAAATGACTCTGAGCATAATCAGTGGTGGTATGAAGGTGCCACATGGAGCAGCACAGGGAATAATGGTCTTTCCATAGAATATAGTATGCCAGAAATACAGAATTAACCAGAGTTAATTGATCTACTCAGTGGATTCCCCTGGATCTAGGACTGCTGAACTCTTCTCTGCAGTATAAAGTTTTAACACTGCAGAAGATGTTCCCTCTGACACTGTTGATAAAGTCTTTATAGCAATGTCTCCTATGCAAAAACCATTAATAAACAATTTCTGCTTTATTTCTGTCTGAAGACCCTAGGCTTAGGCTTGTTGAACTACATATGCTTAGCAGAAAATGATATGACATTAGGAAGAAAATGCAATTTCCCTACTTAAAATACTGTTTTGTCCCTGTCTTAAAGAGGGTACAACACCTGGATCAGAGATGCCGACAAAGACAAGCACTCCAGTTACTCCTTCAGCTACCCCACTGTCAACAACAAGAACGACAGAAATAAGTACAGCGTTTACTGCAAGCACCACTAGTCAACAGTCAACATCACCAGTGTCAACAAGCCCAGTGACAGCTACCACCTCTGAAGTCACTGGAACAGGATCGACCACCAAGACCACCACTTCAGGCCCCACATCCTCAAGATCCACCAGCACCACACCAGTAAGAGAAACACCTGGCCCTGAGACCACGACCACCAGGATCCCAAGCCCTCCAACAGGATCACATCCCAGCACACCTGTAAGACCAGGCAGCACTACTAGCACACCACCATCAGTATCGACAACTCCATTCACTGGAACAGGATCGACCTCCAAGACCACCACTTCAGGCCCCACGCCCTCAAGATCCACCAGCACCACACCAGTAAAAGAAACACCTGGCCCTGAGACCACAACCACCAGGATCCCAAGCCCTCCAACAGGATCACATCCCAGCACACCTGTAGGACCAGGCAGCACTACTAGCACACCACCATCAGTATCAACAACTCCATTCACTGGAACAGGATCGACCTCCAAGACCACCACTTCAGGCCCCACATCCTCAAGATCCACCAGCACCACACCAGTAAGAGAAACACCTGGCCCTGAGACCACGACCACCAGGATCCCAAGCCCTCCAACAGGATCACATCCCAGCACACCTGTAAGACCAGGCAGCACTACTAGCACACCACCATCAGTATCAACAGCTCCATTCACTGGAACAGGATCGACCACCAAGCCCACCACTTCAGGCCCCACATCCTCAAGATCCACCAGCACCACACCAGTAAGAGAAACACCTGGCCCTGAGACCACGACCACCAGGATCCCAAGCCCTCCAACAGGATCACATCCCAGCACACCTGTAAGACCAGGCAGCACTACTAGCACACCACCATCAGTATCAACAGCTCCATTCACTGGAACAGGATCGACCACCAAGCCCACCACTTCAGGCCCCACATCCTCAAGATCCACCAGCACCACACCAGTAAGAGAAACACCTGGCCCTGAGACCACGACCACCAGGATCCCAAGCCCTCCAACAGGATCACATCCCAGCACACCTGTAAGACCAGGCAGCACTACTAGCACACCACCATCAGTATCAACAGCTCCATTCACTGGAACAGGATCGACCACCAAGCCCACCACTTCAGGCCCCACATCCTCAAGATCCACCAGCACCACACCAGTAAGAGAAACACCTGGCCCTGAGACCACGACCACCAGGATCCCAAGCCCTCCAACAGGATCACATCCCAGCACACCTGTAAGACCAGGCAGCACTACTAGCACACCACCATCAGTATCAACAGCTCCATTCACTGGAACAGGATCGACCACCAAGCCCACCACTTCAGGCCCCACATCCTCAAGATCCACCAGCACCACACCAGTAAGAGAAACACCTGGCCCTGAGACCACGACCACCAGGATCCCAAGCCCTCCAACAGGATCACATCCCAGCACACCTGTAAGACCAGGCAGCACTACTAGCACACCACCATCAGTATCAACAGCTCCATTCACTGGAACAGGATCGACCACCAAGCCCACCACTTCAGGCCCCACATCCTCAAGATCCACCAGCACCACACCAGTAAGAGAAACACCTGGCCCTGAGACCACGACCACCAGGATCCCAAGCCCTCCAACAGGATCACATCCCAGCACACCTGTAAGACCAGGCAGCACTACTAGCACACCACCATCAGTATCAACAGCTCCATTCACTGGAACAGGATCGACCACCAAGCCCACCACTTCAGGCCCCACATCCTCAAGATCCACCAGCACCACACCAGTAAGAGAAACACCTGGCCCTGAGACCACGACCACCAGGATCCCAAGCCCTCCAACAGGATCACATCCCAGCACACCTGTAAGACCAGGCAGCACTACTAGCACACCACCATCAGTATCAACAGCTCCATTCACTGGAACAGGATCGACCACCAAGCCCACCACTTCAGGCCCCACATCCTCAAGATCCACCAGCACCACACCAGTAAGAGAAACACCTGGCCCTGAGACCACGACCACCAGGATCCCAAGCCCTCCAACAGGATCACATCCCAGCACACCTGTAAGACCAGGCAGCACTACTAGCACACCACCATCAGTATCAACAGCTCCATTCACTGGAACAGGATCGACCACCAAGCCCACCACTTCAGGCCCCACATCCTCAAGATCCACCAGCACCACACCAGTAAGAGAAACACCTGGCCCTGAGACCACGACCACCAGGATCCCAAGCCCTCCAACAGGATCACATCCCAGCACACCTGTAAGACCAGGCAGCACTACTAGCACACCACCATCAGTATCAACAGCTCCATTCACTGGAACAGGATCGACCACCAAGCCCACCACTTCAGGCCCCACATCCTCAAGATCCACCAGCACCACACCAGTAAGAGAAACACCTGGCCCTGAGACCACGACCACCAGGATCCCAAGCCCTCCAACAGGATCACATCCCAGCACACCTGTAGGACCAGGCAGCACTACTAGCACACCACCATCAGTATCAACAACTCCATTCACTGGAACAGGATCGACCTCCAAGACCACCACTTCAGGCCCCACACCCTCAAGATCCACCAGCACCACACCAGTAAGAGAAACACCTGGCCCTGAGACCACGACCACCAGGATCCCAAGCCCTCCAACAGGATCACATCCCAGCACACCTGTAGGACCAGGCAGCACTACTAGCACACCACCATCAGTATCAACAACTCCATTCACTGGAACAGGATCGACCTCCAAGACCACCACTTCAGGCCCCACACCCTCAAGATCCACCAGCACCACACCAGTAAGAGAAACACCTGGCCCTGAGACAACGACCACCAGGATCCCAAGCCCTCCAACAGGATCACATCCCAGCACACCTGTAGGACCAGGCAGCACTACTAGCACACCACCATCAGTATCAACAGCTCCATTCACTGGAACAGGATCGACCACCAAGACCACCACTTCAGGCCCCACACCCTCAAGATCCACCAGCACCACACCAGTAAGAGAAACACCTGGCCCTGAGACCACGACCACCAGGATCCCAAGCCCTCCAACAGGATCACATCCCAGCACACCTGTAGGACCAGGCAGCACTACTAGCACACCACCATCAGTATCAACAACTCCATTCACTGGAACAGGATCGACCTCCAAGACCACCACTTCAGGCCCCACGCCCTCAGTGTCCACTGCGCACACCACCACAGTAGGAACAGAAAAAAGTACCCCAACGACAACCTCTGCAACTGTTTCTACTCCAACAACATCACCTGCTGTCACTACTACCACAACTTCAGGGCCATATTCCCCAGAGTCTACCGCCAGCTCTACTGTATCTCTGCCATCAGTATCAACCAGCCCTGTGTCAACCACCACCTCTGGTACTACTCCAACAAAAACCTTTACCACCACTTCAGGAACTACCTCTAGTAGTTTTATCACAATCAATGCAACCACCACCTCCACCACCTTCAAAACCCTTCCGCCTGGCTCAACTACTACATTTGGGCCTGCTGCAACATCAACTGCAGTCACCACTACAGGAAGTTCTACACACAGTGCAACTCCTCCAGTTAATGGCTCAAGTTCAACTACAGGTCTAATACCAACCACTCCTAAAAAAACTTGCACTATTTTCCCTAATGAATCTTATGAGGTGAGTAGATTTCATGCTTTCATTCTGCTTTGGATGGAGACTACACACATAACTTCAATGTTAGTAACATACAGAGTAACATACTGAGCACTAATCTGGATAGGAAAGGAAGTATCAGTCTGTTGTATTTCTTTAGTATTCTTGGGCATCAGCAAAACTTCCAATTTTTCCAACAATCCATAATTTGGATTGATAGCTTATATACTGCTATTAGCTCTTCAAGGATAGTTTTTAAAAAGCTTTCTGCAAGGAGCTAGATCACAGTTCAGTGTTTGTCTTTGTTGTAGGATAGCTCTGATGAAGAAGAAACCAAGAGCTAAGTGGTGCTAAGCTATCTTTACTATTTCTGCTTTTGAATAAGTCCAGAGTGGGTAAAAGTTGTTTGTGTGTTTACATTGCAGCCCGACAAAAATCCACAGGGCTGAATTTGTCTGAGTTTGGAATGAGTCATGCTTGTTCACAGTCTGGTTTCAGGAGAGGACTGTGAAACAGATCGCTGCATTCAAATGTCAAATGCTTGTGAAATTTAACTCAGAGTTCTTTTTTCGGTTTTTTTTTTTTTTTTTTTTTTTTTTTTTCCCCACCTTTCCACCAAAAGTTTATTTTTTTTTTTTTGAACTCTCCACCTCTGACACAGACAAGTTAATGTCTTCTACATTTCTAAAGCCTCCTCACAGGTTAGATGCCTACCAACTTGCTCAGTAGATCTGCAGGAATAAAAATTATACATGACTGAAAAACTGGTAGAAGATAGAAAAAAATGCATACAATCACAATGCATGCACATAATCACCTTGAACATTTCTCCCCAAACAGTTGGTGTTCACTGTAGCTTTAGCTGTTTATCTGTTCTAGGCATTCATGGAAGGGAATTGATCATATATTGGCCATTCATATTGATCAGCATCTTTCACTGTTGATTAGAGAGGGTGTCTAGGTGATGAGATTAGATCAAACATCTCAGTTTTAGATAGCTGAAACTAGAAAAGGTGATTCCCGTTTCAGTTTACTGGCTTGAATTTTGTAAGTAATGCTTTTCACTTAGCAGCTCTCAGTTTTCCTAGCTCATCTTGCAAATCTACATAGTGCTGACTGATGCACTTCCATCCTATTTTCAGATTTTTGATGGGGAAAGAATTGTCAATAAACATGGCATTTTAAAAATGAGCAGAAGATATTCAGGCATAACTGTTGTTAGTCTCACTGCTTCCTAAGGTTTGTCTCTGTCCCACCCCCCTCCTCTCTTTTCAAACACAGGAAGGTGACTCATGGTGGCTCTGTGAGTGCATTAAGGCAGTATGTATAGAAGACAACGTTGTCCAGGTGATTCCAGTAATCTGCAATCCACCTCCAAAACCCACGTGTGCCAATGGACTTTCTCCTGTGCCAGTCATTGATGAGGATGGATGCTGTTGGCACTGGGAGTGTGATTGTAAGTATATATTTTGTTGACTATTTAATCTCCTGAGGGAGCAATACTACTGTGAAGACCAACAATATTTATCAGGGAACAAGTATTGTGCATGACTGTGACCCAGTCTTCTAGTGTTGGTTAGTTTAGAGTGCTTTGTTGATTCTTTTTAGCTAATCGAGGGATTTGCTTAAGTTGCCATTATCTCTACATAACTGTTGTGTTAGTAGAGTAAATTTGTCTCCCAAAGTAGGATTTATATGTCCAGATGCAGACATCTACAGCTGGAAGCCTATTGTGATGGTTTAGGCCAAATTCAGGGAAACGTCCAAAAGGGACGTCTCCTCGAAGGAAGGCAGGTTACAAACCACCCCTTCCCCCACTTGGGTTCGGGAAAAAACAAATTTTCCTCAGAGGAAAGTGAAGGAGAAAATAAAACTATTTATTTAACAAACACACAGGAAAACAATACTAATAATACTAAATAATAAAATGTCTCGCTCTGGAGAGAAAACCTGAAAGATTTTAGAGTCCTTCTGTGGGTGTAGTCTCTCTCCTCCTCCTCGGAGCTGGGTTGGCGTGGGGGGCCCCCCTCCAGGCCGGTGGAAGGTCCCCTGGTGGGGTTCTGATGTTCTGGTGTTCTGAACAAGTCCAGAAGAGAAGAAGGAAAAAAAAACGAAGTCCCAAGAGGAAAAAAAAAAGAAACCTCAACTCTCCGTCCCTCTCCGAAGAAACAGAGCTGAAGAAAACTGACCGAAAAGCCAGAAAAAGTGCTTCCTCTGCCCGCCGCAGAAGTAGCTAATCTCTGTGTCCTTGAAGCACAAACTGTTTTGAAAAGTTCGCTCAGTTTTTTTTTCTCTGTCTCTTGCATCCAGTTTTAAAGGCATAGAAAGGCTCAGGAATCATGTCTGGGCATAGAGCGGTGGTAGGGGATACAACAGCACAGTCACCCCAAGACATTATACATATCTTACTTGTTCAGACTGTCTGTAAAGATATATCTATGGTACAGTTAATCTTATTCTCAGTTGTCTGTCATTAATGTCAGATGAACTGTGCATTGAAAGTGCCTGTTTTTTATTGATGACTTCTAGCTAATGAGCTCATGCATTGACATATACACTTTATTAAAATTAAAATGCCCAGAGTTCAGTGAGATGTTTCCCACACCTACAGATTTTGCTTGTAGTCTGAAATGATTTGGTATGTTGCCATAATAGCCTAACTTAGCTGTATGTTTTTTTAGGCTACTGCACTGGCTGGGGAGATCCACATTACATGACTTTTGATGGATTGTACTACAGCTATCAAGGGAATTGTACATATGTCCTTGTGGAAGAGATCAATAAGAAAGTTGACAACTTTGGTGTCTACATTGATAACTACCATTGTGATACACGGGATGTAGTGTCCTGTCCTCGAACGCTCATTGTGAGACACGAGACTCAGGAAGTGAGGCTAAGAACAGCACAACCAAATACTCTACAAGTAGAGGTACTAGAGAATGTTACCATTGATTTCTTGATTCAGATATTAATACTGCATCAACAGGACAATTATATTCACAAAGTTTGGGGGAAAAAATTAATCTGTGTTTTAGATTTAGTAACAGTTTCAATTATAAACTTGGACTGCTTCAAAGGACTTCAAAGGACTACTTCAAAGCATTTTTTGACTCCGAATATGGAGGAAAAAAATTCTACGACTTCTTGCCTTTTTAATCTCAAATCTTTGCAGATCTCTCCTAAATACACAAGTCTGGACAAATTGCTAAGAGTTAAGGATATAAAATAAGTTAATTTATAATTAACATTAATGTAACAAAGGAAAACAATGTGGAATGGGAGGAGATAATGTAAGGTAGGCATAACAATAAAGTGCTGGCCTAAAGCATTTTTTTAAAGTACCATTAGTTGCTTTGACTTGTGTCACCTTTTTAATTTTTCAGAATAGGGCACTTATGTGTGTATTCCATTGATAAATGTGATGTCCCAGGTTTTGGACTTCAAAACTGGTGAGAAGTGTTTGGGACGTTTTGTAGTTTTGTGCTGTTTGTTTGTTTTATTTTTGTACATTACTGTGGGAGAATATTACAAGTTAGGTTGCAACATATTGTTGAAAATTTACAACATTTAGACCTCTTTTTTTTCTCTAAAGCAAAGAAATCTCCCACTGCTGAGTAAAAGTAGTGGTGTTAGTTTCACAGGTATATCATGGCTACTGTATTTAAATAAATAATACTGGTTTATTCTTATTTCTTTTATTTAATTTTCCTACAAGCATGTTCCCTTTATGCCTAAAACGTTGTACCATATGAATTTAGGAGAATTTTATATTCCACTTTCATGAGGAGTCCTTGAGGCCATAGTCACTCTAATAAGTCTGCTGAGTGTTAGGATTTAGCTGGTTTAAACCTTGAATTTTTAGCCTCATTTGTCAGAGGTTGATAGATTTTTTGTGGCTCAGAGAAGAAAAGTTTGACTTTCCAGTAACAAAGGAAACTCAGGAACACTTGTTACAAATTAAAAGGGTATTATTTACCTTTACATTCTCTCTGCAAAGCAAAGGAACAGTCAATTGTTTTGAAAAGTCAAACTAAATATATGCCTCTTTTCTGTTTTCCTTTATTTATTAGGTGACAGTAAACAACCAGCTCGTGGCTTTGCCTTACAAGAAGTTTGGCGTGAGCATCTATGAGTCAGGCATAAATCGTGTGGTGGAAATTCCTGAACTGAAAATGAACGTGACCTACAATGGCTTGTCCTTTTCTATCAGAATGCCCTACAGCCTGTTTGGCAACAACACCCAGGGACAGTGTGGTAAGGCTTACTCTTCTAATTTTTGGACTCTCAGAAAACCACAATGACAGCCCTGCTGCAAAGATTAATGGAATTTCCTAACAAATCTGTGAGTGAATTCTTTCTCCCCTTACCACCCTTAGGTACTTGCAATAACAACACAGCAGATGACTGCATGTTGCCAAATGGAAACATTGCAGAAAACTGTGAAACCATGGCAGATCACTGGCAAGTTGTTGATCCTTCCAAACCACAGTGCTCTCCAGGCCTAGTTCCTACAGGTTCACCTAGCACAACACCAATACAGCCTTGCAAAGAATCTTCCATCTGTGAGCTTCTTTTGGGAAGGTAACACTCCTCTTGGTTTTGCAAGCCTTTGGTCTTTGATTTAAATGGAAATTTTAGGATTAATTTATCAATGAAAAGTTTTTCTAACTATTGCTCTGTTTCTTGTATCTTTATGGGTTGCTTCCACTCCTTTTACTTTTTCTGGTTTTTATTTTTTGCTAACAGTTTCTTTCAACCCTCTGGCTGCCACGTTAACCTTTGTTGATGTTCCCACATTCTTCTACACTATCTGCCCTCCCCTGTCTCATGTTCTTGCCTTTTCCCACATTTACTTAGCAGAAAACAGAGTCCAACTGAAAACAGAGATCTTAATTTTAGGACACCATGTCAGAACTTAAAAAGAAAAAAAATCAAAATCTCTTTAAAGAGATAGCACATGGTTGCACCCAATAATATACAGCTCCTGGACTCAAAATGTTGATGTCTAAGTGTTTTGTAGGTGAGGGAAGAATACTTTAAGATATGTTGAAAGATCACAGTGTGGATAAGAGCTCTTAGCACAAATCTCTCATCAATAGTCCACACCCACGCGTCCTTAATCTCACACGTCCGCTGTTGCCACATCATAACATGTTAAGCACACTGAAAAATGTATGGATCATTCAGTAAATCATAATGATAAATATTTCTGTTTCTAGTGTTTTCGAGCCGTGCCATGCATTTGTCCAGCCTGAAAAGTACTATACAGCCTGCGTTTTCGATAGCTGTTTACTTCCCAACCTAGACCTGGAATGCTCAAGTCTGCAGATCTACGCTGCCACCTGTGCTGATCAAGGCGTATGCATTGACTGGAGAAATTACACCAATGGTGTATGCTGTAAGTATCTGGCCTTGAATTATTAAGGAAGATTACATGGAACTGTTTCAGCAGTAATGTCATGCTGCTTTCAGAGTAATGAAGACACCAACAAATCACACCAGCTGATTTCCTTAAGTAATTTTGCAGGTAACCTTTTTAACAATGGAAATGATAAATGGGCCTGCAAAAGTATACATGTATTGACTGTGCCAGAAACATCTGTATCAGTACATACTTTTTTGTATGTAGGCAGTTCTGTGCTTTGCAGGCATCAGCAGATCACTCTCTATTTGGTAGCATGTGCATTAGTTTTCATCTGCAGTAAATGCACAAAGGGTAGGAATACACTCCCCTTTGAGAACTTGTGCAAAAGAGAATGAAATTATTGTAATCAAGATGTAGACTCTTGGCTTTATCACCTTAGTGTAAACTATGGTACTATATCTCTATGGCTAAATTGCACAAAGTGATTCCATTTAGAGACATGAGTCTGATATGTGGGATTTTTTCTCTTTGCTTCTCAAGATTGTCATAGATACATAAGAAAATGAGTAAACAGTGTTTAAGTTCTTGGCATAAGGTCATGGGACTTTTATATGATATTGCTACTGAGCTGTTCCTACTTTTTGTTCTTCCATTCCAGCTCATGAATGTCCCCCAGGTAAAGAATACAGAGCATGTGGTCCTATTAAAGAGATGACCTGCAAAACAAGGTAAAAAATTCCTTCACAGTTAGTTACAGCTTGTACAACTATTCAGTCATATCTAATGCACAGGTGAATGAGCAAAATCAACCTCCTCTCATGTCTTAAACTGACTGTCAAATTTATTAGCACTATTCTGTTGACCCTAAATCTGGGTGCCTGAACTGTTTCTGTTGTGTGACTATATCAAACACAAACATTGAAAATCCCCAGTCACAAATGAGCAGATCGTTTGCCACTGTATTTTCAGTGAAAGGTTATTTGGCATAATCCTCCTGTATGTGCCTACGACATTAATGGTGTTTCTCTGAACATTTTGTCTCACAGAGGACAGAATGACACATCAACTGAACAAGTGGAAGGCTGTTTCTGTCCTAACGGAACCATGCTGTATGACTTTGGTGTGGATGTCTGCGTGAAAACCTGTGGTGAGTTTTACCGCTTCACTTGGATGCATGTTTGTTTCCTCTTTGTTGTTTCCTTCTTGTTTATGCAACGTAGATTTGAATGTATGCAGTGCTTATACAATGTATAGTAGAGATGCCTCCTGTTATGTGACTGGTAATGGAAATTTATTTTGGTATTTTCCCAGGCTGTGTCGGAGTGGATATGATACCGAGAGAGGTATGATGCTGTTTGCTTTTGGATTTCAAGTAGAAGTTTGGGTGGGGAGAGAAGAGTGGTCTCCACTGGTGCATTCTTGTTTTGCCATCTCCCAACTTTGTATTCCTGGTTTCACTTCTGTTCCTTTTAATTGGTTACTATGCAATCACTCATTTTATTGTTTTTCAATGGCAGTTTGGAGAAGAGTTTACAGTGGACTGTCAGGACTGTATTTGCCTGGAAGGTGAACATGGCATTGTATGTAAGCCTCATGAATGTAAACAAAAGCCAGTCACTTGTGATGGAGAAGGCTTCTACGAGGTCAAGGAAGTCAATCCTGAAGATTCCTGCTGTCCTCTTTTCACTTGCAGTGAGTTTATACTTTCGTTTCTAGTCTTTCTATACATCTTGGAAATAGAAAGGAAAAGAGACTGAACTACCTTAGTACCAGAGATCTGCAGCAGGGAGTCACAAAATAGTATCTTTACTCAGGCTTTTTAAAATCAACTTTCCCAGTTCTAGGAAAAATACATTTTAATATTGCAATGATTCAGTATAACTGAATTTACAGTTATAGGACTTGAGTTATAGTTCTTGTGTTCAGAACCACATTTTATTTAAGCAAAATGCAGATAGATCATGGAATCTCTGTGGATTTTCATTTTCCAGCAGTTGCCTAAAATCCTGGAGAGAGTAGGAGTTACTCCCTACTTCTTTTCATAGAATGGTGATACTTTATTAACACAGGATAATTACATAGTAGAAAAAAAAATCATAAATTAATACAGTACTCCATATCCAGTGCCTGGATTTATGAGGAAAAATGTGTTTCCTTTCTGCAATTTGTTTCTTTGAAGAGGATCTGGACTGTTTCCTAGCACTGGAAAGTTCATCCTAAATGCTTTGATAGGTGCTTATTTCTAGTAGCTGTGATTTAGTGTACTTTCTGGCTTACTCCTTTTTTTTTTTTTTCTCAGAATGCAATACAAGCTTGTGCACAGCTAAAGCCCCCAAGTGCTCACTGGGATTTGAAGTTCATTCTTACATTCCTAGTGGTCAGTGCTGTCCTGTGTACCAATGTGGTAAGTCCCTTGGAAATATATTACAATGATTAGCCTTATATTTATTATGTAATTTAGCATTACACTTAATAAGACTGTATGCAATAGTCTATTAAAAGAGGTATTAAACACAGTCAGATTCTACAAATTCATTACTATTAAAATTGGTTATTAGTGCTCTAGTTATGACAGCTAGGAAATGGGATATCGTTCAGGTGACCCAAGTTCAGTTTTCCTGATTATAATTACATGTAAGAACAGCTACAGAATTAACTGGGATGATGGTCTCAGCTTAATCTAGCAAAAAGTCCCTAGAAGCAGCCCCAGTAAGACGGATTTGCAGTTCTTGGTAACTGAAACAAGGAAGTACTTGTATCTGTTAAGTGCATATTCTTGTCTATGAACTGGACTGCATATATGGGGACAAATCTTCTTCCCCTTTTGCACATGCAGCATTAGTTTTTATACTTTATACATGTCCTGTCTGCTACCAGAATTGGGGAATAACCATATGAATTGTGATTCATTGTGGAAGAAATGAGTTTGATTAGAGTGGGGTGAAGACATTTTTTATTCTTTTTACCTATCTAAACATCTAACTCCTTGCTTATTAACAGTTCCCAAGGGGGTTTGTGTACATGAGAATGCTGAGTTCTTGGTAAGTTCCTGTTTCAATAGTCTTCTAAAAATGCTTAAAAGACCAGTTAGTATACTTGATCAGAAGTGCTATGAAGAGGTTTATCCAGTAAAAACAATATTTTAGAAATTTTCTAATTTCTGTCAGGAGTTTATAAATTTCACAAAGCCTGAATCTTTTCTGAAATTTCCTGTGTAGGAAAGAAATTGAAGGGCTGCATGTATGTCAGTATCAGAGAGGAATTTGGGTTAAGAGTGCTGGCATTTAAAAAAGTCAATCCACATTTACTGTCAGCACATTATTGCAGTTTTCAAAAATTAAAAGATATGTAAATAATTATTATTCTAACTAAACCTAGATTTCTAATAAATTATCTTGAATCTAGTAATTGTACCTGTTCTTTTAATATCAGAGTTTGTCATTGTTATACAGGACTTCAGTAAAAACACACATTAAATTACATTCAATATTTAAAATGTTGTCTTCATAAATGGCTAGCCAAATAGCTATCCAGTTGTCTTTATGATTTTTTCCTTTTCCATTGCTAGATTTACAGATTTTTTAAAAATTAATAAATGTCTGCCAAACACATACTATCTCATTAATATGTGATTCTTTTCCTTAAAATTTGTAGCCCAACTCCTCAGTCTTTGTTGACAAGTGTCAGAATTGTATCTGCACAAATGATGTTAACATCAGCACTCAACTGAATATCATCTCCTGTGAACGTGTCCCCTGCAACATATACTGTCAACCAGTAAGTGGCAATCTTAAAGAAACAAAAGACCCCAAAATACCCATATACGTGAAAATCTGTTTGATCAATGAGAGGTATTAAGCAAAGGACAGGAAGTTGAAACCCAGAGACCAATTCCAGCATGGATATCAACTATTCTTTGAGCAATCTACTGCCTGAGATTGACCGTGTAACTGACAGCATTCAGTTCACACTGGCAGGATTAGCTGGGAAATTTCTGTAGACCACCTTGTGGAGTGCTATTTAATTATTATGCATATTTATAGTAGTGCTTTAATTTATTCCATTTATAACCTGCTTTTATTACTTGTCTTCTGTTGGTTTGGAACATAGGCACAAGTCTAGAGTGCACTTCAAAGTGTAATCAATTAATGGATTAGTATGTTTTCATTTATTTCTTAACAATTCATCTATCATCGTGCTTTGTTTTTAATTAATTTTAATTTCTAGGGCTATGAACTTAAACCAGTGAAAGGTGAATGCTGTGGAAAATGTGTGCAGACCAAGTGTATTATACACACAGCAGACAATTCTGAACTCATCTTGAGTGTAAGTATGCTCTACATCTTATGTCTCCACCAAATCTGTTCCCTGTTCCAGAAAGGGAACATCTCCTTGCCACAGACAAGGCTTTAGTGTAAGTTTGCACTGGAAAGATCAAAAGCTCATCTAAAGCAAAACCTAGCTACAGTTTTTTGACCTGAAGGTAGGTCTCATGAAATAAAATTATCTGGAAGGCTCTTCCTGGAATGAGAATCCAATACCATTGGAAGGGGTTTTCTTCCAGCGTCCAGAAGCTTGGGCTTTTCTATGTTATTTGATTTCTGTATGCTGAAAAACACTATTAAAGCCTACAGATGAAACAATTCTATTGCCCCTGTACGATAAAGATTTAGGGTTGTTCTTAATTAACATAAAACAGTCTAGCTTTTTGAAAGCAAAATCCACTGGCATGGGTGATTTTGTTAAAGTACGCTATGTACTTTAGAGACATTTTTCTTTCTCAAGGAAAATCGCATGTAGAACTGAAGATTTTCTCCATGTATGGCATATTGCAGTCCATGTAATTGTATGTATCCCAAGTGGCTGTTAACCTAAAAATAACTGACTGGGAAAAAAGATGGAAGTCATTATCAGAGGGCAAGAAAATTTCTGTCTGAGCTCCCTTCAGCTTTCCTTACTACATTTTGCATTTCACTTGCAGCCTGGAGACTTTAAAAATGATCCTCGCAACAACTGCACGATTTATAGCTGTGTAGATATCCACAACCAACTTATCGCTTCCACGTCTGAGATTACCTGTCCAGCATTCAATGAAGAGAACTGCAAACCTGTAAGTAAAAATGGAAAATTTACCCTCTACTCCATACATAAATCACTTCCATTTAGTTCAGCCATCTAACTAACAACAAAAGTAAAATTTAGCTCTGATGGCCTTTCATCACATTTTCTCAGTCCTAAGGGTGAAAGTTCCAGATGCATCCATGCACAGCCCTATAGAGTGTATAAAATAAGATACCTGGGTGAGAATTCAAGGCTTATAGGTGGTAGCTGTCTCTCAGTAGCCAAAATACTGGTCAGCACCGAGATACTGAATCTTTGCTGACTGCTTTGTTTGGGGTCCTGTCTCAGCAAGAACCAGGTTTCCTTGAATGTTACAGAAACACAAGCTGTTCAGTCAGTAGGCTGCCAGTAGCACCATGCACAGCCCCCATTCAAATACAGAGGATTCTCAGAAAGCATTTGTTGGAAATGTTTCTGAGGAAAAGTTGCAAGATGTTAACTGTAGACTTCCTTCAAAGAACTGTTTTTATTTTCACAATCCTTTGTAAATGGATAGATTTCAAGTCAGGAAGAGACCGTTATCTTTGCTTATTTAGATCAATGCTACACTTTTCACTGGTTATTTCCAGCCGCTGAGGAACTGCTCTCCTCAGTTTTTGGCCTTAATGCCTATTTAACATAGAAAAATAAAATTATGTAATTTTTTTCTGTTTCTTTTCTCTTTCAGGGAACTATTTCATTCTTACCTAACGGTTGTTGCAGAACCTGTAAGTATGCCAGTGTATCTGAATCAACAATACAGAGAATGAATTGTCTTTTTAAATCAACCCATTTTCCAGATATATTTGTACTTAAATAGATACTTTTATATTTGTATTTGTCATTCCAAGCCTTCACTGTCTGATCTCTCTGGAGAGAGAAGTTGAAGCAGAAAGACCACTTAAGGCAATTCTTCAAGTGCACTAGTGAAGCCCAGGGAATGCTGAGGCATGAGTGACTTCTGGAGCTATTTCACCGAAAGGATTTTCTGCTCTTTCCCTGTAGGTGCCCCTCTGGACAGCCGCACACCGTGCACTGTGCGCCACAGAAAAGACTTTATAGTCTACAAGGGCTGCCGCTCCGTGGACAGAGTTGAGTTGACTGAATGTGAAGGAACATGTGGAACATTCTCGCTGTAAGTAAACTCACCAGACAATGAGATTTAAGTCCTGGTGGCACTGAGCTTGTTTATATAAAAGGAACAATAAACAGGTAGACTACAGAATGGTAGAAGACCTGGAACTATCTCCAGATCACGGACATAAGGTCATGGAATCTGTGACTGACTGGTTGATTTGTCTTAATACAAAGCAGAAAAGTGTATTAAATTGCCTTGGGATTCAGACAGCTATGATAAGGCCTATTCATCCATTAAGAGCTGGCTTTGTGTCAGACCACCTTGGCTAGAAATCATCACAAAAGAACATGGATTACTTCCTGTAATGGGAATGAGCCCAGAGAGCAGCCAGACTTGAAGATTGTAAGTGGAAAAGCTGCTTCTCAAAAGCTAACATCTAAAATGAAATACGGATATACTTCCTTTTAAAGGAAGATTCAAACATGCATGATTTTTATACAGTGAAGAAATGAGAAAATGAATGCTTTAGGTGTGGTGTTAGTAGAGTATTTTGATTGTACATTTTCCTCTGAAATGAGAGAACATACAAAAAAGTGGCTATAAAGAAGCAGTTAGTAGGACACCTGGTAGTGACCTACTAAAACACAACTGGAAAAACACAACTCTAACTCACCAAAGAAACTGTTACTTACTGCCTATCACTGAGTCTGCCACAGTGCACCTTACATGGGTGAAACCTGATCTTTAGTATCACATGGAACGCTGATTAGCTAGGGAATTTATTAGTATTTTGAAATTCCTGATCATCTTAGGGTCTTGCTGTGGCTGCTTCTACACACAACTACAAGAAAAAGATGGATCTTGTCACAGTTTATAGCCTGATATTGACAGATTCTTCAGCTTAGGAAAGGTGCTTAGGAAGCTGATGAACACAAAGCTGCAAAAGATACTTTGCTGTGAGATGGAAACAGAAAGAGCTACTGCTTCCCCTTCCTGCCCTGATTGGGATATGCATTTTATAATCACTATTCTGTCAGATGAGCTTAGCACTTCCATTAGCCACAGCTGTGGCTCTTCTCACAGGAGTTCTGTACCTGATTTCACCCTCTCCTGTACGTTGGCTTCTGGGCACAGAGTAACGTTGCCATTTTTGGTGTTAACAGGTACTCTGCTGAGGCCAATTCTATGGACCACAGCTGCTCCTGCTGCAGAGAAACAAGGACCTTTGAGAAGCACGTGGTACTGAAATGCCCTGGTGGGCACTCAATGTCACATAAGTACATGTACGTGGAGAACTGCAGCTGTCAAGACACTGAATGCAGCAAGCCAGAGTCCAAAGAGCTGCAGAATAGCAGAGAAAATGACAAGGCGAGCACTCTGAACCGGATCAAGAGAGCCATCAGCTTAACATCAAAATGAAGGCAAAAAACCCCTGGCATCGTTAACTGAAAGGACTATGACCCATTCTTAACTTCCTTGACTACTTTTGAACTTTACTTTTCCCAGAAACTGTATCCTGTTTGATTAATTTGACCAGTGCCCTATTTATTTGTGCACAAAATAAGAATACAAATTTGTATTCTTCCAAGTGCACAGCCTCTTGGGTCCTTTTCAAATCTGCTTATTTTCTCTGAATGATTAAAAGCACATTTCAAAAAGCATGGCTTTTGTACTTATTCTTGTGCTCTCTTGATGAGCTTGAGTTTGAAGAGAGAAGAAAAGTTCTTTTTCAAGTTATTGGAAGTCAAGTGATTTTCTAAATTTTTGGGGTATCTACTTCTGGCTCCTTAAAAACTGATCAGATTGTGCTGTTCAGAAGGCCCAGTCTGTAAGGTGGAAGAGAAGATGATGATGTCTGCCAGAACAAAGCCAAAGATGAATAACGATAATGAAATGATTCAGATGACTTGGAGAAACTTCTAGTTCAGCACCAGATCTTATTTTAGCAGGGCTCTGTATGTTAGAACTGTCTCACTTCATCGCAATTATGTATTTTCACTAAAAATGTCGTCCTTCAGCCATGTGAAGTTCACTCACAGTACTTTCAGGATTTATAATTACTATTGTAGTAAGAGCTCTCCAAATTCCAACATTTGCAAAACAGATACCCATCACTAAGCTAGTAATCCTAGGCATCCTCTGCAGAAAATGGAAAGCAATAGCCATTTTTGATATTGATTTGTCTCACAACAAAGGACATATATAAAGGAGTGCCTGTTTATCTTAGTGTAAGGGGAGCTGAAGCAGGTAACTGGAAGATGTTCATTTCTCTTGAATCATCTTAGAGTTACAATGAGGGTAAACCATACCTGTTGATAGTGAAAAAAAAAGCTTTTGGTTTTATTTTGTCTCCATTAATGAAATCTTTATTGGCAATAGCCAACCTCAATACTGGCATCTTTGCTACCTAAAGGATTGGTGGCACCATTTTTTGCTACTAGTAGCCTATCGAATGTGCTGCAGCTTAAAAGGCAGATAAAATTTCTGCCTTTTTATAAGTCTGATAAGAATGTGCAGAAAATGAAACTCCAGATTTTTTCAGCATTACAATACTATGATTGGAGAGCAGATTTCTCCTTCTCAGAGTTGGAGAGGTAGCTGATCTAACAAGGAGGAAGTTTGTCAGTTTACAGAGCAAGCTTTAGTATGGTTTTCTAAGGATTTCAATCTCTACATTCATTGTAAGGTGTGACTGAAAGTTTTCTCCCAGGGCACTTACAAAGTCACTCTCCTCTGTGGATTCTTTGTTATCCAACAATTTCTGTGCTGACACTAGAACCATACATTTCCTTGAGCCTTTTGCAAAAACCGCTTTTCTCAAAATCTGTTGACATTTAGCTGTCTGAGATTTTCATTTCTGCAGTTAAATTTGGCTGAAATAGGCAAGTAAATTCCAGAGATGGACACAAGGTGTGATCAAATCTGCCTTCTTTCCTGTGAAAAAGAGATAAAATATTACTAGGCAGAAGTGGCATTTTGCTGCACACAGTGTTTACATTGAAATATAAAATCTTCCTTGCTTCATTTATTTTTCATTTGGCCTGTAGTTTGCACGGGCTCCTTCTGTCCCTTCTAGTGAAGGGCAAACTACTTCTTAATGAGGAAGTTTAAAGATCCTGGATAGAAGTCAGTAAGGCTGCAGATTTTGGCTTCACCACTGCAGGGCAGTCTATGGCTAAGAATGTAAAGTCACTTCATACCAAAAAAGCAAGCTGCCTTGAAAGGGAGTTTCTATTTCATCACGTAGAGGGTTTTATCTCCGAAGAATGAATGCTGATCTCTCCCCACAGACATTTAGATGCTCTTAGTAAGCACTGGACAGGAATTTTTCTGACAGGAGTTTACATACACGCACGAGGTGTTGTTTGTCACAGTGCTCTGGGTTATGGCAGCCCTCTCAGTTTTGGTGCTGGGTCAGTGCTGCCCATAAGCAGGTTCACAAGCACACACTGTCACAAAATTCTTACTTACAAGTGCTTGGCAGTTCTGGGTCACACTGTACATGTCAAACCTCCCCCGCTTTCTGCACTCTTAGTCACCTCAGAACTTTGCACTTCAGTTTACACCTGCATTTCCAGTGGAACTAGATGACAAAATTGAACAGATTAAACTTTCTCCAATGTAGAAATCCACCAGTAATATTTGGGAGAGAAAGGAAGGAAAGAGCTTTAACTGTGTATCCCTACAAAGCGTAGTAGTGGCAGTGAGCAGCACTTTTGCTCCCCTCCACAACACTCTTAGAAGTAAATTGAGATCTGTATTGTCTGATCCCAGGAAGCATTTTGTTTCTTAAGCAAGAGCTATTGGGTCTGCAGGCCACAAGCTCTGGAAAACCCAGGAAAAAACTGAAGAAATATCTCTCATCACCCTCTCTGAAAGGGTGATGTCAGCCCATTAGGGACTCAGGAGATTGTGGAACCTTCTCATCCCATTGTCTTCCAGGCAGGATCTACCACAAAGGACCCTGTCAGATTCATAAAAAACATTAGTGCTGGAAAGGAATGGGCTTGACTCTGTCCTCAAAGAATGGCTCTACTCTCCAGGAATTGCCTTGTCTTCTGGACTGTAGCAAAAAAGGAGCAGTAGCAAGAGCCCATGTCTTGTCTCCATGCCTGAGTCCTGTGTTCATCTCCTCTAGACTTTCTGTCTAGCCTCCCACTTTCATGGGTGGCAAGGAGTTTCTTTTTGGTTTGTTTCTTTTTCTTCCTCTCCCAGTACTTAACAGTTCTAGTTTTGCCTTGAAAAATGGGGAAGCCTTCTTGGAAGACAAGTACGACTTGCAACCACATAGCCTTGAAGGCACCAAAACCCAAGGTCCCAGCTCATGCTGTCCAAGATCACATGGGTTTCATCTCCAGTTGTGGTCTTCTTCTCCAAGGTAGTTCGAATCTCAAACAATTTCCCTGGAAACTCAGTGTTGTTCACAGGACTCTTCAGCAACACAGTGAGAAATTCCATCTGCATTTAAAAAGGAGTTCACAGAAGATTTGCTGATAAAGTGAGCACAGTTGTTTTATGAAGCATTACTGGACAAATGTTTTGAGAACACCAGGGGCAGAAAGCAAAATACTTGTTAGGAATATGGAAAAATCACTGCTGCTGTCTGAGGTGAGGTAGATGGGATTCAGAAAGAGGGGAAAAGCCACATGCAAACCAAGAAGAATTCTTCCCAAAATAATACAAGGTAGGGGTTTCTGATCTAATAACTACCTTGTTTTCTGATCTAGCTATGTTCTATAATAGTACTATTTTGTGCTGTGGGAGAGGAAGGGTAAGATAAAATTTTCAGTATGTTTACCGTTTGAGTGTACTTTGCTAAACCACATTTCACTGAACTAAGCACATGCTACTCTGCACATAAACCCCAGTGAAAGGACTTCAGCAAAGGCAAAGCCCTAAGTAAATAATCGTGCAGTTACTGTGCTTGTTAGACACTGTTGCACTTGTCTAGAAAAGCAAACTCAGATATCGGGAGAAGACAGAAATAGACTTAAAAACTCTGAGATCATAGGAAAGAAAATTCTTGTGAATTTTAGGTCTGACGAAAACTGAAATACATTTAAATAACTGTAACATTGATATACAAATTCTGAAATTTCATCTCCCAGCAGAAGCTTTGAGGTGCATGGGGGTATTTTAAGGCAGAACAAGTTCTAAAAGTTGAGCAGCCCTCTTCCAGGGCCATACTTCCAAAGTTAACTCAGTCTTTTCAGGCTGCTACAAACAACTGTGTTCTTAACTGGCAACCTCCCAGACTAAGGTCCAAGCAGGCTACCTAAGCTGTATTTCCATCACTAATATGGAAAATCCTGTAAGTTTTTTTCAGCATCATCCTTCTAAAATCTGTTATGTTCAAACTGAATTTCCTTTAATGTTCCAGTTTTTCAGCATTCTTATGTGACATTCTTGAGTTCTTTTCACAAACTAGTCTCTGGAAAAGTCAAAAACACCACTATGAAGTTTTCATTACCCCAAGACTTTGAGAAAACTCAAGCAGAGGGAAAGTTTGGCAGAGCTGGTGCTGAGAAGGAGCACCTGTGCTCCATGCAGCTTTCTTTTAAGCAGTAGCAAAAGGCAACAGGAACAGTGATCAAGTGCCTGTGACCTGACACAGCAGTTAAATTTCAATAGCCTGTCCCTTTGGACTAGTGTAGCTGAGCACTTCTTGCCCTTGTTTTGCAGAATTTATGGGATCTGTAAGATCATTCTTCTCCTTAAAAATACAGGGAGTCTGAGCAAAATGTAAGGGCAGGTAGTTCTTGGACTGCTGATTCTACCTTCCACAACATGCTAAGCAGAGGCCTGGGGAAAACTGTGTCCCCTTTGCCTTGGTTTTCCTCTCTCTGGGTAAACATTCAAATTTAGAAGAAAATTGGTATTCAGCCACCTGCAAAACTGCTTTGGTTTTAGTGGCTACTTTGTTCAAGGCAGGGCAATCTCTGAAACTTGGATGACAGAGAATTTAGCTGCTACTTCAAAATATTACAGTTCATGCTGGAAGGATACTCTCAGGAGCCCAGTAGAAATAGTCTGACAGAGTTTTAGACTGGATTAACAGGGACATAGTTTAAGTCCAATTTTGGAAAAAAACCCCCAACCACAGCTAAGGTTGCTTAGCTTCCCACCTTAACTTGTTCTCTGCCCCATGTGTCTTAGGCTTTCTTTTGGCTTGCAGTAACTCAGTCATGGTGGACATGGTTACTGGGTATGTGATTTCATGTAATTTCAAGGTTATAGAGACTTCAGTATTAGGCATGCAGTGGCCTCTTCTGAACTATCTTGGCACCCAGGAATAAAGAGGTAGAATCTGCTCTAGCCTAAACCCCATAAAGTTCTAATTATTAAAGCAGAAAATTCATATGCTTCCCTTTGTTCTGCTACCCCATATTTTTCCACCAGGAAGGTTGTTTAAAGAGAAACCTTTCAAGTAGAAAATCTCAACCTCCTGATGAAATGACTTTCTATGCAGGGAGTCTCTCTTACGTGAGGAAGTGCCAGTAGGTCAAAGAGACCTGCATGCACGAACACCAGTCAGCCATGTCATTACTCCTTGTACATGGATTTTGAAAGATCTACATCTCCTTTAAGAAAAACAGAGAAGAGCACCTGAACTCATTCCTTGCAAATAGGAATAACTAATGTCCTTGATTTTTTCATGAAAAGTCAAGGAGCCCTATGGCAAGATGAGAGGTTAAGGAGCTTTGTGTCCATTCTAAGACAAAATGTAAGAAAACATCCAACCACCTCCTACCAAAATTAAAATACTGAAGGCATTCTTCATGTATTTTCATGGACAATTAATGACAGATATCCATTCCCTCCTTTCTCACTACTTGCTACAGATCACCTTACACTTAATTACATCCATTTTAAACTATGTGGTAGACACAAATCTGATGGATCAAATAAATCTTTAATGTAAGTTTTCTTTAATTCTATGATATCATGCAAAGGATTAAAAAGGATAATCCATGTTGTTCTTGAATTCTACTGACAATTTAGAATGTACAAATGATTGTTATAACTACCAATTATGTAAAGTATTTTGCCAAATTCACTTCGGATGTTTTTTATCATGTAGATTATTGGCAAAAAGTGCCTGACACCAAATGAAATGCTTTCCTAGCTAACATTATTTTTTTAACAAAGCACACATAATTTCTCTAGAGTTATTATCCAGGCAGTGCTTGTAAAACACCATCTTATAGCGGATACTCATTTCAAGAAGCAGTACCAGTTTTGCCTGAAATGAACTGGATTGTTAGAGGATTTCCAAGCTGAACCTCCCCAGTGTTTGGACTGACCCAGGATGGCCATAACTCTTTACAGCATGTATGGAATCACCTTTTGACAGAAGGATATGATACAAATGCAACTGCTAGGCTTTGGTACAGTAGCTGGCCATGAAGGGCATTAATCCACCAGATGCCTCCTATTTGAGTGTATCTTTTACCAAGTTTGTAGCAAAAATATATTTTTGTGAGTCACTGGTGTATTACATTAGCTTCATGATGGCTTATCTTCAGTGAGTCAGTGGTGATAAAGAAGCTGAGTTAATATTTACCTATTGTATTTACTAAAATCACATACCCTTTAATGGCAAATGATCCATGAAATGGGCTGTAAAGGGGCCAAGAGGAATTGTTCTTTTTGCTAATACAGCTGCAGAAGAGGGGAGGCCTCTTATCCTGCAGGGTCCAATAAAGGGAAGAGTTATTAATCCCAGTATGTCACTGCAGGGGGAATAGTTATAACTTGCATGCCAATAGCAATGATTCAGTGGTAAGTGATCAGCACAGTCTGTAAGTTCCCTGTCAGTCTTCATTTCCTTCTGAAAAGCTTCCATATATTTCTTCTGAAAACCTCAGTGTTTCCACGCTTGAATATAAAAACTTCATTTGAATGCAAATATCCTTCCCCTGTCAGTAGCCCTGAAATCACTGCAGAGGATTGAAGCAACCAGTGATTTCTAAGGAGTGTAGCTCGCAGTATCTGTGGAGAAGCCAGAAGCAGCAGCTCTGGGTAGTCACTGACAGAAACTCAGCTCCCCAAGAAATGGCAAAGGAATGGCACAAATGGCAGAGCAGACAAGCAGAGGTAAGAAAATGGCTAGGTACAGAGCAAGAGGACTGGGTTTCCTGTTTCTCTGAGTAGAATTTTGCTCTTGCTTTTCTCAGGGGAGGATCCCAGATGACTGATACTACTGTCTCTGCTGAGTAGAGCATAAGCGGATGTTGGTTCCATGAATCATTTTTTTTATTCTATCTGTTCCTTGAACAGTTTTAACATGTGCTGTTCATGTTCTTCCCAGGCCCCTGAGCGCTAAGTGGAGCTTACAGGGGGATATCACGCCTTAGCTCATTCCTCCTGCCCATCCTTGCATTCCCTTGAATCACCCCACATGTAGAACACAAAGGACTGGAAATTGCAGAAGTCAACCTCAGTATGTCATCAAAGGACTAGTTTAACCTGAAGGGTATCTTTGGCAAGTAGTTAATACGTGGTTCCTGCTGCTTTTGTGCAGCTCAGTGGGAATAAAGGGTTTTTTTCCCAGAGTCAGGAATCATACTCCTAGAGTCTGATTCTTCCTTCTACTCTCATACCAAAATGAATGAAATAGCTGCTTTGATTGCCTGGGTGGGAATTGGAAAGGAAGAGGATAGTGATTGAAAAAAACATAGACTTTATCTCAGCAGAGTTCTGCATTTGGATTTTGACACTAACTTTGATTTTGGAAAATTAATATCTTTCAGCTATCCACTTTTACCTTCAACTAAGCTTTAGTCTATATCTGTGGTCTACTGACCTATGTGCTTTTCCTCCTGGGCTTCACGGGCCTCCTGCACACCTGCCATTAGTCCTGTCCTGTGGCCTGAACAAGAACTCAGTTTGAAAATTACCACGAGAATCTGCTGAATGTGAGTGTTGCTATTGCACTGTATTCAATTTCAGATCATCCTCATATCTCCAATGTTATATTCTCATGGTTAGGTTTAACTGCTAGATATTCTCCTAGTTTACTTTGGATTTGGACAGAGATCAGGAGGGAAGATGTGTTGTGATTAAAAGGAAAAGCAGCAGCAGTCCATGACTTCCACCACCAGTGCCATAAAGACTGTTGGTTCTGTATTCTGGCCAAAATGGCAGGGCTTCAAGAACAGACTTTACCTTCCAGTAGCGCCCTGCCTCAAGTGCAACTGACAATGGAATTAATGGGACACGGACAGTGGCAAAGGGGTAACACGAACTCATGTTTCATGTCCTGCACAATGCTCTCGCACGCTGGTGCAGAGTTTTCTTTAGAGCAAGGGCAGCAGCAAATCATCCTCTGGCAGATGCTGTCACCTGCAGTTCTGCAAAGCACCTTGTACCTGCGTAGGGCAGCAGCTGAAGGGAGCATTGGGCCAGCTTTGGGACACTCCACTTTGGCAATAGCACAAAGCTCGGTAAAGCAGTGAGCAAGACCCTGTTGCCAAGGCCCAGCTTGCTGCCTGCCAACCAGATAAAAGGCATTCATATTCCTCAGTGCATGGGCAGGCTTGACCTGGGGCCTTGCGACAAGGGGGGAACCTATGTCCACCTTAAACTGTATTTGTGCCCATTTACTTCTGGCAATCACTCTGGCTTTAGTGTATTCCCAAAGGGGTATGGAGTAGCTAGAAGTGTGGGAATGTCTGTTATCTGTGTTTTATTTGCTGGGACTAGGTGAGAGGCTTCCTTTCTTGTCAGGAGCAGGTCCCCTTGGCATGAATGAGGTGAAGAAATGCAAGCTCATTTTGTGTCAACAAAGGAAATAAATCTCTAGAAGGGACTCTAAAATTACTGAAATCAAAATCTCTGACAGGATGTCCTACAATGGACTGCGGAGCTCATGACTGAGCCCACTGGATTTTTTATGGGTATGTGGTAGGGTATTAAAGTACCTTGAGAGCACCAAGGGACCCTTTGGCAGCAGCATAATTTAGGTGGTGAAGGAATGAACTGTGGTCTACATTGTGATGGGACATGGGCACTGCTCCCTTATGATGTTTGGAGAATCCACCACCTCTGTGTGCATAAAGAATAAATTAACTCCCCATGACCGACTGGTGTGATTAAATCCCATTTGTACAGCTGAGGTGAGAATTTTTGCACTTTTGATTTTTTTCTTGGTCTATTGAAGCAGTAAATCTGTCCTTTTTTTGTAAGATATTTTGGATGCACTTCTTAAAGGACAATGCCCTCTTGCCAAAATGTTTTGTGTAAAAATTACTTGTGGATTTTTACCTGTTACTTTGTTGTGCCTTAAAATAGACCTCCCCTGATGAGGGAGCAATTTGAAATCCTTGCCAGGATTCCTAGGGATTAACCAGACCTTCAGTGCTCTCTGCTTTCAGATAGTTTATTAAGTCTTATCAAAAAAGTTAAGCATAGAGCAGAGAATACAGCAGAGTGTCCTGAGAGAGTCCACAGAGTACTGAATGTCCCGAAAATGTCTGCTGAATGTCCCCAGAATCAAGACAACACGGCCTTCTTAAAGGTAAATCATCTAATAGGCACTTAAAACGAAAGATATTTTCACTTTTCTACCAATGTTCAACAAATATTTATGTCACGTATACAGGAACTGCGGATTTCTTTATCCGATCACCTTAACCAACTTCTACTGCAGAACATGGAGTTATTGAAGAAGAAGGAGAAATTCTAGGAACAACAACAATCCTCCATTTTGGAGTTTTTGCTTTTCATCTATTTACTACATTAATAAACCCAACACCTTTATATATTCACCCTGTGCTACCTTACATAATATTCTATTGTCTAATTCACACTGCTGTGGGTTCTAATTCTTCCCAGAGAGTTGGCAGCTTTCTCCATGGACGAAGGTCAAAACCAGTATGGTCCAGGGGGGTAAAACTCCTCAAAACAAGCAGAGAAATATTCTCTGCATTCTGGATTCCCACAGTTTTACTCTAAATAAAACATGCAGTATGCCTGACCTGATAATACTTTTTGCTCTGTTTAGAAGTGGCCATTAAAGCTAGTAGAGGCAACAACCACATTTTCTTGAGCTGGGGGACTCTGCTGATGTGCAAGACAGAGGAAAACTCTGAAAGAGGTCAGTAATTGCTTGTAACTAATTAGATGTTATAAAAAATAACATTGCTGCCAAAGAAATAACAACTGTAGGAAGAGGGTGAGGGGATGTATTTTCAAAAGAGGAAATTAGAAACAGCAGCTCTCTGTCCCCATAAAGCGAGAAAGACCTGGATACCTGTCCTGTCTGAAAGAGAGGAGGTTTCTGGGTGCTAATAATGAATGACTGAAAGAAAATTTAATGAAGCTCCACCTTTCAGGGACCCTGCCATCAATGTTTTGTTCTCATGCCAAACTCCTGGACTATAAAAATCTGCCTATAAGCCAAGAAAAAACACTTCCCTGAAAGGATTTTCAAGTTACGACTTCATGAAAAGATGGAAATAAAAACCGGGAGATCATTTTGGATCTTCTGCCTAATTTGGAGTTTTTGCAAGGGCAAAGAACCAGTTCAGATAGGTAAGAAAAGAATCTAATTCTTGCATTACTTGCTCTCATATCACTCTCCATAGGTGAGAAATAGAGTTGACAAATGAAAATGTGTAACATACTCATGTAAGAGCTGTAGACATGGCAGATACTGTTAAACATTGTACATTTTTATCCTTATTGTTAACCATTTAAGTACTTTACTTTTTTCTTTCATTACTAGGTAGTGTATCAACTGTTTTATGTCCTAAGTGACTAATCTTAAAGAGGAGACCCTCTGAATGCAGTTTGCACCAAAAAAAACAAAACAAAAAAATGGTGGCACCCTTTTCAACACATTTCACACATATTCTTCATAGAAGAAGTACTTACCATGTCACCAGCTAGGCTTGATTGACCAGTATGAAATGTTGTATTAGCAGTAATCACATTTTTTGTGGTCTGCTGCACTGCTACTTCCTGGTTTGATTTTTAATGTCTTACACTTTTCCCAACAGCTTAATACACAAACAGCTGATGTACCAGTTATTGCTGCCTTAGTAATTCCAGCAATTTCACTTCCATAATATCCAAACTTTCTCACTTGCCCTCTCTACTGTGTAGGAAAGTGCTAAACTGCCCTACTCCACTTCAGTGCTGCAACCACCTGTGACTAGTAGCAGTCCCTTTAAAAAGCTGTTCCTGCAAGGACTTACTGGGCACTTGAGTTTGGGCTGCACATTTATAACATAAGGATCTGAATTTCTCCCTTCTCCTCTGCTGATTCTTAGGCAGGAATATTTAATAATATTTTAGTGTTCACTGAGTAAATTAATAACTGGTTTTGATTTGATCTGTGGTGGATGTTGCTATGTTGATATTCCTAAACATGCTACCTGAACAACACAAAGAAATTTGCCCATTTTCATTTGTCATTCTTTCAGACGGGCCTAGAAGAAATGTTAAAAGCATTTTGTAGCAATCATATATAATTTAATTCAAGATGATTCATGTTTTCTTTGTGAAGCTCAGTGGTGTGAAAAGTGCATTCTGAAGAAATGTCTTATATGCACTCAGAGTATGTACCTACACTTTTGACACAAGTACAAAATGTGAGTTTTGGTTGCGAAGGAAATCCAAGTATCTCTTAGCCAACAACTGAAGCTCGTAGCAGCCTCAACCACTGAGATCAGCAGCTGCCACTTTGCTGTAAAGTCTTGCCACCTGTGATTTCTCCTGGAAAGGACTCAATACAAGACTTTGGTCCAAAGTCTTGCCTGAGTTAAATGAGATTTAGACATCCAGAATGGGATTCTCCTCACTTCACTTTAGATATCTACAGTGTAAATATGTCACAGCATAAATACAGCATAAATACTGACACAGCCTTTCTAGACAATGGAGAGACGCATGTGGTTTTCAGCATCTTCTTGCTAGGCAGATATGTAAGATGAGAAAGCTGAACCTCTTCTGCTTCTCACTGTTAACTTCAAAGGAGACTGGGCTAATCTGCTCACATTGCAGGTAGCTCTGGACTTCAAAAGTCATGGACTTCAAAAGTTCAGTGACTTGAAACTTCTTCCCACAGGCTAGTATCTTTCAGGAGTTTTCATTTTTGCCTTTGAAAATCTCCCCTTTTATGTTTTTCAAAAAAAAAGGGTAAGCAACTCATACGGGGTGAATTTCTAAGCTCCCCTGCTATGATTTTTTCCTTTAGTCCAGGTCTCTACTGTCAGTAGGAGTGAATGTGCCACCTGGGGGAATTTCCACTTCCATACATTTGACCACGTAAAGTTTACTTTTCCTGGAACCTGCACATATGTCTTCGCTTCGCACTGCAATGACAGCTACCAGGACTTTAACATTCAGATCAGGCGCAGTGCCAAGAACAGCTTCCTGATCTACTTCACGGTCACCATCGATGGAGTGGTCCTGGAGGTGAAGGAGACGGGAATCACAGTGAACGGGGAGAAGTGAGTAAAGACTGGACTGTTGTTTTGTGCTGTATTTTTATCGCTACGTGTTAGGTGGTCTGGCTGGAAAGCAGTGGCTGTGTATGGGATGTTCGTAGCTCTTTGAACAAGGTATTGTGAAAAGTCCCCCCCATACTGGTGGAGAAGGCAAGAAGCATTTAAACTAAACTACATCTCCCAGGGACCAACAGCAACAAGTTAAGCAGAGAGCAAAGTATATGCTATGAAAACAGAAGGTATTTTAAGGTTTCCTTAATGTTGCTTTGATTTGAGAGGGAGGGATGGAAGAAAGTACATAAAGCCCAACGCTTTATTTATATAAAGTGTAGATTTTGTAGAAGCTTGGTGGTTTTTCTTTTTCTCAAAACATTATTTCTGTGGTACTAACCCCACTGTTTTATGTTGCTGTTCAGGAACAGGTGGTTCTTTTAGGAATAGCTTTTCTGTTTCCAGATAGATTAGTCTAGAAAATTGCACTGCTTTGCAGATCACAGCTTGCCCTGGGATCTTCTTATAAAAAAGGGAAGAATTTGTAGATGTCAAAATCCACACCTTTAATGAACCAATTGGAAATGAACAACAAAGGAAACCGCAAAGAGAAGGGTAAAAATATTCCATAAGTAAAAATCATATGCAACAATAGCTGAAAGTTGGGCACAATGTTAAGGGCAGTCCTCATGAGAAGTGCAGAGTCCTGCTCCTAGCATATAATTATGAAGAGCCTAGGCAACCTTCGACTCTGGGAAAACCCCTCACAATCTTGTTGGAGAGAAAATTGCAAACATATGGGCTGTCTTGACAGTCTTCTAGAAACAACCAAATATAGAATAGCACCACTCTGTGTAATTATAGCACGAAATCCCCTATGTTGTTCTTAAATCAAAGGGGCAAGAAATCTTGTATCTTCTAGACATTTTCTGAATTTTGAAGTTTTTAGGTTGTTGCAAAATGAATGGTAATTGTCTTGCTAAGATGGAAAAGTAATGTAGGTCTGAGTTGTATCAGTACATGAGTAACAGAACAGAGTTGTTTATGAATCCCAAACGTCAAGGAAGTCCTGGAAGGATGATGATAACCTGCAGTGTTCTCATGTGCAGGGCCATTTTCCCAATATTCTCATCTTGCTCTTCATAAACTTTTGGGTTAGGTCCTTGGGTTTGGCTGCTTTCTATCAGTTGAGCAGCTGATGTAGTATTGACAAGAGACAAAATACGTTGTGTTGTGGGTTAAGGTTGGTAAAAGGTCACAGTGGACAATGTAATGCATTGTGTAGACAAAGACTGACCTTGCAAAGAGCGTTCCCATGTCTTACTTAGTTCCTTTTAACTCTAGTTTTCCTTCCTATATGTCTGTGAGGATTTCATTCGTCTTTTTTTCACTGCAATCTGTTTTTTTTCCCTCAAATTTCCAGGATCGCCATGCCTTTCAGCTTGAAGAGCATCCTGATTGAGGACACCTGTACTTACTTCCAAGTCACTTCCAAGCTGGGCCTGACACTCAAGTGGAACTGGGCTGACACTCTCCTAGTATGAACAGCCAGTTAGTTGTTTTCCTCCTGGTGAACCTCATCAGTGATGAAAAGCAGGGCTGGATGCAGGCACTGTGTTGATATATGAAACTGTGGGAGGGAGATATCACTCTATCCATAAGCTGATAGATGAATACCAAACTAGGTAATAGTTTAATGGGGCAGGAGCATGGAGACACAACCCCACGGCATTTCCAGCTAATTTTATGTGACAAAACCTGGATATAACACATCCGCAGTTACTTCCCTGCTCCATGGGGCACCAGCAGCAACACAGCCCACCAGCTCTGACTTGCTACTCTGTCTTGTGCACATCTTGTGTGGGAAACTAATCTGTGTGACTAATTCAGATCTTGGCCTCTTTCATTCCAAAGCCATGCTACGTGGGAATTCTCCGCTAAACATCTACCCTGCAATATCTTCTTCTGCAACAGTGCATTTACACTTTTCTGTGTGAACACTTATCCTTCACAATCAGGACTGAGATTAAATGGAAGTTGTGTGTCATGTTTTGCCATTTAGAGAGATAGCGAGAGGGTAAAAGGTGAATAGAGAGAAAAAATATCAGAAAGTAATCAAGTGATATTGGAATTCTGATTTATTGAAGTATTTTCTTCCCCCCTTCCCGTGTACTAATTAATACCTCAAGTGAAAAAGGCAGTACCTGTACATTACTGTAGAGTGGACACAACAGTAGGAAAAGCACTGCCTTTTTTTGGTGGACCTGAGTGGCACCAGTACTGTCTCCCAAGCACGTAGGAGTGATAAGGTGCAATAGTTCTACCTAGCAAGGCAATAGTGTGCTAATCTGGCTGTTTATTTCCACTAAGCATGGGCAAAACAAGTAATGGTGGGCAGACCCATGCCTAGAAGTGCTCGAAAATTTTCCATTCACCCTATGGACTAGAAAACCCATTAGATGTGGCTAAAAGTTAACCAGAAGCTGCTTCTTTACAGCATCTAGCATTAGAGCACAGTTATCTGACCTGCCCAGAGAGGAGCTGTGGTACGCTGCAAGATGTACCAAATGTCTATATACCAGTGTCTCTATACTGGGAGACACCGGTCCAGGGATTAATCCAGTATTCAACATGCTTCAGTTACCCCTTTAGTGGGTAGGAGTGACAATTGCTGGAGGATTATCTTCCCATTTGAATTCAATCTGTCTGCAGATAAGTTTTACAAGAGAGATTTGTAGCAGAAAAGGAGACTGCTGCAAAGTGGGAATGAGCACTTCTGCCACTGTGCTTTTCTGTTGTGAATCACTTTGTAACAAGTGCTGCTGATGTGGGGAAAAGCCTTTAAACTCTGTGTTTCCTCTTTTGTAGCTGGACCTGGAAGAAACATATAAAGAGAAAATATGTGGTCTATGTGGGAACTATGATGGCAATGAGAAGAATGATTTGATTTTGGATGGTAGGTCATAAATACAGCATATTCCACCCAGAACAGACCTCCTTATACATGACATAAAACTTGATATCTGTTTCCTCTGAGATCTCCTGACAGGCACATGAACATTTCCATATACAGGAGGTGTATTTTAAGAGGTTCTGAGATGATTTGGGATTTTCTGCTCTTTTCGTATTTATAAGAGTCTCCCACCTCTTTGACCCAAATTAATTGCTTGGCTATCATGCAGCCATGTTCCCAGGTTCCCCATTGACAATAACATACTTTAAGGAAATGCACGAGTACATTTTTTGTTCTACCATTTTAATCATTCTATGTGTGATTATTTTTTGCCTCCATAATGAAATGCAAGCATCAGAAAAAACACAAAGTATCTTTGAAGAAACTGTGGTGCCATCCACTGACACCTTCAGATATTGCAAATAGCTGAGCCTATAATCCTGCAGCAGGTTGTATGGGTGGAAAGAAACCTTCATCCTGGGATACCAGCTGCAGGACTGAAGCCAAAGTTATAACAACATGCCTTTATGTAATACCTGTGTGACTATTGTACATGCAAACAGAAAACTCTAAGATCAAACACACCCATAACAAAGAGAAGTCTTTGGAAATTATGAGAAGCAACAGAAAGGTCAAGAGTCTCACATTATTTTACATACCCACACTGACAGCAGGCCTTGAAACAAATCTGCCAGATTCCTGACTCTAGCTCAACAGAAGGTATATCAGGCTGTCATCCTCTATAATATGGATGCTGGTTAAAGCTGGGAATTTCATGAAGTGCATACTGCCTTTGAGCCCAAAGAGTAAGTGCATTTTTATAGCCCATTAACTGATCTAAAGAACTGCAGGAAGTTGCTGAAATGCATCTGGGGATTTTTGCAGGGTATAAAATGCATCCAAGACAGTTTGGGAACTTCCACAAAGTAGAGGATCCATCACAAAAGTGTGCTGATGTGAGCCCAGATGACCACACTGGAAGACATCCCAGGAGGAAGGACAATAGATGCAGCACATACGTAAGTGTGTGGGACCAAGAAGTACAAACCCTCCTGACCTACAGTGTTGAAGAGACTGTTAAAATAAGTCTTAATTACAGAGCATGCACTAAACTGAATTTTTCAGAACTCTACACATGAATTTGAGCAAAATAATGATCTTATAGCTGAAACAATATCCTATTATGGTGTTAAAGAAATAGATAGTGGGAAAATACCCAATTGAATGACAGCTTCCAGTCCAAGCAAAGGACTTTGTGGCAGAAAATTAGACCGGATAATCTCCTGAGATCCCTTCCAATTTGAATTATTCTGTGACCCTGGAATTGTGTCATCAAAACTTGGGGTCTATATTCAAAAACCTAGAAGGTGGTAACATGTCAAGTATTGCTTTTCTTTCCCTTTCTTTCTTTCTTTCTTCTTCTTCGTCTTCTTTTTTTTTTTTAAGCAGAAAAAACAATGCAAGAAACTTATGTCCCGTTTTGGAAACTGCCGCAGAGTGGTTGCCTTTGATGACTACATAGAGACCTGTGCTGAGGATATGTGCCACTGTGCAGTTAATTCTTCTCACTCTGATTTGGTTTCCAGCTGCATATGCAGCACTTTAAACCAGTACTCTCGAGACTGTGTTCTGAGGAAGGGAGACCCTGGGGAATGGAGGACCAAAGAACTCTGCTGTAAGTAGCTGCTGCTCTGGAGATTTCTTTCAGGTTAGACATTTACACAAGTATTCTGATGCCAGCAGAGCAAAGCGAGGAGCTCTGGTAACCACCTTGAACCAATCTGTGAAAGTACTTTGACAGAAACATTGTTAATGGAAAAGCTTCTACAAATTTAACTTGATTTTGCTCCTTAAATTAGAACTATACCTTGATATTGCCCACCTCCTTTTTACAACTATGTTTTCTCCAGTTCTTTTTTTTTTTCCTGAAATTTACCATGCACAGTTAACTCATAAAGAGTCTTGTTTCAACATGTTGACAACTAGACAGAAGTAGTTACCGAGAAGTGCAATATGTTTGTACTTACATTACCCTGTGTTTGCATACTCAGTATTCCAGTTACTGAGCAGGAAAACTCTGTAAATCCAGAGGGAAGGCTACAGGTAGTTCACCCAAACTGCTGGTGTGGATTGGGATAGCAAATTAATGCCAGAAGAACTGATGCTTCAGGCAAAAATAAACTGTTATGACTCCCTAAATGATTCTGGTGTTCTTTGCTTGTATTATGACTTCAGCCAACCTTGAGCTAGCAATGTGAAATAGCTCAAATTTCCCAGCAGCACAGTTTTGTCCAAAAGATAAAGTGGCCATAAAAGGTTCCTTTAAGAGGTTAAACAAACACGACATATCTGGATAGAAGGTCTTGCAAACAAGATATGGAGGAAAGGAGGAAGAAGCAGTTGGGTAGTGACACAACAATTTGAGAGATCTTATAAATACGTCATTAACATACTCCATTTTGGTTTGGTCTTGCAGATCAGGAATGCCCAAACAACATGGAGTACATGGAATGTGGAAACTCCTGTGCCGACACATGTGCAGATCCAGAAAGGAGCAAGATTTGTAAAGCCCCATGTACAGACGGCTGTTTCTGTCCTCCTGGTAAGGCAGCTCACTTCTGTCCATGATCTCACACATCAAGGGACAAAAAGGGAGCTTGTTCCCTTTCGTTACCATTTCACACGACAAATAAACTGTTTCTTCTAGCATAATTTAACAACATTCTTCTTGGAAGAGCCAGATCTCTAAAGATTCAAGATGCTGACACTGCAGGAGGAGAGGGAAAGACTTCTAAGGACTAGACAGGAAAAAAAATGGTGCAGATGTGGAAAGAGAAGAGGGGTTCTCTAGACAGTAAGAATGCAGGTGAGATGCCTCCCTGCTGAGACTAGGTCTTGCTGTAGCTTAAGTGACACAGAGCATAAATTCATTTCTAGGTATGTGCATGTATAAATTTGCACATGAAATAGTCTAAGATGAGGTTCTGATTTCTATTAGATTCATTATTAGAAAAGGATGGAAACTGGCTCTCACCCTTGCAATCTGGCACTTGATAATCCTGCTCACAGTGAAAAATTTCATAACAGGAAATGTTGAGTTTTGCATTGCTTTCATTTTAACTCTTTTAAGAAATATTTCCCACCCATTAGCATCTGAAAGGGCCTGGTGTGGTGTTTTCCTTTAAAAGTATCTCATTCATTTTAAGAAATGCTGAATACTCCAGAGTTTTTTCCTTACTCTAATCTTCCTTGATGGTGTGTCCCAGACTCACCAAAGGAATATTAACTAGCCAATATGTCTGAACAGGAACAATCCTTGATGACCTCAGCAGCAAGAAGTGCATTCCCAGAGACAGCTGTCCCTGTACATTTCAAGGCAAAGTCTACTCATCTGGAGGAACTTATTCCACTCCCTGCCAGAACTGGTACTGTTGTGGTCTTGATTACACTAACAAGGAAGAAGCATTTATTTCAAAACATTCATGAGCTGCATTCTGTACTTTCCTCCTTTTTTTTTTTAATCTTTTCCTGACATTTGTCTTAAGTAACTATTCAAAACCTTGCTCTGAATTTCAACAGTGTAGGAAAACTTAGAGGTATTCCTCAACCACATATAGTTATTACCCACCCTCACTTGAAACTGCTTGTGAAAACTGAGCTCAACATTTCAGAATGTAGAAAAATGAGACTCTTCAGTGATTAATTCAGAGACTTGGGCCACTAGAATGAGGTGAGAAGTCATACCATGTTAATAAGTGGCATTTCCAACAACATCTGGATCTCCACAAGGCTGTTTAAAGGCCAGATCTCAGAAGTCCTGATCCTTGAGAATTATTTGATTTAGAAAAAAACCTAGCAGGGTGAACCCATCTCTATTCTGCACTAGTGAAAGGTGATAAGACCTGAAGTGTATTACTCTCAAAACAATTTTATTTCTTACTTTGTATGTGTTATCTGAGCTCCTGCGACACATCATTTTTTAACCATGCGTTAAAGCTTTACTATAGGGAGGAATTAAAGGTGGTATGGTGCATGGCCAAACGTTCTGCAACCCCCTTCGGATTAATATATCCTGCATTTTGAGGAAACGCTCCTCAAATGCCAGAAATATTGAGTAATTTTGAGAACTCAGTGGGCTTTGGATGGTTCTTATCTTGCCATATCCTCACTTACTCCTCTCGAAGCCCAAGCCTACATAGCTGGGCTGTTTTCTTCCTGTGTGCACAGGTGTGAGAATTGCTCATTATCCCAGGTCCTCCACAATTAGCTGCTAAACAGTTGCATCAGTAGCACAAGATGTTGCAAGATCCTCCTTGAAGGGGTTCTTTCTTTCTTTAAAAAGCCAAATAAACAATTTAGGCGATGAAAACCATTTCTTATTTTCCCAGTCCAGTGTGTCTCTGAGGGAGCCAGCTCAAAGCTCAGTGCAGTTAACTTTCTCACTGAGAAGAGTTCAACCCTCACACTTTAAGGGCCTAATATAAAGGCTTCCACCCACAGGGTTTTAATAAAAAGCCAAGATAATGAGCTAAAAAGACAAAGAGGCTGCATCTGTGCAGACTCAAATGATATATCACCTTTGATCCCTTGAACCTGTGTTTATTCTAACTGCTGCTTTTTGGGTTTTGCACAGTACTTGCAAAGGAGGCCACTGGAGCTGTATCTCTCTGCCCTGCTCTGGAAGTTGCCACATAGATGGAGGATTCCATATAACAACATTCGATAATAAGAGATTCAATTTTCATGGCAACTGTCATTATGTTTTAGCTAAGGTATGAGCAATTTCTCTTTTCACTCCTAAATCTCCTGAGTAACATGAGGCATTAAACTGTGCTGCATCTTTATATGACTTAATTTAATTAAATGGCACCAATCCAGCAAAGCACTTCAACACGTGCTCAGTCTTAAACCCCGTAAATTTTTGAATTTGCAATGGATTGCAAGTCAATTGCTGAAGATTAGCTTCAAAGTTTTGCAGCTTCAACATAGTTGTACTTTTTTTTTTTAATTAAATAATTTTCTTAATGGATGTATTAGTGTTGATTCAAGAGTTTCTTCTGAAGTTTTCTTCATGTGTGACTGTCAGAAGGAAGTGGAAGGAAGTTTTTTCTGCAAAAAAATTGAATTCCCTGTGAATGCCTGCAAATTAAGTCCACACAGGCTGATAGCAAGGAAACAGAGTGCAAAGGAAAATTAGTGAAAAATATTGATTTTGGCAATGAAATAAACAGTTTGCAGTTAGAGATCAAATACCCCAGTTCTTTCATTACTCCATCTTAGCCTTTCAGTGACACCTTTTTCTCTTCTAGCTCTCATCCTGTAACATGCTAACAATCTCTGCCCATACTTTTTTCATGTCTTCTCAGAACACTGATGACACAGTTGTGGTGATTGGGGAGATCATTCAGTGTGGGACTTCAAGGACAATGACTTGCCTAAAGAATGTATTGGTCACATTAGGAAGAACTGTGAGTAACTGACTTTAATTAATGATACATAGTAGGTTGCTTCTATTTTCCCTACATTCCTGTATAGTGTCTGGACACTGAGTTACGCTAACCCCAGAGGTGATGAGGTTTTGAAGACACTAATGCTTAATGCTTAATGAAGCTTGTCAGGTTGCTCTTGTCTCTCTCACATCGTGTGCATTCACTACTGTGGGCTTTTTTCCTTTTCCCTGCAGACTATAAAAATATGTTCCTGTGGAAATATCTACATGAACAATTTCATTGTGAAGCTGCCCGTAAGCAAAGGTAAATGCCCTTCTTCACACCTTCCACAGTGTAGCCTACATCTATTTGCAGAGGGATTTCCTCTCCTTTCTCTGAAAAGAACATGACCCTACTGATTGTTAGGTGGATAGCAGGTCTGGGATTCCTTGGGAGTCTCTGTGTTACTGGATGCACTGGCAAATGGAAGTTCCCGTTTACTCAGCTTCATAAAGATTTGCAAGTGCATACAACATTTTTTCTTTTTCTCTTTCTTCTTTAGATGGCATCACCATCTTCAGACAATCTACATTTTTCATCAAAATCTTGAGCTCAGCTGGAGTGCAGATTCGAGTGCAAATGAAACCTGTAATGCAGCTCTCCATAACAGTCGATCATTCTTTTCAGAATCGCACATCTGGTAGGACACATAAGGCTAAACCCTTCAGTGTGCTGCAGAAAATCTCTGTGATGTTTAGTGTGTGCAGATCTTTTAGACTCCATCTGTTTGAACAGGCCTTCATCAGAGACGTGTGAAATGCAGACTGTGTTCTTGGTTTTGCCACCAGTCTCTTGTTAACACCATTTAAGATTTTTGTGCTTCTGTTTCCTATCTGCGCAATGGGATTACACCCTGTCTCTCTGACCCATTTTGTTTTTCTTTTGCTATTTCCTTTGTTTTTAAGCCTTTGGGGAAGATATTCTCTGTCTTCCAGTGTTTACTGAAGCACATTTAAGCAGTTCCAATCCCTGTGCTATCACTAAGTGCTACTGTAATGCAGAAAAATAATAATTACACTCTAAACACAGGGTCCTATCTGATTTGTGGGAACACCAGGAAGTCTCTGAAGGAAAATGGGTTTCTCTCAGGCTAGGTCCATTATAGATCTAAGAATGTTCATCTAGAAGCCATTCTTTTTTTCATGCACCTAGCGATTTCTTCTTTTCTTTTGCCTTTTTTTTTTTGCCTCCCACACAAGGTCTTTGTGGCAATTTCAATAACATCCAGACAGATGACTTCAGAACAGTCACTGGAGCTGTGGAAGATTCAGCTTCTGCTTTTGGTAACTCCTGGAAAACTAGAGCCAGCTGTTTTGATGTTGAGGACAGCTTTGAAGATCCTTGTTCAAACAGTGTGGATAAAGGTACCAGGCTTTTCATCCCTGGTTTATCGGTGTGGAATAATTTTCACATGATGGATAATCAAAAAAGCTTTAGAAATCTCATAAACATCAAAACCCTCTGCCTTTGAGGCTATTACTAGAGAGAAAACATTGTGTTTTGAAGGTCTTTAAGACGATAGCTTTACTTTCAAAACAAAAAGCACTACTGGAGAAAGAGCCAGCACGTTCACTGATGACTTGAAAAGCACACACAGCATCAATGAGAGAAATTTAAGGCACAGCATACTTGGTTGCCATTATTTGGGCAAGTTCTTCATCCACTCTAGGTTGTTACAGCTCTGCTGAAGTCCAGAGGAAGAAGTTATCATCAGTGCTGAGTTAAGCAAGCATTGCACTATACTAGGTGTCCTGTCTGATTTCTCACTTTGACTGGATTTGGATATATATTGGATTTGGACTGACCTCTCCTAGGTACTGCCACATGTAATTAAAGCTGCAGCTCATAGCCACACAACTCACTGATTATTACATGCTTGCTATTATCACTTGACTATAAGGAATTATCTGGCTATAAAGAATTAGGAAAGTTTCATGAAAAACAATGAAAATGGGGAGGTTTTGCATATGTTCCGCAAATCCAGCTGCAGTAATAATGTTAATACTTGGAAGGTGAAACCTTTCTTTTACGAAGATGGCTGGTCCATCCAACTATGCTTATTCCTTTAATATGTTAATCACCTGTATTTCCATCCAGCATTATCTAAACACTTCAGGACTTTTTAGTTCAATGTGCTACCTGTTAAGAATATTGATTCAGACAGTAATGTGGTTTAAGCGACTATGGACAATGATATTTTTTCCCACTTCAGAAAAATTTGCCCAGCACTGGTGTGCTCTTCTGTCCAATACAAGCAGTGTGTTTGCTGCCTGCCATTCTGTTGTAGACCCTTCTGTGTACATCAAGGTAAGGCACTGGTCCAAATGGGTGGTTTAATCTAGTCCAGAGACTGATCCCACATGAAGGTGGTCTGGCCTAGGGGAGTGAAACAGGTTACAGTAGTGACTGGTCACAAAGAAATTCACTGATGCTGATTAGGAAAATTATAAAATGAGAGTTCGTGCAAGATGGGCCCTTTTGGCTACAGCCCTGTAAATAATTGACTGGCATCACTGGCATCTGTTGCATGACCCAGAAGCAAAATAAAAAAAATCAGTTCAAGATTTCTTTTCATTCTTTGACAAGCAGAATCAGTGTTTTTGTGTCAAATTGAACTGAGAGTTTTACCAGCCCCGTGGATTCCCTCTGACTCCATCCGAAATTCACATCTAGGGAGAGACTATGTATGTACATTGTTTATATCTCATTTATTACCGTGGAATTGTGTTAGTCTCCTTGTGTTTTGCATGCATGAAGCTGCCCATGTGTTCTCTTGGTGTACAGCTCTACAATGCTCTGAGGAAGCTGCCTGAGCTAGACAGTTACCACCTTTATGTGGATGGTAAAGAAGTTCTTGCAAAACCACAGGAAGTTCATTCAGGGGGGTGTGCGTGTGATACAACTTACTGAGAAAATATCTGAGCCTGAAATTTTGCCTAGAATGTAATATGTCTTCAGGTACCTTTACAAATATGGCTTATGTGTTACCTCTCCCAGAGGAAAATATATATACTTGAGAATTCATGTAAACTATTGTTGCCTTTCCCTGGGCTTAGAATTAAAAGCCAAACACGGTTAGAGGGGAAAAAAAGGGTTTTACCTCTGTATTTATTCAAGGATCCTTTGGTGCATCACATCCAGGCAGAAAGCACCCCCGAGTGCACATTGAGAATGCACACCCGAAAGTGCCCACCCGCCCTAAGAGTATGTGTGTGTGTGTACCCACACCCAAGTGTCCCAGCACCCCAGTGTGTGTCCCAGCACCCCAGTGTGTGTCCGAAGATTCTCATATACAGTTATAGACCTTGTACATTAGCATATCTATCCAAGATTCCCCAATGAGAGGCTCAAGAGAAGCCCCTGTCCTGAGGAACCTTCCCCCTGGATGGGCCTATCTTGGTTTACAGAACGTGTTCTGGAGAGGACCTTGGTGTCTGGGGCTTTCTGACCCAACTGCGAGGCTTCCAAGATGTTTGGTCTCTTGGCTTAACAGAACTTTGGGTCTAAGCTAGTTATCAAGCTTGGGGAATTACAAGTATGTGGGCTAAAAGTACTAAGGATACATGCAAAGCTGTATGAAAGAGTATATGAGAGGAGTATATGAAAAAGCGAAAAATCATCATGGCATCACTATAAATAAAATAGGATTTTTCAATTTTCAATTAAGGAAAAGTAATAACCAGTTTCTTATAGATATGTCTGTTACTCCTGCTGATCTCATTAGATTTTAAACTATGATTCATGAAAGCCTTTTCCACAACATCAGTAATGGCAGGATAAGTCACTGTCTATCCAGTATGATCCTACTGCTTTAGAGTGACTGGCTGCATCTGTGTTCTTTCGTGCAGCCCACACAGTTAAAAGAACTGAAGCTTTAAATTCCAGCTATACTTACATAACTAGTTCTTAAAATGTCATTACATATGACTGACTCTATAAACCATCTTCTGTCATGCACCTGTCATGTAACTGGGTGTATCTCATCTGCTCACTAGATAGGTATACAAGCATCAGTCATCACTGTGCAATATTTTCAGATGATATATTTTGACAGGTCCTAGATTGTACATCCTCATGGGAGGCTGGTATAGACATTTCTTAGTGTTTTAATGAACTATAGGTGCCCTCATGTTTCTTATTATTCATCTATTAATGAGTGCTAGACATAATATCATTGCAGTTTCTGTAACTGATTTGCTATTTCTCACATTTGCATAGTATTTATTAGCATAAATTTTCTCTTAGAGATATTTTCATTGGTAATGATACCTTTTTAAAAAAATACTGGTTGACTGCTTTTGAATTGTTACATGTTTCCCTGTTTCTTCCATGAGCTGGACATAATAATACCCACATGCTTTTCTGTCCTTTAGAAATGCATGTATGACACCTGTAACGCTGAGAAGAGCGAAGTCGCACTCTGCAGTGTGCTCTCTACTTACTCCAGAGACTGTGCTTCAGCAGGCGCGTCCCTGCAGGGCTGGAGGCAGGGTGTCTGTGGTATGTGAACTGAAATTCCTTGGGCACAGATATGGGGGAATAGCTTTAGGAGAGCCCTGTTTGTGGCAGTCAGTATCTTTTGTCTTTAGTCATCGAGTTAGAGAGCCTTTGAAAAAGAAAAATAAGCATTTATTCTATAAAATTCTCCATCCTGCCCAAATCAGTTCAGGGCCGCTTCATGCTCTTACAATGCATGTTCCTTGTGTAAATCTTGGTTGAATTCAGTACTCAGAGAAGCAAAATAGTACAAGGCATATTAGTCAAATCAAAACAGAAGTTAGGGTTAGTTTTAGTTTAGGTTTAGTTAGCAATTAGTTTACTTTTGAACACATGGGCTTCCCCATGTATTTTAATTCCAATATATTTTTTGCAGCACATTCAGTCCTCTTGTCTCAGACAATACAAATGACCTCACTCTCATTAACTGCATTTTCGCATGTTACAGTAAAATAGTAATGTATTTTAATAAATACTTATTGGTGATATCTGAGAATGTGAAAATCCTTGAAGGCATTTTCAGCTCAGGATTATCTAAAAAATGAACAGAAGTTTCTTGGACATACACATTGTGACCAAATCCTGAGTTCAGAGTCCACATATGTATGTATTTTCCTTTGGCACTGCCAGAATTTATTATAAGATGGCATAAGACCTGAGAATAAAACTCACTATCTTGGATTCTGAATTTTGCTTCAACATTTCCAGTTTGTCATTATGGTCAGATAGTTCAAGTGAGATTTGCCTGTATCAACATGAAAATAGATGTATGGGTTTCTTGACTAATAGCACATCTGAATAGACGACGTAACAATGATTATGTTTTTGGAGCTTGATGCAGCTATGTTCTATTTAATTGCCTGACTTAGGGGCCAGCTGGGTAACTTAATAGAGGCAAACAATGTAACTAGTATGATGCATTGTCAAAGGCATTTTAGACTGTGATAAGAACAATTTCACAAACCTGTGCCGAAATAATTCAAAGGAACACAGTATAGTCCACAGTAAATTGTCCTAGAATCCTGCAGAGTTATGCACTATTCACAGCCACTGTTTATTGAAAGCTTTGTTCCCAACATAGAATTACTGACATTTTTTATGGCAAATCAAGACTGGTTCACAGCATGCGTTTGGCTGAAATCTGTGTTCTTAAGGCACAGTAGGTAATATTGAGTCAAATAGTGCAGTAACCTTGAGAAAAAATGCTAATGGCTTAATCAGCACAATCATTTTAGGCCTTATTTAAGAAGAAATAATCTTTTGGGAACATGACTGTGATAAGAGTGAAGGTTGCACTGTTCATGAGTGAAAGAATAAATGATCCACAACGTTCACTCTGTATCCCGTCCCATTGCGGGGATTGGAAAAACTGTTCCAGCCTGAAGCTGCATCCACTCTGCCAAGCTGCAGGCAGCATCCAAGACAGGTTGTATCCTAAACGGATGTCTGCACTGCAGTCAGCAGAGTGTGTGAAACAAGCAAACCCCGCTAGCTAACTGAGCATGTCTGTTACACACTCTTTAGCAGAAGCATGAACCACTACTGGAGTTGCTGGTTGCCCAGCAGATCACTGGGGTGAGCAGTCTTTGCCAAGTCATGGCACTGCTTTTCTAGTGCTCCCTGTGCAAGCTAGCTTGAAGGTATCCTTGGTATGCTCGTGTTCTCTGCACTCATGCCTCCAGTTGTGATTTGTCATCTTAGATGCGTGTCACTCCTGTGACCACGAGCACTACAATCAAACAACCTTTCTCTTTCCGGATCTCGCTTTAATCGAAAGTGATCTTCTTCCTCTACGAAAATTTAAAGTGAGAAAGTAGACACATTATTTTGTTGTATTAATAGCTAGCAATTGAGACACATGTAAACTCATATTCAACATCTTTATTAATAATCATTTTTATTTGGCTGATTTTGACTTACAAATGCCACTTGCTGCATCTTCAAAGAATGCTTGTAAAGTAGAAGAATATGGCTTGCCTGACTTACACATGGGATATTGTGTTTGCTCCAGCTAGGACCAGAAAACTAACTGGTTTATAGTGGTACAGGTGCTGGTTTTGAATGTGTACACAAGCCTAGCACACTAACTTCTAAGAAAGTGTGCCATGGTCATGGACTGGAAAACCATACAGACCTTTATTTGAGCATGGATCGTTATTGCTGATAAGTTCTTAGCATTGCTGCAAAGCTGATTAGCACAGGTGCCCATGATCAGCTCCCCTAGACCTTCTACTGCATCTGAAAAACAGCTGTGGGGTTAAATCTGCAGAATTAGAAAGAGGCCCAAGATGACTACATCTCCAGTTCTCACTGAATTTCAAAGAAGTCTGGATGCCAGACTTCCTTGAAAAATGCAGCCTTAATGTGAGTGATGTTTCCTGACAAAATTTGATGTCATTCCTAAGGATCAGTACTGCAGATTTTATGGCAGAGCTTTGATGGTGGTGTATACTGTCAGCCTGTGAAAATCAACCAGCTTTTTACTGTCTTACAGGGTTAGTTGAGCTTTTTAGATTTTGGTATTTACCTGTTTGGTTCACCCAGAGATCTTAGAAACTGTTGTTTCCTATTTCCTCAGAGGATGACAACAGGAGTTTTCCTCAAGATATCTGTGAGAACTGAAACACCTTTCTTTGGTAGCATCAAATGATTGCTTTGGCAGAGCTCCTTGTCACTGCCATTTAATATCAAAATTTTTCTCTTACGAAATATGGTCATTTCTTAAGTTATTCCCAGCCAAAGAAATCATTAGTAAAGGTCAGAAAATAAAATTTAAACAAGTCAGAAGTTATTGGTTTCAGTTCTTGGCGTAAGATAGAAATGTAAATTGTGGAAATTACAAAAAGATATACCCCGCTGAGTATTTCAGTATTCAGTGTCATACAGTTTAGGCTATGCAAGCAGATTCCCCGAGAACCCTGGGAAACAAGGTCTGGTAGTTTGATAAAAGCACATTTATGGCTACCCGTGTGCAGAAAGGCATACTGAAGTCATGAGAGATGATTGCACAAAGAAGGCCATACATCCCTTTTATTTCTCTTGCAAAGATCCCTCTGAGGAGTGTCCTGAGACTATGGTTTATAACTATAGTGTGAAGTACTGTAACCAGTCTTGCCGCTCGCTGGACGAACCTGACCCGCTGTGCAAGGTCCGGATCGCGCCTATGGAGGGCTGTGCTTGCCCTGAAGGCACCTACCTGAACGATGAGGAGGAATGTGTAGCTCCAGATGACTGTCCCTGCTACTACAAAGGCAAGATTGTTCAGCCTGGCAACTCCTTCCAAGAGGACAAACTCATGTGGTGAGTTGCTCTGATGATGCAAAGGCTCCTCTGTGCCTGGGGACATCAGGGCTCATGGGGGAAGTCTCTGCCCCAATCCATGAATGGCATCATTTTTCAGTTAGGAATAATGACAAATTTCTCCTAGATTGTATCTTTCCCTGGCAGGAAGTGTAGCCACAGCAAAGGTTAAGATCCTATATTCCTGCTAGCAAACAAGAACCTGAAAACACGTTAAGTAGAAAAATGTTTGTAATCTATCTCTACACAAAGTTCATTGTTGTGTAAAAAAACATCCATAAACAGTGGGAGCAGGTTTTCTAGAAGACAGAAGGCTTGGAGGAGTTTCAGGCTTTGAAATGAAAAAGGAAAGTGAAAACCACCACACCATCCTGCAGACTATTTAAAAAATAAAAATGGTCCAGGAGAAAACCACCCAAATCTCAGTTTTTAAACTGATTTTTTTTTTAAGAGAGAGAGAAAAATTTTGGGGGAAGTACTAAAAATAACGTAATTAACTTGCATTTACAGTGAAAAACAATTGTCATTATTCACATCTTCAACTAGCTTAGGGCAGCAATGCAAACACTACCAGGGGAAGGCTATTTTATTATCTTTAGATGTTTATATATTCTCTATCTGTCTTCCAGCTGAGGATTCTAGACTATTTTGTAATCACATATTCATTTAGTAATTTAAGAGATCTCTTATTTAAGAAAGTATTAATCTTACCTCATGGAGTGGAAAATGGATGCTTAGGAACAACTTGATTTAGGGAAAACACACAATAAACCAGTGGCAGATGAAGGAGGAGTATTTAAGAGCTGGGTCTTTTAATCTTCCCTCTGGGTATGATAGATCATGTCTGAAACTGATAGCTGTACCAAATATTCATTTTGATAGGAATTTGTTATTCATGTGACAAGTGAAGCTTTGCAGTGCCTTTCTCTCCAGTGAGGGAGAAAAGTGCAAAGAGCTGATGTGTTTTGTTTTATGGAATCTCTTTAGCAAATGCATTCAAGGAAGATTAGACTGCATTGGAGAAACTGTCTTGGTAAAAGGTGAGATTTTGTTAAATAATGGCATTATGGTGTCAGCCAGTATTTATAATGTTTTTCTGTGTTATCTCTCACTTTCTGTAACATTTTAGTATTCTGCTCATTTTTTCATTCTCCCTGAAATGTGTTAGTTATTGATAACATTTGTCTTTGTAAAATGTCACCAGAGTTACTAGACTCTTTAGAAGATGAGGTTATTTCCCAAAACTTAGAAGTTATCTGCCTTCCTCTCCCTGCACTGTTATTGGGCAGAAGCAAAACTATCAGAAACTTTAAATGATAGACACCTGCTGCCCTCTGAAATCCTCTGGCTGGTTTTGCAATTGCTGATGGCATCCTTATAGCTCTCTCTAAATTACCTTCCTGAAATGTTTTCTCCTACTGCAGATTGCCCAGCTCCTATGTATTACTTCAACTGCAGCTCCGCAGGTCCCGGAGCGACTGGATCAGAGTGTCAGAAAAGCTGCAAGACGCAGGACATGCACTGTGTAAGGAATTCACCTCCCAGCAGGGGCACAGGACAGCATGGCTGGGCATGTAGGATTGCCCTTACCAAGCACTGATGGCAACATGCTATGCTGGGCACACACCAACTGCTTCACTGATAACACAGCAGCTGTATTGGTGATATTTGTAGCATGATTGCCACTAGCTTGCAATTAAGGAGTTTTTTAAAAAATCCAAAATTTTGGCATCCAGAACTAGCACACCTCTGCTCGTTCCCTGTTCTTTCTGTGCACTAACAAGTTGTCTTCTCTTGTATCTTCAAACGTGCAGTATATCACAGAATGTGTTTCCGGCTGCATGTGTCCTGATGGACTGGTATTGGATGGCAGCGGAGGATGTATTCCCAAAGATCAATGCCCATGTGTCCACGGAGGACACTTTTATAAACCCGGGGAAACCATCAAAGTGGACTGCAACACATGGTACGTTATCCCAGGGAGGCTTGTTTCATAACAAAGTTTGTTAAAATTCTCAGTCCAGAATGCACCCATGGGGCAGGCTGTGCTTTGAAGCTTTCCTCTTCATCATGAGAGCCATTGGGCTGCTAGTAAAAATAAAAGGGGAAGTATTTCTCTGCATCATGCTGCATGAGCCCACACTTGGGGAGAACAAGCACTAATATCCTCTGTCAAACGATTTCCGTCCTTTTCTGCTTTCCCACCAGCTTCAGAAACACCAGCCTTACCCTGGTTGGTCTGTGGTTGCCCATTCAATAAGGGGGAATTGAGTGTGACCACAGCTGAACCCTGGAAAACGACAGAATTTAGTCAAAGAGGAATTGCAATGGTCCTCCCTTGAGACTTGCAGTGCTTCCAGATGCATAGTTCTCAAGATAAATTAGTATTCTAGTTGCTCCAGTTTCTGGGTCCAATAATGCTGCCATAGATTTCACTGTTATTACTGATCATGATGGGTAAAATGTTTTGAATCTTTATCCATTATTTACCAAGGATGAGACTGTATAGTTCTGCCAAATGGATGCACAGAAGATAAAAGCTAGAAACACTTTGGTCTAATCACCATTGGTACGGGCAATCAAGTTTAACATGTGAAGTCAAAACCTGATAAGCAGTTGTTGCTATCACAGAGTCATTAAGAAGTTTTATTGCAGTGAGGGCTTAGTTTTCTTATGAGAAAAGGACACACATGGGAAGGAAAACGCAGTATCTGCATCAGGGCTATAACAACTAAATTTTCTGTCTACAGTCCTCCTGAACGAGAGCTACGGTTTGTCAAGGTGTGGTGGGTTGACTTTGGCTGGACATTAGGTGGCCACCTAGCTATGCTATCACTACTCTCCTCAGCAGGACAAGGTTGGGGACAAAATAAGATGGAAAAAACTCATGGGTCAAAATAAAGACAGTTTAATAAAGCAAAAGCAAAGGCTGTGTGCAGAAGAAAAGGAAAACAAAATATTTATTCCCTAGTTCCCAAAAGCAGGTGATCTCCAGCCCAATTTCCAAGGAGTAGGGCTTCAGAAAACAAACATCCTAACAATTGCCACTCTGTTCCCGCCCCAGCCACCCCATTCTCTTAGCTTTTATTGCTGAGCAGACATCACATGGTTTGGAATATCCCTCTGGCCATTTGGGGACATCTGTCCTGTCTCTGTCCCCTCCCAAAACCTTGTCCACCCCCTAGCCTACTGGTGAGGGGGAGAATGCTGCAGAGACAGCACTGATGCTGTGGAAGTGCTGCTCAGCAGTAGCCAAAACACTGGGCTGTTACCAACACCTTTCTAGGTGCCAGTGCAAAGCACAGCTCCATGAGGGCCACTGAGGGAAAAAATTCTCTCCATCTCAGCCAGACTCCAGGAAAGACAGAGATAATATTTGTTCACATGACTGTAACAGAACTGCAAGATGATCCCTCACAGATTAATATTGAGAAACGGTTGAAACATTCAGTTCTTCACCTTGAATTTGTCTCCTAAACCCCCACTGTCTGCTGCAAGAACTCAATTATTTAGAATATATTTGAAGGAAATAATAGAATAAATGTGTCTGGGTAGTAAACATGAACTTTCTGATTGATGTGGCATCTCATGGCACTATCTCAGAACAGCTGAGAGGGCACTGCAAACAACAAACCTTTTAATTATTCTGCCCCTGTTTGGGGTTAAGGAAAGCCCATGTTTCATGCAAACATTGTGATTCTTTGCATTTTGCCTCCCAGCACCTGCAACAAAAGGCAGTGGAACTGCACGGACAATCCCTGCAAGGGAACCTGCACTGTGTATGGAAACGGGCATTACATGAGCTTTGATGGGGAGAAGTTTGATTTCCTGGGAGACTGTGACTATATCCTAGCTCAGGTATCAATTTATTTTCACTTTACCATCCATATGCTTTTCACAGCTTACACTGTAGGCTTCAGTCTGGGTAATTAAAAGGCATTCCTATGCAAAATAGCCAACACTGATGAGCAGAGCCTGCTCCCCTCCTCTTGTACCTCAGGCTGATACAGTGAAATTTTCCACGTAAAACAAAGCAAATTGGCCCTCAGAAGTGACACAAGAGGGCACTGTGTCCATCATTTTCAAGGGAAAGGAATCGGTGTGGTGTTGAAAATTTGTTTTTCTCAGCCACCCAGGCTGACATTATTTTTGTTGTGACAGAAGCACACAGAGGTTAACGTGTGAGCCTCATGTATAATAATTGCATGTAATGGGACAGCACTCAGTGAGACATTTTGTCATCCCCAAATTACAGTTGGTTTTGCTAATTTTAATAAAATGTATTTTTACCTTTTTGGACTGCTGCTATGACAAGCCCTTAGTTTTTCTTTTTGAAAATCCTGATCAAGTATGAACCTGCTACCAGGTCACGTTCCACCAGATTCTTCTAAAATTTCTAGAGTTTTGGTGAATAAAGAAGTCAGATCAGAGTGTCATTCATTTAGAGCTCCGGAAAATGCTTATGACTGGTCTAGTTGCCTGACAAGATCTAATAGAATGTTATCTGTTTTTCTAAGGATTTTTGCCCTAATAACATGGATGTGGGCACCTTCCGGATTGTGATTCAGAACAACGCCTGTGGGAAGTCACGCTCCATCTGCTCTCTAAAGATCACATTGATTTTTGAGGTTTGTCTAGACCTGGTTATAACCAAGGAGCTGTAGTCTTGATTTTGTAGTAATTACTGTATCATCCTCTTATATGCCAGCTCAGTTGCTGCTGGAGAGTACCTATGGAAGTCAAACAGCCAGCAAACAAAGACAGGGAATTTAGGAAAGGTTTAGGTATTTGATGTTAACAGGGACTGAACACTTCTGTGGATGAGGGGAAAGATGCAAGGAGTCAACAGCACTCCATGTATGTGCATTTGTGTGTGTGTGTGTGTTTGCATCTGTGACAGTAGGCTCTGTGCATCTGTGACTGTGGCTCACATATCTGGCAGTGAACCAAGATATAGTGTGAAGATGACAGAAAAATAAGACAAAGAACAAGAGGCACAGTGCCAGTGCTGTTGCGCCAAGATTTCTATTCGATTTCTTTCCATGCAATGTATCTGTTCCTTTATAGAGCAGTGAAATAAGGCTCTTGGAAGGAAGAATTCAGGAGATAGCCACTGATCCAGGAGCTGAGAAAAATTACAAAGTGGACCTCAGAGGAGGTTATATTGTAATTGAAACTAATCAAGGGATGAACTTCATGTGGGACCAAAAAACTACTGTTGTTGTTCATGTGGCACCATCTTTCCAGGTAAGTATGGGGTGGACTGGGATTTATGATTTCAAACGCAGAGTTATTAATCCAGAACTGGAGCCCCAGAAAAGCAGGGCTTGGAAAAATGTTTGGCTTAGTGGACAAGAAGAGGCAGCAAGCAGGCCATATCTTGTGTTTTATTACACTGTTCAGTCAGTATGAAACACTCCAGAATATTTGGGGCTAGAAGTAAAGCCAGACGCTTTGCAGTATTGCTAACACATTAAGAATGTTTTTGTCACTTGAAGTCCAGCTTTTTCTAAGCCATTTTTGATGTCTTTTTAGAAACTTGCAGCTATTTTGCCTTTACAGGTTCTATAGTTTATTTCTGTCAAAGAGTGGGCTGCACTCAAAATAACCAAATCATTTACTGTGCCTACACAAATTACACAGGGAAAAGTCTGTGGTCTTTGTGGAGACTTTGATGGCCGCTCAAGGAATGACTTCACAACCAGAGGGCAGTCCATGGAGATGAGCATCCAGGAGTTTGGAAACAGCTGGAAAATAACAAGCACCTGCTCAAATATAAACATGACGGACCTGTGTGCGGATCAGCCTTTCAAGTCTGCTCTGGGACAAAAGCACTGCAGCATCATTAAGAGTAACATCTTTGAAGCCTGTCACAGCAAGGTAATCCTGTTCTCTCATCCTCAATAGTTTCACACTAGATATTTTTTGCTATTTTGCAGCACATTTGCAGCATATTTTTACTATTAAAGGCTACTACACAGTGTAGTACAAAGTTACCTCTCTCAAAACCTCACTTCACAGCTATGCCAGCTAAATCCTGTTGCCCAGTATTGAGGAAACAGCAGTGCCTGTTTTGAACAACTGAAGTTAAAGAGGATAATAGTTGGCCATCAGAAGTAGAAAGTTACGTATCTGTGAAATGTAGAGATGTTTGTATGCTGATCCTTGGGAAGTTCATTCAAGTTATCTAAAGAGACTAATTATTTGGTTTATTTTAGTCCCAAATTAAATTAATTTAAACAGAAACAAGGCTACTCTTCTTAATTAGAATGTCTATACAAAGCTCCAGAACACTTTAATAACGATTTAAAAAACAAACTTGGCTTAATTTCCTTGGTTAGTTTATGTTGGCAATCATTAAAACACAAGAGACATGAAGTTCAGTGGAAAAAAGATTTCCTTTTATGCTCACTTAACCACTGTCTTTCAGCTGGAGAGTGAACACGCTGTGTAGTTGTGCTAAGCCAAAACAAAGTAGTTCAATCACTGGGAAGACATTTTGAGTGTAAATGGCAGCATTACACATATGAGAATGGGAAGATTTAGAGTCCAATTCTACCAAGCAGGTGAAAATAGAAAACTACCTGTTGTAAAATATCATGGCTCTTTCATGACAATCCCAGTCTGTCACAAACTGCCAGGGCATGACAGAAATTCAGAGACCTTTCCCGCATTAAACACAGTGCAGCACATACAGCTGTGGTGACAGATCTGTTGGTGTTTTGACAGGTGAACCCAATTCCATATTATGAATCTTGTGTGTCTGACTTCTGTGGCTGTGACAGTGTGGGAGACTGTGAGTGCTTTTGTACCTCAGTTGCTGCTTACTCGAGGAGCTGCAGCAGAGCTGGTGTCTGTATCAACTGGAGAACCCCTGCCATTTGCCGTAAGTACTGCACTGAAAATGCACACAGAAAGCAGTGCTCCCTGTGTTCAGGCACATAGGGGATAAAGAAGAGTAGAACACTTAAAACACTCTGCATGTGTGACTGAACAAGCTCTTTTTATCATGTTTATCTTATTAAAATCTTTTAAACAAGATTTAGAAATAGTCCCTGCCCAGTGTCTGAGACCTAAAGGTTTTTATTTTTCTGTTCCAGCTGTGTTTTGTGATTATTACAATCCACCGGACAAACATGAGTGGTTCTACAAACCCTGTGGAGCCCCTTGTCTAAGGACCTGCAGGAACCCACAAGGGAAATGTGGGAACTTGCTGTACAGTTTAGAAGGTAATTCTCCCTTGACTTTAATGCAGTTTATGGGAGTTGCAGCTACTAGTCTGGTTTGAAATGTCTTAAGCATCAAGGTGACTGAAAGGTTATCCCATCTGTCCCAGAAGCTCATTGACCATGCCTTGCTAATTCCCTGTGTGATGGTGCCATTCATAGCATCATTTGCCTGTTGCCATTAAATATAAGGAGAGATGAAACACCATTCAATATAAATTTGTAAAGAATATTCTTTGACAAATGAAGTAAATTGAAACTTTGGGGAGAGAGGTAAAAAGAGGACTTAGAAAATAATTGGTAGTAAAAAGAACACTCATACTGGAATCACATTCATTTGGGGATCGAATCTATATTTGGTAGAGGTATTTATGTGCTTTCCTGTATCCATGTAACCCAGGCTAAGAATGCTTTGTTTAATTTTCCAGGCTGTTACCCAGAGTGTAGTCCTGACAAGCCGTATTTTGATGAGGAGAGCAGGGAGTGTGTCTCCCTTCCCAACTGCACTTCATGGTAGGTCAGTTGATGGTGAGAAAGGTAAAATAGGACCATAAAGGACAAACTAGGAGATGTTTTGTTAATGTTTATAGGCAGTGGCAATTACCATTAAATCCAGAAGTAGGCTTTTTTGTAAAAGTAGGTACAGTTGCAGGCATTTTTATTCCATATCCTAATTAATTTCAATAAAACAATTCTTTTTTACTCTTTCTCTTCAGCGATCCCAAAGAGCAACTATGTACTGAAGACTCCAAAGGTAACTTTTCACCACTCTTACCATGCACTGAGTGATGGCAGGACTGAAAGAGTCCAACATCACATGTTTTTACAAACATATTGATAACAGGAGTCCAGACAGGTAGTTTAATATGTGGGTGCACAGCAGCACAGACATACTTTGATAAGCAAAGTGCAGCCTTTGACTCTAAGAACTATATAAAGGATAATCATAGGGAGGAAGGAGAGAAGTGTGATATGTGGGATTCTTCTTACCCAGGTAAATACTACTTTTCCACTTTGTTGGTAGTCAGTGAAGACAGATGGTAGTCTATAGCAGGCCATTCATGGTACCTCTTTTACTGAGTACTTTTAGAACAGTGAAAATCTTGTAGAAGTGCTGTTCCCTGACCACTGATTTCATAAAATAAAATAAGACAGCTAGCTTATTAGATACATGTTTGTGTGCCTAAAGGACACACTTGGCTAAGGTACAGTATCAGTTCATTCCCATATCTGGGAGAAATCACATCTCAAAATGCAGGGTGACCCAATACACAACACATTTTCAGTTTTGCTGATTGTTACAGTAATAGATACATTTCCCTTGGTTCCTGAATGCACAGTCTCCCAAATCTGGAGAGCTTCTCATATATTTAAATGAAATGGTGTACCTCTGCACGCTCCTCATTCGCGGATGGAAACCGCTGTGCAACACCTCCTGAGCCAGTGTTTTGTCACTCCGAAAGGCAGTAATCCCAGTCACATTCCCTGCCCAGAGGGAGCTCTCCTGTGCTCCATGCTGGGTTAGGGCAGTACCATTTCTCATGCTTTTACCAACCAGTTATTCCTCTATGCAAGCTGACTCCAAAGAACACCAGCAACCAGAAAAATCCAGCACACTTTAAATAAATGAGATAGACTCCCAGTGCAGCTTCTCAATTAGAAACTGAGAAAGTTTCTCAGCCAAGTAATTGATGTTTGATGTTGTCATCTTCAGAAGGGTAAATGCAGAGTTCGGTTTGCTTTTCATTTGTATTTATATTGCAAGTGTCCTCTGTTGCCATAGCATTTTCTCTTTTGGTGCCTCAGTTTGCCTTTGCTGCCACAATGGGAAGACCTATACCTTAAATGAAACTGTGTACAGCCACGTGTATGGGACCGAGTGTGGTGAAGCTGTCTGTGGCCCTAATGGACAGATCATTAAAACCCTTACCCCCTGCAGAACTTCATCTACACCAGCACAAGGTACTAGATTGATAAGAGACTTGGTGGTGATTCTGTGGAAGTCCGTAATGGTAATAAGATTTATCCATCTTGGAACAAGACTCCTACGGCATGTCTAGGATAAGAACAGAATTTAAGACTGTTGAAGTTTCAAAACGGAGGGATCAGAGCTTGTGGGTCTTGTGCAGAGGACCAAAAGTGTAATTTTTACAGATTCTTGCTGACCTTACCATCAGTGAGGTTAAGGGAGAATAAAAAGATTCAGCAATTTTTCACTACAACTTTTACAATAAGCTTGAGCATATCACAGCTGACACTCTGGTATTGTTAGTCTCAATATTTCATACTTCTAAATCTTCTTTTTCTCCTTCTTATCACCTATAACACACTATGGTTCTTATTGTACTGTTTTCTGCATTGGAATAAGTGAGTCGCACACGGGTCACTGGAATATGAAAATATAGCTTCCCGGCAGCTAACTCCTGTTCAAAAGGGATTTTTCAGAGCGAATGGAATGTGAAAAAGCAGAAAATAGGAAGCAAAAAAGAGATTAAAAAAAGTGGGAAATTTGCCACATAATTACTAGAAATAAAAATCAGTGGCTAAAATATATATGTATTATCATGGTAGCAGAATATACAAGGGCAACAAGGAAAATTAAAAGTTAGCTTCTCTACTCATGTGATTGGAAGAGCTAAATACTTGATGGTGAGCCTGTGTGTTTGGTATTTACTGAAAATGTGGAATAAGTACAGTGGAATAAGACCTAGAAAAGGAAGGATTTTTGAAAGAAAACTGTAGGTAGCATAGTAAAATGTCTACATGATCTGTCTCTATTTAAATCAACAGTTTATTTGAAAGAAAGCATTAAAAATCCAAATGGAGTGCCACTGGAAATCACCTCTCCAAAGTCAGGTAAAGTACTGCAGGACTAGTAATGTTAAATTGGAATGAGTAAGTGACAGTAGAAGGGGTGTTTATTGTATTCTATATAGAAAAAAAATAACTACAAGTGGGAGTGTGTGTCTGTACTATTACAGCACCATACCGTGTAATAGAGAGAGTGTTTATAAATACAGAGGATGGTTTTAGTGTGGACGTGCACAGAATGTAGTGGGAGTAAAAAGATTTTTTTTTTCTTTTTTTTTGTGGTTGTAGGGAATGTAAGAGATGTCACAGGGCTTGAGAGTAGAGTAGTGGAGGATTTTAATATAAATTGATTTGATTTCCTGCAGAACCACATATGCAATATGTAACATCTGCACCTCCCTCATCAGAGGTAGCCACTCCCTGCTTCTGCAATGACAATGGACAATTGATACAAATGGGTGAGAAACCATGCAAATTTTTTTTTCTGCACCACTGACATGGAAAGGTGTACTGATAGATGAAAGTGCTTCAGCAAGTGCTCATTCTGCCTGTCACAGCTAGACATTACCAGAAGTTGTTACATCTTTAAACTGCAGCTAACACCTTCAGAACTACAACTGTCCCACATCCAATAACTTCGTTCTGGTTTGAATACCCCAGATGTAAGGAAACTTATAGCAGTTGCTGATGTCAGCAGAGCCATGAATCCCAAATTGCTGAACATGAGCTTGTAACTCACAGTAATATTCCAAAAACAGGGGAGGAAAGACTCTTCTTCATCTATTAGTATCTCCTGCTTCCCCTGCCTCCCGGTGCTCGTGAAGACCAGATGCACTCCGTGATGTATTCAGTATTGTCTCTTCTGGTACTCATTTTCAATTCCTTCTAATGTACCTCAGAGCAGAATTTCAGATTAGCCTTCAGTCTTTGCCATTTGGATGAATTGCTCTCCAGTTCAGCCCTGAATTCCAGGAGCTGCAGACAGACAGTCCCCTGAGCATGGCTATTGGGTACAGACCCAGATAGTTAATTGCAGGGCTGAGTATGCAGCTGCTCTGTGATCAGGCCTCAGGCTAACACTTGGGTTTTGCCCTTGCAGGAGAAAATGTTTCTCTGCCAGTGAATGCATCAGGTCGTTGTGCTTACTCTGTCTGCAATAAATCCTGTCAGATTGAATTAATTTGGGCAGAGTGTAAAACTGGTCACACTGAGACTCTCAAGATCTGTGATCCACATTCTGAAGCCTGTCCACCAACACCTGCTCCTGGTGTAACGAACCAAGTTCCTGCTCCCACAAGGACTTCTGTGAGTGATTGTCTTGCACTCGTTCCTCCCAGAAAGGTGAGAGACTTTGAAGATGCCTTTCATCACTCATCATTCCACCATTCATGCATTGCCTGCAGCCAAGATTTGGTGTTCTCCTCTGATGCTGGTATCCAGTACTACAGCTGGACTGTAGGTGTGGCTGAATTAGATGTTTCAGAAGTATGCCAGAAACCACCACTTAAAGAATAAGTTGAAGATTCTTCTGTTCACCTGAAACACCTAAATGATTGTATGTTGGCAGAGCTACCTAAACTGAAAAAAAGACTAGGAGGCCACATCTTGCAGTGTCCCACGATCAGAAGTGGTCAGGACCTTAATATACATACAAAAAGTATGTAGATCTCAAAAAAAGTAGATCTCAAGGCTCTATTGATTCCTATATGGTTCATATTGCCTGGTTTCCAGAGCCAGAGTAGACACCAACTATTGCCATGCTAGACAATTAACTGAACGGAATGTAGTTGCTGTGTGTGATTTTAAAGATTTTGTGACATTACTTCGTTATTTGTCTCTCCTCTTTTTTTTTTTTTTCAATCCACCGATAGTTTAATGAAACGTGGAATTTTGGAAACTGCCATACTGCCACTTGCCTGGGAGAAGGAAACAATGTCAAATTGTCCCTCATGACTTGCCCACCTCAGCAACTGAAACTCTGTGTCAATGGTTTCCCGTTCACGAATCACTCCGATGAAACGGGTTGCTGTGAAGTCTCTGAGTGTCAGTGTAAGTGGCAGGAGACTTCCTGAAATTGATGTTATGTTCAGCTGGGTCTCAAAAAAGATAAGTCTATCAGGTCAACACCTATATTATGTTCGTATCAATTCAGCAGGATAGAATGGAACAGAAATGCCATCTGAAATTTTGGCTGCTAAAGGCAGATGTCCTTGCTAGGGTAATTCTTCTTTATCAAACTGGGTATTTCATCTCTGACTGGAAGCAAGTAAAAAGGTTAAAACCAGCTTGTACTTATGGGAAGCTCAGAAGCCAAACTTGAAACCTGTCATTCTGTCTTCTAGGCATTTGCAGTGGATGGGGAAATGAACATTATGTGACTTTTGATGGAGCATATTACCATTTTAAAGAAAACTGCACCTATGTCCTTGTGAAGTCAATTCATCCTGACTCTCACAACTTCTGGGTTCACATAGACAACTACTACTGTGCTGCCACTCGTGGAGCAATTTGTTCAATGTCCCTTATCATTTTTTACTCCAACTCTGTTGTTATTCTGACACAAGCAATGGAACATGGAAAAGAAACAAACTTGGTAAAGTATTGTGTTAAAATGAATTCTCAATATTATTTTGCTGTAGTTATATTACTGTACTGTCAAATGTCCTGTCATGACAAAGGATTAAGCTTGTGAAATATGAAATGGGTAAGAAATGCAATTACATTTCTTCCTCTCTCTCCATTTTGCTTTGTGTCAATAAAAATTTGTATTCTAAAAATCTGGAAAATGATCACATAACTGAAAATTGTGAGTTTCATCCTGATAAGAGTATTCAAATATAAATTGCAAAATATTAAAAAGGAATATTAGACAACTGCTTAAATGACTGCCTTTGGTGCATCATTTGGTGCACCTAAGGTCTGAATTTGTGCTGCTCTGCTTTCCAGTTGCCCTAATCATACCTTACTCAGTGAAAGAGTATCCATAAAAACATTTAGTTTCTTTTCTTTTTAGATTTTGTTTGATGATAAGAAAGTTGTCCCAGACATTTCCAAGAATGGTATCAGGATAACCAGTTCTGGCCTTTACAACATAATTGAAATACCTGAATTAGAGGTTTATGTCTCCTACAGTCGACTTGCATTTTACATAAAACTCCCTTTCAGCAAGTTTTTTAACAATACCGTGGGACTCTGTGGTGAGTGTCCTCATCAGCTGACAAAAATTAATGCAGTGATTTTTCCTCCTTCTTTCTCTCTTGTAAAATGTCTAAATGCTTGCAACTTCACTATTTCTCACAAATGTTAATAAATTTATTTAATGGAAAGACACTGTCAGGAAACAGAGTTTTAAGTCATATCCTTTCATTCTCCTTCACAGTCTGGTGGTGGATGGAGATAGAAATTAGATAGAATTTTTCTATCATATCTACTATACGATAGAATTATATACTATATAATCATATACTATATGATAGAATTTTTCTATCTTCTGATTACTATCGAATCATATACTATATGATAGAATTATATACTATATAATCATGCACTGAGATGCACAGGACTGTCCAGATTTCCTACATTTCTATATGAAGTAGATATGATCAAAAATTCTAGATATGATAGAAAAATTCTATCATATAGTATATGATTATATAGTATATAATTCCATCATATAGTAGATATGATAGAAAAATTCTATCTAATTTCTATCTTCTGATTACTATATAATCATATACTATATGATAGAATTTTTCTATCATATCTAGAATTTTTGATCATATCTACTTCATATAGAAATGTAGGAAATCTGGACAGTCCTGTGCATCTCAGTTGCTCTGACCACCAGGAGAAATGTTATCAACCAACAGATCAATTCTGGTTTTCATGAGTAGCTGGAAAACTGTTTCTTCGAGCCTTCTCTTCCTAGAAACTATTCTTGTGAACTTACCAGAACCCCACATGTTGCTCCCTTTGCACAAGGAGGAGAACCTCCCTCCAGGTTTTCTCTAAAAGCAGCTTCATCAGCATCAGCTGTCCTTGAACTGTCACTTTTATATTGCTACCAGGTACCTGCACCAACCAGAAGTCTGATGATGCTATGAAGAGGAATGGTGAGGTTGTCAAGTCCTTTAAAGAGATGGCATTAGATTGGAAAGTCCCATATCCTACCAACAGATACTGTAATCCTGGTGTCTCACGACCGTCGAAGATTGAGTATCATCAGCACTGCGTCCCTTCTAATCTGTGTAAAATCATCTGGTAAGGCAACTCCCAAAAATAAAAATAAGTGCACAAGATAATTTTGTGCTTCATTAAATATCTTGGGTGAACTGGTTCTAGGATATGAAGAAGATACAAAGTCTTGCATACCTTGTAAAACTCGGCGCAGTGAACTGATGTGTGAGTTCTTGAGCTTGGCAGATATTTTTCAGCTGCATCAGCAAAATCAGTCCTCTCTTAATAGTGTCTGCTGCTTGGCACTCCCTCTGCCTGTCAGTTCTGGAGAGGCCAAGAGGGAACCAGCTATTATTCAGTATCTGAAAGCTCTGAATGATATGGAATGCAGTCAGAATATAGTAAGAAAATGTGTGTGTCTGTTTTAAAAATAATTTTGTGGTTTACAGTAGGATTTTCAAAAATGCTAACATAAAAATGTCAGCATATAGACTTATAGCTGTGAGCTGTGCAGGAGCCTTTGCAGGTAGCAGTCCAACATAATATTGTTTTCTTTCAAAGCATTGTAAAGAATGGCAGGTAAGGCTCATTCTTTATTAAGCTGTGTGGGTGTATTACCTATGAGAACAATTTGTAGTTGTACCTTGAAGCTTTGCCTGGGGCAGGGGGGATGGTTTGGCTCTGAGTTGAATTCTTCCTTGGAAGTAGCCCAAGGTTTTTCTCCTTGCTTTCTGAAGGACCCTGACGGAGTGCCACGGCGTGGTCCCCCCCCAGCCCTATTACGAGGCGTGTGTAGCCAGCGGGTGCTCGGAGGAGCACCCCAGCACCGAGTGCCAGAGCATGCAGACCTACGCGGCCCTGTGTGGGCTCCACGGGGTCTGCGTGGACTGGAGGAGGCTGGCGAGCGGGCAGTGCGGTGAGGCTGGGAATGGGAGTGCGGTCAGGCTGAGAATGGGAGTCTGGTGAGCCTGGGGAGTGCAGTGAGCCTAGGAATGGGAATGCGGTGAGCCTGGGAATGGGCAGTGTGGTGAGCCTGGAAAACACCCCCTGGGGTGAAGGAAGCACGTCTGGTCTGCTCTGTCCTCACCTGCTGCTCTGGACCTGAGAAAAAGCAGGAACAAACCAAAGAGGTTGTCCCAGTCCAGACCTAGTGCAAAATGAGGGGGAAGCAGGCCCACGGTAGCTCAGCCGAGGAGTCCTGTGTGTTCCCCGGCGCTTGGGCACTAGATGGCAACACACCGCTTCCCTCTGCGTGCTTTGCCCTGCTCGGGCCACCCCACGACTCGGGGTGAGCACTGCTGGTCCTGTCGCTGGCACCTTGCAGGACCCAGCGGCCCCTCTTGCTGGAGCTGCAGGGACCCCCTTGCCCGGCCGTGCAGACCCGGGAGGTTGCTGCGGTAGCCTGGACGCTTTGTCCCTTCGTGTCCCTGCATCGGAGGGTACACGTGGGTCTGAGCTTTGTAACTTGTGTGTTGCAATGTTCCACAGAGGCCAGCTGTCCTCAGGATCAGGTGTACAAGCCATGCGGGGAAGCAAAAAGAAACACTTGCTTCAGCAGGTGGGTCATTTCCTAAGGCATTTTTCAAGTCCATAATGTGAAAATTGCCGGGGAACTTTGAAATTCACATTCTCTTGGGATTTAGGTGTCTTGATTGCCGTGGGCTACAGTTTTGCCTCTCATTCATTCTCATTTATATTCTAATTGTGCAGAGGAGTCGTTATGGACACCCCTCCCTCCCCAAACATCACATCAGTGTTTGTTGAAGGATGCTACTGTCCTGACGGAAAAATTCTGCTGAATGATCATGACGGCATTTGTGTGTCTGTTTGTGGTAAGAAATAGTATAAATGGTGCTATGGGAAATGGGAGTAAGAGCCTGACTAGAAGTGCACGTTAAGGGGGTTGTTTTGGGTACAGAGGAAATGGGGGAGGCCTTGTTACTGACCCTTTCTAGAGAGGCTGGAAGCATTCCAGGTTGAGAGTTTCTGCCTGCTCTTATACGCAGAAAGTGCAACTTTCAAAAGAACAAAGAGTAGCACGTTTAAGATGGTTTTGGGTTTACAGCTTGTGGCTTCGCACTCTGAATTTCTCTTTCTCTTTGTGGCTGTTTCTCAGATTTCAATATCTTCTTTCTGTTCCTGTTTTCCTGCTTCTGTTGTTTTCCCTGATTCAGTTACCTTTAAAATAACATCTAATTCATTTTATAGGTTGCACTGCACAAGATGGGTCAGTGAAACAGGTAAGAGAAAGGAAAATACTGTCTTTATGCTGTATCTGGGTTCTATGACCTCCTGCAAAATGACCACATGAGTTGTTTCTTTTAATTCTAAGCTTAAAAACCAGTGAACTGCAATGACAGTGGGGAGAAACCCAGAAGATTTTATTAACTCCAGAACTTGTTTAATCACTTGAGGTACAGAAACAGAAAGAGCAGTTTGTGGGAATCAGTTTCCCGGTAGAACTATCAGGCTTTCCTCCTGGAAACACATAAACCTGCAAAGGAAGGTGGCAAATAATGGCATTTTTTCTTACTGTTCCCTTCTTCTCCCTCTGGGATTTGAACTGCAATTTTCCTACACAATAAATTAGGTCAACTCAGCCCTACACTGTCTTGTAGCAGGGATTCACTGATATAATGTTTCCAGGTTTTGCTCTCTGAACTGCTATCCCTCTTGTTTTTATAGCCTAGAGAGGCTTGGGAGCATGACTGTCAATACTGTACTTGTGATGAAGTGACCTTGAACATCTCTTGCTTCCCCCGCCCTTGTGCTAAATCTCCACCTATCAACTGCACAAAAGAAGGCTTTGTACGCAAAATAAAACCACATCTGGAAGACCCCTGCTGCACAGAGACAGTCTGTGGTGAGTAGCTCGTTCACATGTCATCATGTGACATCATGTGCCTTCAGCAGTAATCCTCAAGTGAGATGTGGTGCCCCACAAGTACCAGATTCAAATAAGCACACTGGAGTGGTCAGTTCTTCCATCTACGTGCCAGGAGCTCTTGCTATCAGAAGAGAACTCCTCTGGTCCAATTTGTACTCTAAATTAGTGCCATGACCTGGCAGATATTTACACTGGAAAATCCCCTGTGGATCACTGGGATCACCAGGTGCTCCACAGGAACCTTTGGCTCTTGTCCTTCTGAGATGAGAAGGTGATCTTTCCACAGAGATCCACCCAGTAAGAGAGGATGTGTTCATCTTCCAACCTTCCCTAGGGCTTCCTGTGGAGGTTCCTGATACATGTTTGCCCTCAGCTTTGCATTTCCACCCTCATAGCCCCCAGTGCCCACCACAGCACAGGAGTATACCACCACAGCCTGCTCCTAACCCTGGCCATTCCCAGTATCTATACCAAGACACAGGACAAGGGATCCTGGTGATGGTGATAGGATGGTTTTTTTCAAGCTTTGTCTGCAAGTAACGCTGCTGGATAGGATGCTTTGGCTTATTTTATCTCTGCTGTCTATTGCAGAATGTGATATAAAAACCTGCATTATCAACAAAACAGGATGTGACTTAGGTTTCCAGCCAGTGGTTGCTATGTCTGAGGATGGTTGTTGCCCTATTTTCTCCTGTAGTAAGTACCTCCTTTCCTTAAGGTGTTTTATTTATTCCTTGAAGTATTTGATTTTTCTAAATGAGTTAAAATCATAAGCAGTAGCTTCTTCCCTTCCATCTCAGCCTTTACAATTTGGGCTTTTTTTTTTTTTTTTTGAGTTGGAGTAACTGGTTCAGGTTCTCTGTAGCCAGTGTTCAGTGAGTGTAAGTTATTGACTGCATACTGAATGATGGTTAAATGAACCTATCCAGAAGATCTGCAGCCAAATTATATTTCCAGATTCACACACATAAGCCCACTGGCTTTTTTACCAACATGGTGGTTTACAATAAAGAAAAGGTCAAGTAATTTCAAGTATGGGTAAAAAAACCGTGAGGCAAATAGATTTTACCTTATGGAAAATACCAGGGTATAGAATTATCCCTGCTTGATGCATAATATTTAAGCAAGGGCTACATGTGGGCTTCTGAATAACAACTAGCACCATGTACCAGTTGCTTTTTTCCCCTTTTGTGTGGGCTATTAAGTTCAGCTCTACTCTTTGACTTCTCTAAATCACTCACAATTCAGAGATGAGTACAGTAACTTCATCATTTCAAGCACAACATTTTCATTTTTTTTTCTTACAGTACCAAAAGGTGTATGTGTTTCTGAAGGAGTTGAATTTAAGGTAAGTCTTCTTCCAGACACTTCTTCCTATGAGTTAATGCTGCCTGAGTCAGAATTTTCTGAAGTTCTTGTTGTTAATCCTCATACGAAAAGCAGGATTAGAAGGGCCTATAATTCTTCCCTGCCAGTAGTCTTATGTACTATTGGAAATGGACATTGGACTAGCTGATCTGCAGAGGTCCCTCCCAACCCCAAGCAATCTGTGATTCTGGGATAGGGTAGTGAATATGTAATGCTAGAGACCAGTAACTTGCTTACTAAAAGAGATCTTGTCTATGCTTTAGAGTCAATAGGTCATAACTGTGATTGAACACAAATTTTAAATCTCTTTGAATGTTGTAAGATTATTGCTTGGTCAAACTGAGAACAAATAGATGCTTGGAATTTATGAGAAAACTCATTTAACATCAGTGATACACCTAGGAGTGTCAGCCTTGTGTTCATTTTGTGATACTGACGGGGAGGTTTTAGAGATCTGGAAGTATATTAATTTCAAGAAATTCTTCCAAAAATAAATCTCATAAGCATTAAATTTTTTGATAGGCCAGGGGGATGTTTATTTCAGAACCCTCTGAATTCTTGTCATGGTTTTCTCTCTCCCCTATATTTCCAGCCAGGGGCAACGGTGCCTAAAAGCTCTTGTGAGAACTGTGTGTGCATGGATGAGCAGGATCCTGTGACACAGACCAACCGCATCCAGTGCCTTCCAGTGCAGTGCCAAACCACCTGTCAGCAGGTCAGCACCTCCTTGACCACAGACAATGGCTGTTGAGTTGAAACAGGGACAGTAACTGCTTTCTCAGTGCAACATTGCAGACTCTTCTATTAATTTTTTTTTGTAAAGTCTTTTTTAGGGTGCTGGTTATTTTTGCTCTAGCAGATTTAAGAGGTCACCCTTGGAAAGGTGCCCTGAGGGGAAATGTTTGCAAACCTGTTAAAGTCTGACTGCTGAAAGATGTTTGTGCCCTTCTGTTGATGGTGCCCATTGTCAGCTCAAAAATTAAGATTGTGAGGAAACTGCACAGTGGTTTATATGTTTCTAGACACTTTCAGGACTTGTGGGTGGGGAGTACTCAGCTACTTCTCAGCACTTGTGAGAATCAGCACTCAAGTTGTTCAGTCTGTTACTGAATATAAGCAGGGTGGTTGCCTTTCCATTCATGCCCAGGTAAGGACAAATGCATCACCAATGTTAAAAATGGACAGAACCTTTCATTTTACTTTGTCCTGAAGCCAGCCACACCCACCAGGAGACCAATGGATACCTAAAACACAGGAAAGAAAATCTTCACATGTCTGACAGCAACAGTTCTTGTAGATCGTTGTATCAGACCAAACAGTGGTGGCAGATTGTGCAAGTAATCATGTGCTAAATTAATTTATTTGACCTATTTTGTGTGTTAGCCTGAAGAAGAATAGTCAGTGACAGGGTCTTCATGGCAACTGAAGTACCCAGAAGTTACTATTCAATAAGGCAGAAAAATTACCAGCTTTGATTGTCAGGCTTAAAGTTGTTCCAGCAGGTTTCTAAAGACAACAGAATTGAAAGCAGAAGGTTGGCTCATTTCCTCTGCCATCTTCAGCGTAGCTTTGATCCAAAGATGCTTTAGGAGCAAGACACGAGTTAACTTGGATAAATGGAAACCTTATTCCCACAGGGTTTCCGCTATGTGGAAGAGAAGGGTCAGTGCTGCAGCCAGTGCCAGCAAGTGGCATGTGTTGCAAATTTTCCATTTGGCAATGTGACCATTGAGGTAAGAATTCCCTTGCTCTGCACACAAGGCTGAATTATCAAAAACCTCAGCATTTTTTCAACCAGTGTCATGCATTTCAAGGCTGGGCGGACCTTGAGGAGATGTAAAAATGTCTGTTTCCAAAGTAAATGCAGATGTTTATACAGCAGTTCCCTGCTGTGTGCATCTCACAGGCACTACCATGTTGACAATTATATTCTCTGGCAGGAATGGAAACCATGTTACCTCCACTTCTCCTGACATGAAATAGCAAGCAAGAATTTGGAAGGGATGGTGACATTGTGTAATACTCCCCTTGCAGAGATACATGTGGTGGCTTCACATCACACTGCTCCCATCTGAAGCAGTTTCATTATCTTGCCCTGAAGATATAGAGATAAGACACTGTGAGCAAGCTGATATAGCTGTGCTGCCAGTGGTTCTGAATTTGCTCAGGCAGAAATCAAGTGACAGAGCTGCTGGAGTGTCGTGTGACATGGTAACACACACAGCTAATACATCATGTCTTGTGAATGTAGCGTTGTGTAGACATGAGCTGAGCCTTTAAAGGACGGGCTTGATGATCTTGGAGGTCTTTTCCACCCTTAATGATTCTATGATCCCATGATTCTAGCTCTTTGGTTTTATTACAGCCTGCTACTCCTGTGTATGGTTAATGATGCTGTTTCAACCAGTGACTTGCCTGACATGCTACTGCTTCTCTGACAGCTCTGTGTTCATCTTTTCTATTTCATCCTTTTATTCCTTGATAATTTATCTTACAAGCTAGATTTTCCTGTTCCAATATATAATTTTTATCTCTCCATGAGGAGGCTTTGCAGTTATCCATTAACCTCTATTGCAAAGACTTTTGTTCTCTTTCACTCTTTTTCATTTTCTTCCATCTATTAAAAAAGAAAACTGTTGAAATGCTTTGAAAGAGTTATTTTTCTTTTGTGTATATTTTAGCCCACAAACATTAACACACCCACCTTCTGGCATTTCTCTTAATACCTTTATGCTCATTCTGGCATTCTTTCATTTCTTTCCCCCTGGGTGGCCACAGAAGTGATTTTGCATAGACTGGTAGTGGGCGAGCTTGGTACGTAATTTGCAGATGTGAGTTGCAGATATTTCAGCCCTTTCAGAGTGATATGAACTACCCAGTCTCTGCCAGTTCATTGGCTTTATTATTGTTTCACTTTTCTAATTTTATTGCTATACTCCATTGGCTTTTTTAAAAAATTCTTTTCCTGTTTTTATCAGGTTGGAAAGAGTTATAAAGATCCGTATGACAACTGCACTCAGTACATGTGCACTGAATCAGCAGGCCAGTTTTCCTTGACTAGTACAATAAAGGTCTGCCTACCATTTGAAGAAGCAAACTGTGTGCCAGTAAGTATTTTACAGCCAGAAAAAGACTTCTGGAACAAGCCCTGATGCTGGCCTGGGAGTTATCTTTGCTGTTTTGAATGAGTATTTCTTGATCTTTTTGGGATGATCATCCTTGTTTGAAGGAAATGTGCTTTTTCAGCCCTGTGTCCCATGGAAGTAAAGCAAAAATATTTGCAAACAAGCCCCCACAATTTATATTGTTGTGGGATAAGCACTAGAACTTGAAAGAGAAGGGTATTGGGGCAGTAGCAAGGGGGGATTTTTTATCACTTGAGAAACATCAGTGTTTTAAAATGCAATTGAACAAGTGGTAACTCACCATGAATCTTTGGGGGACTGATGAACCAAGTATATACACATATATCTTCTGATATATGGTGTACCATTAAGTGAGGAAGTGGAACATGAATGAACAAGGGGTAACATTCATACCTGGGCTTTCAGCTGTTGGTGGTTTTCAGTAACTTTCAGAAGCATTTTGGGACTTCACAGCAGATCAAAGCAGGGACTAGGACAGCCATGTACTTGAATTAGCTCTGGGTTAGGCTCTGCACAAGTCAGGCTGTTCAGTTCCAGGGGCAGCTGTCATTCTCTGGGGCTGGGGTTTTTATGCTGGCTTCAATAGGACCTAAATAAGCTCAGGCATATATTACAGGGCATCTTACCTGGCTTGTAAGTGATATATAGTTCTAAGAAAATTCACTCCCTTCCTTGCTGGATGATTTGTTTTGGTTTTTTTTTTTTAAGCAGCTTTATATATAATTAGTACACAAATAGGTCTGATGAGGAATTTGTGTGGATCAGAGATGAGGGACTGTAACTGAACTCCCATCATTGCTGCTCTCTGCTTAGCACTACATGCATCTGAACTGACTGTTCTGGTTACTTTCAATACAGGGGACAGTTGAGGTGTCTTCAGATGGCTGCTGTAAGACATGTGAGTGTATTAAATCACTGATTCTCTATTCTAATACTCTTTGGTCCTTCCCTGCTTGTAGCCCTGTTTCTGCATGCTCTGAGAGCCTGCAGTTTCCATAGACTGAAAGACAGTTTTACAGCAGCAGAACTGTTCTATACCTCACTGCCAAGACTAAAACTCTGCCTCATTCTTCCAATGGGAACACTAACATTTTTTTAATCTCCTTTTCTGTGTTTTTAAATAACTGGAATACTGTTACCTTGAACTGTACTCCTGATAAGAAAACTTGTAGAAAATATTCTCTGTATTATTGCATCTGCAAATTGCACACAAATGAAGTTTTGGGGTTTTTTTCTGTAGCATCCACTCAGAAATCCTAGGTTGTTATAGAGCCAAAAATGTAATTTATAACAATTTTAGAAAAAACTAAACCCTTCATGTCTCCTTTAGGTCTTGATTCAACAGTATCTTTACATGCTAAAGCTAGTCCACAAGTGGAAAAGTACATTGACCAGTGGGGAATTGTTTTGCTGAATTAATGCCTCTTTGCACTCTCATTTGTGGTTATGGTTGTGCATTTGAACTGTGAGAGATTTTACTAGGATGAACTATCCTTGGTTTACTGGCAGATACCTTTCAAAACATTTATTCCTGAAACTGAAGAAGCCTAACAGAAGTGTTCTTCTGCCCAGGTATTGACCTACCACACAAATGCAAACGCAATGTGAAGGAGCAGTACATTGTCCATGACAACTGCAAGTCAGCTGCTCCCGTCCCAGTGCCCTTTTGTGAAGGGATGTGCAGTACCTACTCTGTGTAAGTAGGAAGCCTCTCTCTGTCCTCCTCTGTGGCTTGTCTTCCTGGGTTCTTGTCACCAGTGGGCTGGAGCTGTTTGTCCCCTTCCTATTGTTTGAAAGGGCCTGGTTGGGAAACTGGGTGTGCAGAAGAGCAGTCATTAGCAATGGCTTTAGTGTGATAGTTCCTTAGTCAGGAAAATAGATCCCTTGGGAAAGACATCAGCTAAATTTATTAAATATGCTCTTAAACATGTCCTTGTATGGTATTTGAACAGCTCTAGTGTTTACAGGAGGTTTTCCTGCCATTTGTTCTCTGCATGAATTGCTCCTTTCTGTCTTGCTAGAATGGGCCTAATCCAAAATCCACTGAAATTACTGGGATTTTCCCCACTGGTGTCAAAGGATCTGGCCCTGCATAGCCAATAGCATCCTGAGGAAAGGCTATTATGAATAAGCAGAAAAATAGATAGGAAATTTTACTCCTTAGTAGTACATGCATTTGGAGCAGCAAATATGGATCAGTTTGGGAAGACAACAGGCAGCAGACTGATATGAAAAATCTCATTTCTATAGGTATTCTTTTGAGGCCAGTGAAATGGAACACAAATGCACTTGCTGCCATGAAAAAAGAAGTCACAAAGTGAAGGTGGAACTGGTTTGCTTGGACCATAAAACAGTCCAGTTCACCTACGTGTACGTAGATGAATGTGGATGTGTGGAAACAAAATGCCCCAAAAGGATAACATGAGTATAAACTAAAGGAAACATTTCATCTCCCGTTTAATCCTTCCCTAGCAAGTGACTAGTTTAGAAAACAGCTGTGAGTAACCTTCAAATGACCATAGTAGCGCTTTTTCTTTCTGGTATTATAAGCAGTTATGGAAATTAGCTAAGATTTTACTCTAAATGTTTGTAGAATAAACTGCATTTCAAAGAGGACTTGCTCTCCTGTTTCAGTGATGCTGCTAATGGAGCAAAGTGGCTGATGTCTTTAATCCCACACTGGTGTATAAACCAAGGTTATTACAAGACACTCTAGAGACAACTGATGCCTTTCAAAAGTCCTGCCTCAAGAAAGTGCACATTTTTAAACCATAACCACATGTATCACTTCATTTCCCTTAGAAGAGAAACAACAATCACTTCCACAGCTGCGGTTCAGGCAGAGGCAGGATTTGGCTTAGAGCCACATTTCTGTTCTTCTCCCCAGTGGTCCTGAATCTACTTTGGCTGTGACTCTGGGTCACTGGAGGAAGTCAAGGTGCTTTTTTTTTTCCTTCTTCGCAGTAAGCACTATATCAGGAGTGTAAAAACATGGTTCTTACATATACGCTACAAAATTAATATATTCGCACCCTTATTGAGAGTCCTTATCTCACTGGGGGCTTTTATTATTTGTGTTAGTTCAGTCTCACTACTGGTTATATGACTATGATTTGTGTTACAAATAATTGACTCCCAGCTGGCATGTCCAATGGCACTGCTGACAGTATTTCATGTGGATAGGGATCAAAATGATCCAACAATACCTTGAGAGTACACAAGGAAGGCAGATGCTTCTGTTATTTGAGCAATTTGTCTTTTGTGACCTGAAAGAGAATTGAAGACTGTGACTTTCTTAGTGTCCTGCAGCCTGCTGTGGAGGCTTTTTGGGAATTGTTTTGCAGGGAATGCTTCTGAACTGACCAAGTACATATGAAATGTGTTATACTTTAGCTTTCCATTTTTAAAGTGTTGCAGTTCTTGAGCCCCAAGGAATCTTTAATTTGCTTCTTTTTCATAGTAAATCCTTTCAGCAGATGTCAGATTACTTTGATATGTACTGTTTCATTACAGTGTTGCTGATCTGAAAACTGTGGGGATCCTTGACTTTGCTTGATTATAAGTTATAGGAACCTCCAAATAATTCAGTTAACTGTCAGTGCAATGCAGCTCCCTTGGAAGGCAAAATTGCTTGACTGAGGCTCATGTATAAATTTCACATTAGTCCAGAAAACTGTTTTTATTGATACAAATCAAGTGCACGAATGCTTTTGCAAGGCAAAGAACAGCACCAAAAAAAAGGACATTCCTTTCTTTCCTCCTTGCCTTTCCCTGAGGAGGAAGAGGTCATTCTTGAGTGCTTTTGTCATCAGAATAGTAAGCAGACTCTGTAGGTAGTCATATACACACTCATGCAAATCAACCTGCCAACCAACCCTGCAAATCAGTAACTGTCAGCAAGATGACTTAGCAGGAACAGGATCAGAAACCTTTTGCATGTCTGCATTATCTTCAGGTGGGAGAAGGGAATAAACCACAATCTAATCATAGCAGCTCTCTTTAGATTTCTATTCTCCTGTCTCTTCTCATAAAAAATCTCTTTTTAATGAGATTTTATACAGAAGCTGAGAACGGCACTGGTTTATAGGCATGCTTTCTTGCTCATTTTTGGCATACATTTTGCTTTTCAGGCAAGTGAAATGCTCAAACCAAAGGCATATTTCCATCTCCAGGGTGCTTTTAATCATGTGAGATCTCACATGCTCCTTCTTCATTCCCAGTTACACCTGGTACTCCATTTACTCACTCAGTCCAGCATCTAACTGGCCTATGTGATACTACTTAAGAGTCCTGATGGTCAGGTTTAAAGAGAACTCATTGGTCCTCTGTTTGCAGGTGCAGAGTTTTACTTAGTTGCCAGTAAGGTAAAGCCTATTTAATGAGAACTTCAGCTAAAAGACAGCCAAAATATTAGAGAATCACAGAATATGCCGAGTTGAAAGGGACCCACAAGGATCATCGAATCCAACTCCTGGCCCAGCACCGGACACCCCAAGAGTCACACCATGTGCCTGAGAGCATTGTCCAAACGCTTCTGTAACTCTGTCAGGCTTGGCACTGTGTTCACTTCTCTGGGGAGCTGTTTCAGTGCCCAACCACCCTCTGGGTGAAGAACCTTTTTCTAATGCCCTGACACAGCTTCAGGCCGTTCCCTTGGGTTCTGTCACTGATCAAAGAGATCAGTGCCTGCTCCCCTCCTCTTTCCCTCACGAGGAAGTTGTAACTGCGATGAGGTTTCCACCTAAGTCTCCTCTTCTCCAGGCTGAACAGACCAAATGACCCTCCTCACACCCTCCTCATACAGCTTCCCCTCAAAGCCCTTCACCACCTTTGTTGCCCTCCTTTGAACCCTCTTGTCGCGTTACACTGTGGGGAACTGCGAGCAGTTCTTCTAAAAATAGATGGTCAGGAACGAAATTAAGTCAAATGAGACAAACACTGTATCTGAGAACCGTTCATGGGTAGCGAAAAAACAAAATAAAAAGGAGTTACCCTACTAAAGAGGTCTAGAAAAGGCAGAGCAAGAGTAAGGCAAATGGGAAAGCAATGGGGGGCAGGGGGTGAGAGAGAGAGGAAACGAGGGCGTCACCACAGGAGGTCGAGGAGTGCCGTCAGGGGGCTGTGCACGCTGCCTGCCTGGGGACGGCTCCCGCGGCGGCTGGCGACCGGACGCGAGAGGTGAGGGGGCGCTCGGGGACGAGATCCGGAAGCCTGGACAGGGTCGCGGCGAGGATCGTGGCGGCGGGGTGGCTCGGAGGCGGACAGCGTTAGACGCAAGTGGCTCAGGCGAGGACGCAGAGACGAAGCAGGCAGGGCGTCGGTCAGGGACATAGGGAGGCAGGACAGACTCGAGGGCGAGCAAGAGCCAGTGAAGGCAAGAGAGCCAAAAGGCAGGCTGGGGCCAGGGCAAAAAGCATACCTCAGTAGGCTGGAGCCAAAGCAAAAGCACAGTCTCAAAAAAGCCCCGAGCCAAAAGCCCACGTTCAAAAACCAGGTTCGAAAAGCCCCCAAAAAGCCTAAGCCCCAAAAGCCCCCTGAAAAAGCACAGTCTCCAAAGCCCCAAAAGCCCACACTCAAAAAGCAAGTTCAAAAAGCCCCCGAGTCAAAAAATACAAGGCCCAAAAGCCTTGGAAGGCCCCAGGACCTTGTGACGCAGTTACTTTTTATGCCCCCCTGGCCCCTCCCAAAGTCTGCATGCTCACAGGAGACCATTGGCCCAGTCCAACCTTCCATGGTAGTCCATTGGTGGAGGCCTTTTGCCATCTAATTGGAGAAGTCCTTCCGGAGGGTACAGTGTCTCAGGTGTTCGCTTGCTGGCTGCCTGTTCCCTGTGAGACATGAACTGGTTGCCAGGCGAAGTCTCCCTAGGGACAAGGCTTTCTTCCTAGCTGCCTCCTGGACACAGCACATGTGCAGCCCCTTCCCCACATGCCTCTGACAATCAGCGTTGAGACAAATAAAAAGTAAATTGGCTCCTCACACCTCTCTAATAGCTTAATATCTTTCTTATATCGTGGTGACCAGAACTACACGCAATACTCAAGTCAATGGGTCAAACAACTCCCCACCCACCACAGTCCCAAAAATCAGCCTGGAGGCTGCTTGATCAAGCTGCTGACAAGCTGGCCCTTCTTGTTCAGTGCTTGTACCCCTGCATGCAGCAGTAGCACTGCTGCTTGCACAGAGCAAGCTGGACTTCATCTAAAGTCTCTGTCCTTCTTTAGGCTGTTGCCACAAGCTCCCCACCAGAGTGGGCAAAGTTAAACACAGGTGACGTTGCCTGTAAGAGCTTGATTTGACCATGATCCTGCTGCTGTTGCTGTGTGGCTGCTTCTCACGTGTGCAAGGTCAAGCCTTCCTCTGTAGCCCAAGGCCATCTCTTCCAGTTACTGACTGGTCCCTGCAAGTCAAACATTTCCCTGGCGTAACTCAAGAAAAATCAGTGGCATGACTCCAAGTACTGTTTCTTCCTTTTGCGTGAATTCTTTACACCAGCATAAACTTCAGTAGGGTAACCCCAGGAGAACCAGTGCTCAGCTGAGCCAGTTGGGCCAGAGCTCGGCTGGTTTCAGCCTGTAGCCATTCTTTCCTTATCGTGCGAGGATGGTACTCCCAACTTGCTGAACAGTTCTGAGCTAACACACCAGGAAGTACCGTCACATATTGCTAAAATAAATATTTGTCAGAGATACTGCCTCATGTCAGGTGAACAAGTCCTAAGACACTTTAACATTTTACTGGTGTTCTCTGAGTCTGGGTTGCCATTATAAGATGAACTCTGGCTTGCCTATTGGTTTGAGGCTTGGAAAGGTCAGTTCACAACACTACTTTGATGTAATCTACTTAAATTTTTTTTTCTTTTGTTACCAGTTATTGGCATTTGCAAGGAGGAGAAGAAAATTCAGGTTGTAGTCTGAATTTTTATTTGGGGAGAGGTGCTATTCTTTGACCTAGTTATCCACTGAGCGATCCCCTGGCTGTGGAATCTGACCTGTAGTGTTATCTATGGCATGCTTTATCAATATCAATCTATTGTGATATCTAGAATCTCGAGCTGAGAACAAAGACTGTGAACTGTAAACGCCCTCTGATACAGAAGGGATTGTTTAAAAGAATGCTGCACCTACTTTGTTTCAGTGTACCGGCTTAACAATTGGAAAGTTGCAAGGTAAACATGAAAAAGTTTGTCTAAATATCACTCAGGAAAGTTATCTGATTGGTAATGAACCAGAAAAGAAAAGAATCAGATAAATTCGATGGATCATCTTTTAGGTACTGGGGAGAATAAGGATTGAGTGGTCTGAGAGCTGTGCCTAATAATTCTACAGATTCATGTGTTCAAAGACATGTTCTTGGCCTTGTTTATATTTCCCTCCCGATCAAAGATAAGGACAAAGGTAGGCCTTTGTTTCTTTTATATGATTGTTTCTTTTATATTTAAGTTCATAAAGCCTTCGTGCAGTGATATACAAAATGGTATTTGCTACTTGTCTGGTATCCCAAACATCCTTTAGGAGAAAGAACTGGGACAGTTTTCCAGAGACACCAAGACAAAGGTATCAGTTGTGAAAATCTTTCTAGTTTTTACACTTCAAAGGATCTGATTATTCAGTATCTTTAGGGCAACAATAGAGTCTCAGTTTACCTTGTACAACGCCATTCTCACATCCATTTAATCCTTTGACAATCGAAATGCCTCTCTCAGGAAAGCAACCTCATTGGAGGCCTGCCGGGGTAATTGGCCTTCTGTCAGGAGTAGGCCAGAGTCTGATCCTGAGGCCACAGAAATGTTGTAATTTCTTCAGCATTTTACTTCTCTCTAAAAAATGTGAAGGCCCAGTTTCCATCAGTAGACTCTCTGGGTTTAATTTCATAATTTTTTAAAAATTGAAGTTCAGTCTGTCCAACGGCTTCCTGCAGCCGTGGATTGACACTCCTGGTCACAGATAATCCCTTTTTCACTCAAGCTTGATTTCTGCAAAGGCCTGTTTTTAAACTATCCTCCTTGTTGGAAAGAAAATTATTTAACTGCAGATTCTCCAGAGCATCCAGTCCAGAAACCAAGAAAGACTGAGTAGGTAGGCTCTGGTTCATCCCATTTGCCTAAAAAAGTCTGTATAAATCAGGACTTGAAGCACTGTACTCTTTCTGTGTACTTACTGAAAACTGCTATGCATCTTACCTCGGCCCAGCCCTCCTCTGGAAGTCTCCCTGCCTCTCCTTCTTTTGACTTCCTAGTCTGAGGTAAGTACAGCCCTACCTCATCTAAATACTTTAAGCAATGTAAGGATTTGATCCCAAATGCCAGTGTTATATATTCCTAACAGGAAGAAACAGTTATTTATTGCAAATTCTGCCAACCCTATATCCTACTTTGAACATCTCAACTACCAGTACTTTCAATGAAAAACTCTTTCACCCTGATTTTTGCTAAGACTAATGCTGAGAATAGTTTCATAGCTTATAATAGCTCCTTTGTAAAAGGCTTAATCTCACTTGGTTTTAACATTTGTAGTCATCTTGTGAATTTTCCCTTTGCGCTTTTTTTTTGGTGTTTTAAATATAGTCCTTAGTAACTGATCTCATTCTCAACCCTGACACTGAATGAGTCATATTTTGACCTACAATAATGTCCCTTAGCATGACTCCAGCAAATCAAAAGGAGCTTAAAGTTGGGCTAAATTAGCAGTGAATTTGGTGCTATTCCTACATGTTTTATAAGTAAGTTAAATTTAGCTTCAATATATGAAGGTCTCTGATAAAGTGGATAAACCCTTTTGTGTTCCAGCTCTGAAATGGTTTGTTTCATGTCACCACCTCTCCCTACACTGCTATTCAAAGAGAATCTTAGTCCGTTGCCACTCCTTTACAGCATCTTGACTTCTTTACATATCTGGACATTATTCTATATTGACTGACCTATTTCCTGTAATGCCATAAAAACGTGGCTTAAAACCAGAGTTTAATCTGACCTGCAGAGAGCATTGTTCTATAAACAAAAGGCTACTAAAGTGCACTGTAGCCATACCAGCTGCTACTTTATGGCCTGGAATTAGCCTTTCCCCAAGGGCTGTTTCTCTCAAGGACCAGTGCACAAACTTTAACATCCCCAAGCACCCCAGTTTAGTTCTAGCATGCCTACTTAAACTTTCTGTTTGCTCTTGATGATGTTTTCTGTTTTTTCAAACTTCATGTTAGGTATGGAAAAGATTCCCTGGGTATGTGATATATGCTGTAAATCCATCTTTCTTCACTGTTGCTCCAGGAAAATTTTTAGGAAGTGCTATAATTCATCACACTATTCCTAAATAAGTAGTTTGGAAAATCCTTTGAAGAATTTTTATAATCTGCAATGCTGGTCTGTATGGGGAAGTTCTTGTCTGGAGTCTTTTTACTGAGAAGCAGGATAGCTCTCATAGCTCCTGTGGATGTTTGTTCTTCTCCGTCACCAAATAAATCGGACTGGACATCTTCCTAGAGACACCTGTGCCTTTCCAAGAGCAAGTAGTTGATTGGGTGACATTTTTGTGTCCTATGTTGTGCTGTTGATAGTAAATCATAATAATTACCCTTGCAGCCATTATAAAAGGAAAATCAGTTTAAAACACATTCTCATCCTACATATACACTTTCCTAATGGAATAATTATTCAATTACTGGTCATGCAAAGATTTTTGCCAGAAGGAGAAGCTATGCCTCTTAATTCCCCTTTCCCTCAAGCTCAGTGACTTGAAAAACATCTGAAAAATAAACCCCAATCAAGTTGAAAAAAGCAAACAAAGGTTTCCCAGCAGTCTCATATTTTGCTTTCAGAGCAATGCTCACTAGTGTGCTCGACTCTCCTGACATGTTTTTATTAATAACTAATGAATTAGGCTGCTTGCTTTTGATGTTGATTTTTCCCTGCAGAATATGACTCAGTGAAAGGAGCTTCTTTGCACCCTGGGCATGAAGGTTACCACTCTGTCCTGGGGCTACCTGACTGATATTTGTTGTAGGATGCACTTCTGATAACAAAATTGTCTGTTCTAGAAAAATGAGTTGTTATTTTATCTGATGAACAGTTCTACAACATTGTGTAATATCATCCTTGCTTGTAGATCCTGAGGGATTCCATAATACAGTTCTATTTCAATGCTACTTTATCGCTTTGAATTCCCTAGTTTCTAATAGCTTTGGGCCTGATTCTCTTCTACCTTCTATTTTATAAATATGTGATAATTCAGGATTTTTTTTTTTATCACAGCTTTTTATTGCAACTTTAAAACTGAGCTACATTTTTTGTTTTTATTTCCCTCATAAGGTGGGCTGCCTTGCCTGAGAAAGATTCTTCTAACAAAATAATAAATAACAAAGTTTTTCATTGTCATCAGCAAAGATGAATTACTCTGTACATGGAGCTTGTAAAACGCTGCAGGCTCCAACTATTTGAACAAAATAGTCTGTTAATAATGCAGGCAAGGGATTATTAGTAATTAAGAACTGTTTCTCCTTGTTCCCGCAGTCAAAACAAGGGAGCAAACATTGAAACTTGTAATCTTTGTTGCTAATGAATTCTGACTGGACTAGCAGATCCTGCTTCATCTGCACAGCTTTCTTTGAAAGAAGACTAAATTAGTTGTGTATCCAGTCTGCACTACAGCTCGAGCCCTGAGATGGGTCAGCACTGTCCTTTAGAGTGGAATATATGCTTACACCAGCAGAATCTAAAAGTGAGAAAAGCCTTTGCTTTCTCTGAAAATCCCAACCTGTCATTTGATACAAGAAGACATTGAAAGTGGTGTTATGATGTGACAGAGACGTGGTGTGACAGGATCCCTACGCAGCCAGTTCACTGAAGTGGAATGTTTTTAAAGTAAAGAGGGCTCTCCCTTGCCAAAAAAAAAAAAAAAAGCCACCCCCCCCCCCCCCCCAAAATACTCCAACTGGATTTTACTAGAGTGCAGAATAATAATCTGCAGCAGGATGACCCTGAGAGGGAGTGCAGAGCTCTGGGGCGAATCTGATTTTAAAAGGTTTGATTAAATAGGTCTCCTGTCTGCTGTGTTATGAAGAGTAGGTACTTTCCCCCAGTCCAGCCCCTGCCAGCACCTCTATGTTGCCAGGTCTCTTCAGGGTCCCTGGGAAGCCTCCTTCTCTCCCTCACCTCTCAAATCTGGCTTTGGGTCTGCCCTCATCTGCAGGGAGCCCCCTGCTCCTTCTCTCCCAGTCTACACTCCTGTTGCAGGCTCAGCTCCTATCTTCCATACCCTCTCTGTATGCATTTGCCCTCCCAAATCTTCCCCCAGATAAATCTGTGCAATCATTATCAGGAAAGGACCCATCTCCCCTTCCTTGAGAGGGATTACTTCAGTCTGCAGCAAGTACTGGGCAATTCCTGGTATCTGTGCAAACTGTGTGGTTAATTAATGGTGAGTTATCCTTGCGGGGAAGGACTCGAGGATACTGGAAGATGTAAACTTGGAAATGAGCTGGCAGTGTGTCCTTGCAGCCCAGACAGCCAACTGCATCCTGGGCTGCATCAAAAGAGGTGTGACCAGCAGGCTGAGGGAGGTGATTCTCCCCCACTACTCCATCCACTCTGGTGAGAGCCCACCTGGAATTCTGCATCCTGCTCTGGAGTCCCCAGCACAAGAAAGACACAAACCTGTTAGTTCCAGACGGCTGGAGTACCTCTCCTATGAAGAGAGGCTGACAGGTGAGTTTGTTCAGCCTGGCTCCAGGGAGAAGACTCCAGGGAGACCTTACAGCAACGTTTCAGTATATAAAGGAGGCTGATGAGAAAGGTGTAGAAAGACTTTTTACCAGGGACTGTAATGACATGATAAGGGACAACAGTTTTAAATTGAAAGAGGTTAGGTTTAACTTGGAGATAAAGAATAACTTTTTTTTAATAGTGGTAGTGAGACATCGAAACAAGTTCCCCTAGGAAGTTGTGAATGCCCTATCGCTAGCAGTGTACAAAGTCAGGTTAGACAGCACTTTGAGCCACCTGGAGTGGTGAAAGATGCCCTTACACAGGGATGTTGGACTAGATCATCTTTGAAGATCCCTTCCAACCCAAGCCACTCTATGAATGTATGGTTCTATGTGTTTTTCTCCTCTCCAGAGACACACTCTTTATCAGAACATGCAACAAGTAGCAGTTATTTTCACCGAACTGAAAATCTGTAACAGTTTCTTTGGTTTTTTTGGGTTTTTTTTTTTTTGTTTTTAAATAAATGCAAAGACAAGTGAAAAGCCTGGCAGTGTTCCACACCCCTTTTTAGGCTGAGGAAGTTACTCCAGTACCTCCCATCACTACCAAAAACCCTCCTTGCTTGTTCTCTGGGCTTGTGGCTCTAACCTGCCAGGGCACACTGACTCGCTTTCTAGTTGTTTAACTTGCTGCTGGTCTCAACCTTTTTACAGAGCCATACCCTGGACTTTTGTGCCAAAATATTAGCAAAGTAACTGCAAGTTACAGTAATTTCTGCTGTTACAAATTTTTGTGCATAATTACATCACTGGAACAGAAACCATTTTGCAAGTCTGTCTTTCTCCTTCAGTGATGTTGTTACTCCAGGGCCCACTACAAACACTGAGCATGGCAATTTTTTTTTTTTTTTTACATAAATCCTGGATTTCTTTGAGCATAGGTTTGCAATACTGTGTCAGAAAATAACCTTGGTCTGAAATTTTTGCAGTATTCTAAAATGTGACAAATTGGCAGGTGAAAAAACCCATAAAGTGATTTTTTAAAAACTCCATAACTTAGAATGCTATGCTTCTATATTCAAAATATTTTTTGTGCTCTGGCTTTTGATGAATACCAACAGTACTGTAAGCATTCCAGAAATTAAACTTTATAAAGTGCCAGTTCATTCACTCTGGTAGGTCTTAATCTTTCCTTTGCAATATCTAAAGATCAGAATTAAAACAAGGAAGCTATTAACAGAACAAATTAAAAGCCAAAAGTCTATGTTACACCTAAAAGTATTGAGATGCTCTCTCATGTTTTGATAGAGTATTCAACTAAACTGCATCCAGAAAGATTACATTTTAAGAAAAAAGCACCGCAGTTTGACCATATGTCAATCCTAGGTTAACATTTTCTTGATTTACTAGAAATTATTTTTGGATTTAAGGGAAACATGGAAAAAAATTCTTTTTAAAGCCAGTTCTGAAGATAATGTAATGGTCTTCCATTTCATTAAATATCAGAATATATAGCATTATGAGAATTTTATTTATAATCGTTATGGATATACTTAACTATTCTTAAATGGTCTTTTATTTCTGTAGATAGAATTTATGATTTCCTAAATGTATTTTGATAACCATTTTCCCCTTTCTACTTGCACCAGTCTATTGCCCTGAACATTGCTATGATATTCTGCCAATATATTTACATCATCAGTTACTGAGCATAATAACTGTACATCAGTTTTAGCATAACATACACATATAGTGAGAATATATCAGCACTGCTGATTGTGTTACCCTTAAAGTCAATTTGAAACAATCCTGTGGTGTTGTTGCAGGTGTTACTGCTTTTACCTAGGCCAATATAAGGCAGAACAAAATTCACTGAAGTCAGCAGAACTCTAGTGAGACAATAAAGAAGTGGAGGGAAGAGAGAGTTATTCTTCTGTTTAAAGTAAAGCTTTAGATTTATTAGTACAACATCTGTTTGATTGTATACCAATCCTGTTATTTCATGTGTTTTGTATTACAGTGCTTCTAGTTCCTACGTACAACCATAGTCCTTCTGTAATGTGCCTGTAAAGATGAATGTTTGTAGAGAACCAAATAGATCTGATGCTGACAGCTTTCTCAGATGAAAGGTAAAGAGTCCATTTGCATATTTTTATGCACATATCATCTGTATCCAGAAAGTCAATACAAGAAGGGTGGAACAATCAACAGGTTTTACAGAACTATTTGCTTTGTATTCCTTAATCTGAAATATGACATATTTTTTAAGCCATCAAATGTGTAAGACCCTGTAACATTTTTTCTTAGGAAATGGCAAAGGCAAAAAACCTATTTGGTTTGAGGTAGAGGTCAATAAATTTATGAGAGATTACTTCATATGATTCTTTCTAGATATCAGAAGGGAATCTGGTGATCTCAGAACTCTTTTCCTCTTGGAGAGTCATACTAAATTTCGTGTGTAAACCAGATGCATGAGTTTTAGTGGCATGAGTCAAGAGGCCACCTTGATACTTTCAGTGCACATTGAAGTCCTTATTGCCTCTTTGAACAACATGTTCCTGACCGTTGGTGTATTTCTGTCCAGAGAGCCAAATTAAACTTCATCCTCTTGCTTTCAGTACATGATTTGACATAAATCATGACTGCAGTGGCATGTCCAGGACCTTTGCCAGACTGAGCACTTAACATAGTTTATGTCCTGAACTAATGTTCCTTACTCAGCTCCCACACTGGATTTTTAGCACTACCTTCATAATTTCTAGTATAATTACAGTAATGTTGCTGAATGTCCCCTTTTTGTATCTGTGACTCTTTCTTCACCATGTGTGTGCCAATCTCAAAGCCTGAAGTTAAATCAAGTAACCTGGCTTTTTTTGCTGTGCCTGGCATGGAGCTGTGGAGGCTTGTAAGACTGTCTGTTTCATGAATCACATTTGAAATTCACTGTCACAAATTCAGACTCTCTTTGGTGTTCATACTGCAGAAAAGTTCACTGCACCTCCTTTATCCTATCTCAGTCACATTTTCTCCTTAGGATTATACATCCTGTGGGACCAAGTGTTGCTCCAGTGGTATTCTGCCATGTTTCGTGAGGTTGTAAAGGAAAACATTAGAGAAGCAAACTGCTGTGTGTCACTAGTGGTGATATTGCACTGAACAATGTTTGCTTTCCAAAACCCATTTTCAATAGAGGTAATAAATCATTTAATTGCTTTCCACAAGTGTGCTGCAGCACAGCCAACCTCCTGCTTAACTGCCCAGACGGACTTCGGCAAACACTCCACACAGGAGAGGTGAAAAGGGGCCCTAACATAATGGCAGGAGAAAATTTGTTTCTGTGTTGGCAAAAGCAACTATTTCTCCCTAAATCACATGCCAGCACAATAGAATCACCCCAAAATACAATATATTGTGCTGCTCTTAGGTTGTAGCTTGGGAGTCTGAGCCCTCATTGTTCTTTCCCAAATGCCAGTAAACATTTTAGTGTTTACTGTACAATTTCCATGGGTTCAGCTTTTGTGCCTAGTTAATTACAAGGAAGCAGCTACAATTTAAAGTCGCTGCATTTCTGAAAGCAGGACAAAGCACTACTTGACAAAACTTACATGTTCTGTGACTGAGTAAGTGCTTTTGAAGAACTTTAAAGGCACTAGGATCTTCATTCTTCCTATATGTGTCCAGCCCTGAGTCTTTTTCATCATATACCAGTGAGTTCCACAACAAAGATGAACAAATGTATGAGTTTGGTAAATTTGCAATGTTAATGTGACAGGAGCTACTTGGGGAGCAGCAGATGATCTACAAGGGGTCTGGAGAAGTCCTGCAGCCTGTTGCTCAAAACATACAGTGGGGGATCACAGGGGCCAGCACTGCAAAAAGGTAGGGCTGCAAAAGGCTTTCAGTATGTTCATTGGGGATGGTAACAAAGCAGTAATGAGACAAACCTAGGTCTACTAGGGTAGACTGTTTTCCTGTAAAAATGACCCAGAATTAAAGAAGCAACTTAGTTGCAAAGTCGGTGGACCCATCTCCTGCTCCTTAAATTGTAACTCAGGTTCACAACCCAGAAATGCTCCTGTGCAACAAATCTCCTAAGAAATAGGCTAAAACTAGCTGCAGTCATGCTTTTTCCTCCTGATGTTACTAAAGATTCCTTGGTTTTTCAAAAGAATTTAGCTTCTTTTGATAACTCACCAAGGGTGAGTCTCTGCAGAGGCAAGTGTTACAGCAGGCACTGCAGGGTTTAGCTCTGAGCATATCAAATGTATTGCACATCACCCAGTGTCCTGAGTGGTTCAAGTATATGATAATTTTGCAGCCATTTTATGCCTTGGTTCTTAGTTTATTTTTTTGACTGATTTTATCAGCAAACATTGGCCTGGTAAAAAAGAAATGTTTCTGATGTAAATTAGCATGGGAGCAATTCTCTCGTTCTACTTTTGACTTAAATTAAATGTAAATCCTGGAAAATAAACTAAGTTTATTATAAGTGAAACCACACCTCCCATTTTGCTTTCTCCATTTATGCTGGTTGATTAGTGAACTTACAGCAATTTATCTGCTTATGGAAGTGAATTTGGATTAAGGGTGTGTGTATGAATTTAAACTGTGCGGCTTCTCATTGACTGGCTTTCTGGTAATTGTTCTGATCTGGGAAGTGAGAGATCTCTACACAAAACCAATTCAGGATAAGACACTCTTTACAGCTTCGGAAAGCTTTTTTTTTTCACATCTACGAAGTACTTCATCTACAAAGTACTGGGATTAGAGGGTCAGACAGGATGTAAATCCTGGAATGAGATGTTCAAAAGAGGTGGGAAGGGTTGGAAGACTAGAGCTGTGCTATTGGCCCTACAGAGCATCAATCACAAACCCACATCCTTTCTGATAACCCACAAGAGCTGATAATATTTGAAACAGTGTTTGCTGCTGTTAGGTCTCTATAGGCCTGTGAGTAATTTGCAGTCTTGGACAACATTTCAAATTCTGCCTCGTTTGTGGCCAATACAGTATTTATAGTATTTTTCATAGAGCTTGAAATGCTAGCACCCTGGCACTCTGGATCAGTTCTAGCATGCATACTTCTAGTTTGTTTACTCATGTTAGCCCTGTAGTTCCATCTCCTGTGGCCAAACCATTTGCTGCTTCTTGTTCTAAACTGGCAAATAAATGCTGTGTTGTCAGCCTGTTGACTCACAGGGCAGGGCATTCCTACAGCTTGCACTGTTATTACACCTGTCTTGTAAAGAAAGCTTATTATATCACACATGCACAAAACATTTTAGCTGTCACCATCTTTCCCTCATTCTTTTGACTCTTCAAACATTTACCTAAGGAATGGTCATTTTCCCTTCTTGGCCAACACGAGGTTTGGGTTTGGTTTTGTTTGTTTTATTTTTACTGGAAAAACAGTTTCCAGAGTTTGGGGTTTTTTTAGAAATGCAGTTTGACTTCTTCCTCTGACACTTTTTTCAGCATGAGTGGATGACATTCTTCCTCTTCTTCCTGTTTTCTGATTTTTACATATGATTAAAAGGGCTAATAGGTACGACTAGCAAACTAACTCTTAGATCAGAAAAAAAATCGACACCAATAAGAATAGAAATTGATTAAATCTTGACACTGGGCTGGTGAGCAGTGCCAATATTGACTACTTCTACTATCTACACTGGCTAAATACAATATTAATAATAATAATAATAATAATAACAGACTCAAAGATCCTATGAGAGAAAAAGATTAATAATTTCTCAGCGTTCTCAGGGTAGTACTGCTCCTGTGTTCTTATTCCCGTCAGTCAGAAAAGCTGAGGCAGTGAAGGCAGTGAAGGGACACTCTATTTACAGTGACTATAGGCCATACATGGTGGAAAGCATTTCACTGTCCAGTGTCCAGCAAATTCCTCCAAAGCACCTGTGTTTGATGCTTCAGCAGTAAGAGAAAGGGGAGTCATTGATATGAAGTTTGTATTGATATGAGCCTTGCAAGGCTGTCTGAGTTTATTGAATCAAGAATAAAAAGGACTTTCGTTAGTTCATCTACATGAAGATGTAGGGGGGGGTTTTCTGGTTTTGGTTTTTTTTTTAAATTGAGTTATCTGGCCTAAGTTTCCAGGATGTATAGTCTCATAATACTAAGCAGCAGCATCTGCTTTTAAGAGCGTGTTTCTCGGGCTTGACCTCACATATGTTTCTTGACTAAAGCCAGCATGCACCTTCCTGCTTCACTCTAGGCAGAGAGGCCTTACCTCATATTTTCTGCACACCCCGATTGTCAGCAGTAATGGCCAAATAGAACCACTGAAATACTAATTTTGTTCATTAAGGAGTCTCTTTTTCAGCATTGTTTTTTCACTTGTTATCTTGAAAATCAAGGGAAATCGAAATTAACCAGAATGCCTGCAGCAGTGAAAAGAATTGTAGAGTTCCCCTAGGAAGGCTGCCTAATGCTGCAGATTTCTCACACATTCATTTTGGTGGAAAGCATCTGTGGAGGAATGAGCAGAGCCATATTTAACAATAAAAAAGCACTGGAAATGGAATAGATTGGTAGGAAAGTTAATCTCTTTATGTTTTAAAGCATGATTTACAGGCAGAGCTGTGATGTCGGATATGTTTTCAGTTAAGATAGCATACACACAGTACAATCCTTTTATTTCTTAAGAGCATTAGGATTCTTGGTGAAGAAAGGCTCTATTATAAATGCAACACATTATTATAATTATTAATATGTTAACAATTGTAAGAATTACTGCAAAGGAAGTGAGCTATTTGTTCAAACAATATCATTTTATCATCAGTTCCTATCTATGCACAATATAAGTGGGATTGAATCCAGTCCACAGTGTCAAAGTCCAACTGAATTTCATTTACGGTGCATTAAGTAGGAAAGAAAGATAATTTGGGAAGTGTGGGATGTTTGTGCTTTGCTTACTTTGGCAATACTCATTCCTGTATAATACATTCCTGACTCTCCCATTTTTGCAGTCAACATATGTGGGTCTTATTCTGTGCCAGATCAGTGTGCTTCTTACAAAACAAGGTTACATAATGCTCCTAACACATGTGTGCCAAGGGGAAACCCCCTTTATTCCATGTCCTACAGCCTTTTAAAGCAAGTGTTGGCATTTTTTCCATTCTGCTGCATCTGGTTAATTTTTTTAACTTGCTGCAAGTAAAAAAAAATGCAGCCCAGTGTTTTCAATGAGTGCACCTATCAGAGAAATAGGTGGTGCCCAGCCTGATGCATTTGGGCTCTACACTGAGCCCATTTGCCTCTAAACTTCCCAGGTAGATATTATTGCTAGCTTTATCCTTTGTCCCTCAATTACATGTTCTTGGCATGTCCCCTCTCCCAGAAGGAGTGAAAGAGCTCCACCACTGCTTTTCATCACCACCCCCGGCATCACCATCTGCTCTGCATGATCTCCAGCCCAATGGGTGCTCTGGATTTACAGCTATCCCAGTCAGTTTTTGCTAAGACTTGTCAACACATTTCCGCTTTAAATAGCACAAAAATCTACATGGTGGGAGGAAGGGGAGGGGAGTGCACCCTGAATGATTTTGCAAAAGCCTACATAGATTGCCTGATCTCCTTTCCCTGGCCAGTTGGGAGCACTCTGAGAATGATTCCTGCATCCCAGCTGCCTTGTTTGCATGAGGCAGAAGTGTTTAGTGGAGAGGAAGGGGAGGAAGTGGAAGCTGCAAACTGTTGAATGTTTTCCGAGGACCTTCTTCCAGGCTGTGGATTAATTTCTGGCAGCTCCAGGTGTAAGCAGTACAAGCACTACCTGGAGTGCTGACCTTCTGGGAGTCCTGTAGGCCATCTCTATCCCTCACCAAATTACATCTGGCTACCAGCTTCACAACATGCATGGACAGTCATCCCCCACTTTTTTTTTTATTTGGTACTTTTTATGTCCCCCAGCCCAGGTGCCTGCAGATAGAAATTGCTGTGGAACAGCTGCAGCTAAGGCATGGACCTGCTGGCTGTATACTGGCTCACATCTTGTGGCACTTGTGGCCACCGGGAAACTTGGGAAATTCCTCCTGTCTAAACAGGTGTTTTCTTCCTTAGAGAGGTGTGGATCAGGCAACATGAGGAGGCCGGAGTAGGGAAGATTGAAGAGGAAGGGACATGGTATTCCAGTTTGAGAGGGCACGTGTGTGGTGGGATGCTGTGGGCCTTGTGTGACCTGGACAGGTCTGGCCAGTCCTTCTGAGGTGTCATCAAAGTCCAGCTTCCTGGAAGAGGTTGTACCTCTTCACTGCAGCAAGTACAGGATCTTTACTGCAGCTGATCTTTTAATCATTGACACTGCCCTCCAAATAAATTTTATTTGACCTTGAATGACGCTTCTGAATGGACAGAATTTACTTGATCTTGCTCCTCTTGCTGTCCTCAGACATTCAGTATTATAAGACCTCTCACACACATCTGGGGATTTTTGTTCTGCTTTCAGAAAATTCCACTGCTGCAAACTCTAGCCACTTTCAGGAAAAGGAAAATAAGTGAAAATTGGTTATCATTAAATTTTAGTCGTTTAGTCTGATCTTGGACCAGTTGCTAGCTGACAGTTCTTTATGCTGGTCTCTTTTGAAAATGAGAGTTGTAGCTGCCACTCCTTTTCTGCTTAGTGCAAGCAGCAGGAGGTAAGAGGAGGAGGTAGAGAGAGATTTAAATCCAAACAAAAACCCTCATGTTGCATTTACAGAGGAATTTCTCCATTTCTTAAAGGGTCAGAGCACGCAGTTCGGGGGCTTCAAAACACACAGTACCAGGAAGTTGATTACATTTTTGCTGTTACCATATCAGAACTATTGAGTGTTTGATGGACCATGTCTGTCCTAATAATTAAAAACCCTTTGTCAATGTGTTCCCTTTATAGATCCTAAGGCCAAGTAAATTTCAGGAAAAAACCCAACATTTTTCCTTTAAAAAAGGTAATTACTGAGCTTCTAGCCCATCCCCTCTTGACTGAGGTTTTTTCCAGTCATGGAGGGTTGGTCTTAAACAAATATCTCAATGAATTTATTACGTCAAAGTCATGTTCACTCCATTGTGTCTAATGCCAAAGGTATTGAGGAAATTCCATCAACAAAATCATTTTCCAGTCTCCCTGCATTCATTGCCAAGAACAGCATCAGCACAGCTGATAACCAGAGCTGCCATTTTCGGTAACATTCTTTTCAAAGGAAAACCAGGGCAAAACCAGCAGAGTCACTGAAATATAAATGGAGAAAACAAAAAGCTTAAAAAATCACTTTTGTGGTTCTCAGTTGAATGAGACTTTATGTGATGTCAGTGGAATTTAGTCCTAAACTGAAAGAGATGCTAAAATTTGCTTCTTGAATTAAGACTCTGCCCTGGTTGGTACCTGTTCATCTTTGGTGTAATAAAGCCCATGCAAGGATGTTCAGAACTATACTGTAAGTGAAAGGCTCGTCAGGGTCCGGTGCCCTTCCTAACTAACTTCGTGCATGGTTGTTACCTTTACATGATGTAAGACACACCCACCACCCCCCACACCCCCCCCAGATTATGGTTCTCTAGTGGCTATTCCTGTTTTTATTTTGGTCACTTCCTTCTTCCTTCCTTCCCTCTTTGCAGAAGAATAAGGATGCTGGAATGAGATAGATACTGTTTTTTCATATCATCTGGGATTTATCTCTAGGAAAGTGAAGGAGAAGATTTAAAACTCATGAAGTTCAAAGAGGGAATAATTAGAATAGCTTTCACTGCACACCATCTTCAGTTACTAAATAAACAGAGGCCCTATGTGCACACAAACTGTTCCTTATGCCTAAGGCCAGAGCTTGTTCTCTCAGGCAAACCAGAAAGCCTTCAGGTGTTTTTCAAGCCATATGCTGGAACCAAACCTAACCAAACTTTAAGGTGTTCAAATTCTGCATTCTGATTTTCCATACGAGACATTTCCCTATTTCACAACTTGTCTAAAAGAGAAAATAGGAGGATGTGGCTTTGCATTGCAGAACCTAAACTCCTTTTGAATCGCCTCTCCCACTGCTTATCTTCATTCCTCTACTCATTCTTTCCTATATCATGTGCTTGTGATGCAATTGCAGGAACAGCACGTGGCCTCACAGCCCATGCTCACAGCAGAAATGTTACAGCCCCAGGATTATGGCATTTGTAGAGCTGGAAGAGTTAATGAAGAGTAAATGGCAACAGGCAACTTGAGAGGAGGGAGGGATGTTAAGAATCGAGGCATTGTTTTCTGGATTAATGGTTCGTACACAGAAAAGAAAGTCAAAACCTTTCCTGCTATAGGCAGTTGGGATTGGTAGAACCTGGTCACACCTTTAGAAAAAAATTCTTAGCAATTTACTCCAAACAATTCCAAGTAAACTGAAACTTTCCAGGTTACTTAGTCTTCCTCCTGATGTACCATTCAGGGAAGACTTAACACTTGTGATTGGAGTTGTAGTGTTTAACACCTGATACTGGAGCTGTAGCAGTGGGAAGAGAGAAGTGTGCTGGATGGATGGAGTTGTGTAAGCCTGAGTCCTCCTGCTCTGCTAACTTGGGAGGACAGTAGGCTGTGACTGACCAAAGCTGAAAGGGGTGAGTGTTAGGACGGGTAACCAAAGCACCTTGACTTACACATACACAAAACAGTCTTAACAGTGAATCACTAAAAATGGTCATTCACTGTATTTTCCACTTAAATCCTTCTTCTGACAAAGTTGTTATCCAGTTGGTCAGTACAATGTTAGCTGTTCTGCAGTACTATCTGTGAGAAGAACTCAACCTCTAGAGTAAGAGATGAGTCCAGACAGAAGAAATATCACTAGTAAAATTGTTATGCAGATTTCCCAGTAGGAAACAATACATGACAGTGCCTTCACGTATTTGTGGATCAGTAGATTTCATTCTCAGTCTCTTTTCTCTCCCACCCCCTGCCTTGTCTTCCCTAGATGACTGCTTCTTCCCAAAGATACCTAGGATTATTTCCAAGTGCTTGCATTCTTCATGACGGTACTTGGCAGTTCAGTTCCATAGAAATGCTGTTTTAATTTCATTTAATGAGAAAATACAACCTGCTGCTTCACCTACCTTGTGTAATCATAGGTTCACGTAATACTGACATTGGTCACAAATTTTGTGGAGCCAGATGTACATTAACAGGTAGATTCTTGCTCCGTTTTCTCCTATTTTTACATGAGGCAGGTACCTAAGAGGAAGAGCTGGAGCACAGGTTTGCTTGGTGTAGCACTACACTGTATGATGGAGAGGCAGGGGGTCATCAAATTAGATTTTGGTTCCTAGGATCCTCTTTAAGTTTTAGTCTGTATAGATGAGGTCACACCCTGAATACCCCAAATGTCACTTTGGGCTTATACTATCTAACTCCATCCATTTAGGTGCATTAGCGAGTTAAGGTCTTTAGTTGCCCACCAAGTCAATACCCCACCAAGGCAGTTCAGCCAATTAGAGACACAAATCTCCTTGCGTTATTCTCCACTGATTCCGGTCTTAAATTAAGTATTTTGCTTAGGTAACCACATCAAACTGAATGTATTTAGGGGCCTCATATTTTATTGCCAGGTAATCTTTTGACATCCATTAAAACTAGAATTTGCCATGAATACTCATTTGAAGATACTTATCAGGGTATCTTCAAACCCCATAAACCCCATCTTATCAACCCCATAAATAAAACAAAGTTTAACATAGGTTCCTACTTGGCTCTTACCCAAGATCTGTGGCTTGAAAAGCCACCATTATTAGACTTTAACTACAGGAACCTGCCCCCCCTTCCCCCCCATCATGTTTTTACATGATTTATTTGGGTATGTATTACTTTGCATACAATTATTGTCCACATCATACTTATCAGGGCTCCAGCCTTTGAGCACAAAATGTTTCTCAGCCTCCCTACCGGTAACCCATTAAATATCTCTTGGTGGTCTGATACGGAGAGAGATCCCATCAGGAATATACCCCAGATTTGACCAGTCTTTGTCCTGCAATTTATTGTCCGGATACTTTGCAAGTCCTTCAGTGTGCTCCTTGCCTGAATGCTTTGTAAACCCTCTTGTCCACAAAGCTCACAGCCTAACCTGTGATTACATTCCATCAAACACAGCCAATCCTGTGATTGGTCTGCTTGGAGATTACAGATTCTCAGGGATGATTGGAGCAACAACATAAAACCGATAGTAACTTCATGATCAAGGAAATTTCCATAACCTTGGGGAAGCAGAGTTCAGTTGTGCTGCCATCAAATGTCAAGTTAAATATTACTTTGATTTCTGAAGGCAGTAATTGATTCCAACTCCTAGCCCTGCAAAGCTGCCCAGTCCTAGCACCACCCTTGTCATGTGTGCTCTTGTGATCAGTGGCATTTCATGGAAGATGGCTCAAACCAGCAGACATGAGCTTCCAGGAAGGACCATATATCAGTATCTGGGGGTGGTTTCAGCATCCTGAGTTAAGCAGTCCATTCAATACAAAGTCTCAGACCTCAAGGGCAAAGAAGTCAAGGGGAAGATCATCACTGACTACAGCTGGATTAGGATCCCTTCTGTCATCTTCACTGCCTCTGGTGATTTTGTGTATCAGCTGACTCCAGAATAATGTTATAGTTACATGTAATGCAGGGTGCCAGGAAGGAAGCCCTGTTCAGGGGCTGTAGGAAATCAAAGGACCTTCAACAGAACTGCAAGAATAGCTCAGCAACAGAAAGCCACACATTACTCAGTATGAAAAAGGCCAAATTCCTCCATGTCTGCACTTAAAATCCATAGCTGGTGAACAGTGGAAGTGCTTGTAAACACATAGGAACTTCCTGTAGCATGACTAAAATGAATTATAAAGAATATTTATTTTTGCAAAATGTCGGGGGTTATCATCAGTTCATCCAGCTTCCTTGTATCCCATGAAGAACTTTGCATTGTGAATTTCCTTCCCAAGTCTCTCTCCATCCCATCCATCACCTTAAGCTTATACTTCCTAGGTTACTTTGTTGGTGTTGGCAGGACATTAAGTATCTTCATACTGTATTTCTTGCTACTCTGTGAAGTGTCCCTTAATGAAGGCTAATTCTGTTTTGAAATATATGATCCACCCACTAAATTCAGCTGCTGGATTTTTATCCTACTTTTTTTTTTATCCTCTAGCTGTTTCCCAGCCTTTCACAAAGCCTTTAAGTATTATGAGATCCAGGAAAATGAAACCATTCTTTATGGATCAGATTTTCCTATCAACTTTGGGAAATACTAGTATAAGGTACTACTAAACTGTTGGACTTCTAAAACAATATCATAACCCACCATCTTTACATGTTAGGATTTTGTTGATTTTTTCAGCCACTGTTCCAGAAGAGCACTTCTTTGCTTGACTTTGTTTCTTAGATTAAAAACATCCTTGTTAAGAAGAACTTAAGAAAATGCATGTATAGTTTTATATATTTGCCAAATTGTTATGCAAAATTAAATGCACACTGGTAAATATAAATCACTTTACTTTGGGAGGAGATGAAGTCATAGATAAATAAAAGGGAATAGTCGGGTAACATTTCCACAGTAATGAACAATGGTTGTGTTTGCATAGCTGCACTTAGACAAGATGATTTCCCTTGTTGAGACATTGCCACCTATGTAAGACAAATTTGCTCAAGTCTGTGCTAAACTGACTGTTTTGACTAACTCGATGAAGCAGATCCAGAGTGATTAGAGATGAGTAAGAATAAGGACAATGGTCAATTGTTACTCAAAATCCATCAGACGTGCTTTAGAAAAACAGAAGTGAAGGAAACGTGATCTATTGTAGCTTGGGGAGGCTGCATTTTCCCCGAGGGAACCCTTCCCCAAAGCCTAAGTAGTTAAAATGCACAACATTTTGTTTGCTTCACAGTGGCTACTTACGTGACAGGTCTCAGGGTTAAAGCACCATAAATCATATTTTTTTTTTGGTCAGGATGCTTAAAAATCTGATACAAACAGGCTCCTGACAAAAATGTGACACCACTGGAATGGCCAGCAGTCACTGATTTTATGTTTACAGGTTCTCTTCCCCAGATTCAAAACAATCCAGTTTACAGCCAAATGAGAGTTGTCATGGAAGCAATTTCAAACTTTGAAAGCCAGTTCTATCAATGGCTTAACAGGGACGGATGAGCTAGCTAAAGAGAACTGAGATGCTCATCCCTCATGATAATAATGCCCATTTAGTTCCAAATTATTTCTCCAAATATTTGTATAAAACCATTAACCTAAAGGCTAAGGTGCCTCTTACTTCAAATCAGTCTCTGTTTGTGCTAGAGCTGTCACATCATCACTGTGGAGCAGGACTAGCAACTCCACAAAGACGGGGAAGGTAAAACAGCAAAACTCTGATTACAGAACAGCTGAAAACTGTATCCAGAGTATTTCTCTTTATCTAATAGGCACGATCCTATTTTCTGTTGAAGTTCATAGAAGGTAGCAGTACAAAAGAAAAGGTACCCTAAGATCTGCTGGAACAGCTATTACCCTAAGGCTATGAGAAGTGAATGGGTTATGAATGGGCTGCAAGAATGGGTGAAATAAATGTGTAAATGGGTTAATGAATGAGTGGAAATGAATGGATTAAAAGTTTGAGCTGTTAAGGAGTGCACAGAACTGAACAAAATCTGAAAAGGTTAAATTTCAGGATGATACCGTATTTTGCAGATTTAATTCAAAAACGTGGAGGAGATGCTGACTTGGCTGAAGGGCAGTGTAGTTTACCTGAGGGGTAAGGCCACTCTGTCTCTGTGTGTGTGCACTTTGCACTGGGGGAAAATGGGACACACAAAATCTAAGCAATAAATTGATATTAAAGATCTGGAAAAAAATATGATGGCTTTGATCATGTAATAGCACATTTAGGAAATTACCAAATGCCTGTGCATTCCCACTGGGGCTCTCAGAAACACAGTAACTGCACAAGAAGGCTTTCCTTGAGTTTCCAACAGGAAAACACAGATGTTTTTTATTACAGCAAACAGCAAATAGCAAATTTGTATGAAACCAATAAACAAGTTTCAGAATCTATCTCAAACATAGCAAGGTTACAAGAGAAAAATGATAAAGCATTTACAGCAAGTTATGTGCCTCAATGGTGCCTTATCAGGTTATGTGAATACCAAAGATCAGACAAATGCCAGTTAAGAGAGTAATAAAGTCTGTACAATATTAGGTTTTAGCGATATTGACACAGGGAAGCAGAAGGTAGGCTGTGTTAAATAAATCTTAATAAATCTCATTAAAGAAAGCACTGTTTGCTTGCCATAAAATCAAATCACTAACACAGCCATGCATGCAGAGTATTATCCACATGGTTTCAGATAAAGACTTGTATCTTCATCCTTCAGTTTTCCTTGATAAATGGACGGAGTCCCTCTTCAGCAATTTGTCTTTTGTCAACACCTTCCGAACCATGAAAGTTTATAAGCAACACAGCTGACAAGTTTTGCTGTTGGGACTCCAACAGAATATAAATCAGATATCCAACATCCAGGTGGATTTAAAATGAGTTCTTTGATGTGATAAAAGGGCAAAAAGTTTTTTTTTCTCAATTTTCACTTTATGTGTTATAGTATTATAGTTTCACTTTATTTAATTGCCCTCAAATGCAAGCATACAAATATACATTTATGTTACTCTTAGTATTAAATATATCCCTTATATTTTATGTAAATATTTCCCCATAACATAAAACATAACCAAAAATTAATATATGTTAGAGCTTCTAAAAATGGCTCTAACTTGCATTAGTTATAATTGCATTATAACTTACATGCAATTATAATTATTGCAATACTTATATTAATTATAACAAAAATGCTTCAGCAAGTAAAAATAACAACTTAGAGACACAAAAATATACTACTTTTTGTTGCTCTAAGTGGTATTTTTACCTTGTTGAAATATTTCTTTTCTTGATTCAAAATGTAATTTTCTTTAACATGGTCTTGCAAAGTATTTCCCTTTTTTTTTCCTTTTCCAGACAGAAAATGCTTCAATGGCATTTTCATTAACGTTTTCCAGATTAGCTCAGTTCATGACCTTTGAGTGATTTTGCCTTTAGTATTCTTTATTTACTGAGCAGTTTGGGATAAAATTATAGCATAATTTTATGTCCCATACTACTCCTAAATACCACGTTTGCTCCAAATTTCTACTAGATCTTCTGAAATGGTACCTGGTAAAAAGCAGAATACCATTATGACTCCCAATGTGAAAAATAAATGGTTTATGTCTAAAAAATACATTCTTTTAACTTAACAAGGTAACAAAATAACTTTTCATGTTGGAAAAACAAGTAACTCATTATCTGATAGTCCAGGCAGAGCAGAGTGAGCAATAAAGCTTGTGGTGTTCTGTAGCTTCCCTTTGTTTAGGAGGAAGCTACCGGACGTGTGGACATCGTCTTTGAACCTGTCACTCAAAAAGTACAAATGTTTCAAGTTACTACTTATATTGTGCCTTGATTTGTTTAAATCTCCCTAATATGCATACAATTGAACAGATAGAACTTGTGTGGGTTAACCTGTATGTCTACCCTACACGTGCTGAAGAGAACTAGACTTGGTAGCTATGGGGATCATATGGATCTCCATGGAAACCAGAGGATAAGTCAGAGAGAATCTATATAAAACACTGAATGTTTGCTGCCATGTCTCATCAGAGAGCTAACTCTCCAGCTGCTGGCTGCAACAAGATAAGGAAGAGCTCACGTCATGAAATAAATCAGATCTGGATTTCAGTCACTTTGGAAGTGGAAGTGTTTAGTTTCATTTGGCTTATTGCACTGACAGGTCCATGAACAAAACAAACAGACAAAACTACCCAGAGTCAAAAGTCAGAAATAAACACTCATGGCTATGGTGTAGGTTAAGACAGAAACAAACAAACCACAAACAAACAACAACAAGAAAAACCCTGAACAAATCCCCAAGTGCTCTCAATTAATGCCATTGATGTGAAGACACCCAACAAAATTTCTGATTTTCAGTCATTGTCCAGAAAGAAAAAAAGATTGGTTTACCTCATGTAAGTGTTTTCTCACTACATGTGAAATCAGAAATGTCTTGTCTTGCTGCACCTCTCTGGACAAAAATTACTGAAGGGAAGTGACAATTTAGACAGTGATTTTGAGTATCTTCTAACATTATAAATGCACATAATTCCTTCTCGTACTAAAACATCATGTTCGTAGTTTTTCTGTATAATAAGAGATTGAGACAGTCCTGTCTCAATCAAAAAAACCCCCCAAAATCTCTATTTATATGAAAAGAAAACCAAATTTGTGCATAAATGCACTTGTATACATACATAAGTGAATGCTTTTTCACTGGTCTTTGACTTGTCTGATCTGCTCAATCTTCCTATTTTTTTCTGTAAAATACATGTATTTTAGCATGTGACTTCTTTTTTCTTGAGTCTCTGTTACTCAAAAGAAGTCAGGACTATGAAGTAATTAAAATAAGTGAAAAGAGGATAACTTACTTAGCCAAAGATTCAGAGGGTGTTATGGCACTTCTTTGTACACAAAGAAAAGATTTGAATTGGAATTGGGGTCACATGGGTGTGATTCAGCAAAGTTGATGTACACAGAAAAACCTACATCCCATTCTTTTCTGTATTCTTTGCTCTGTTCCTCACTATAGGATGTCTTTAAAGAGATAGTCTCTGTCTAGCCTGGGTTTTTTATGTTTTCTTGATTTATGGCCTCCAGGTGAATTTCCTCTAGGAAGGCAGTATTTCAGATTTGTGCCTTTAATGGGATATCCATTCAAGAGGCAAGGTAATGTTTTCAGGAAATAAAATACAGTAGGGCACAGCGACATTTGCTCCCTTATGCAGCAGTAGTGACAAGCAGACATCTGCTCCAACATTTCCACGAGGTCTTCTGCCTACCTAGCACTCTATTTTATTGACAGGTCTGTACTGACTTTAGAGCTTTATCCTGCTATCACTGCATTGAAAGGAATGTTGGGATTTTCGTGTGAGCTTTCAACATCAGCTATGTTTGCTTTAAGACAGGCACCAGAGGACTCTGAGGCTTGTCATGAAATAGTGATGCCAAGCCTGACTGTAAGCATAGAATTTCTTTGACATGAGGAAATTTTATGCAAGTAGAACCTATTTCCTGTTTTCTAGACAGATTGCTGATAGGTTCACTGTGCTCTGATTGATTTGTCTTTTTTTTTTTTTAATGCATGGGAGCATTACCTGTAGGAAACTGGCTAGCCTCTACAAATCATTTTCTACGTGTTCTTGGAAAGGTATCAAATCTAGAAAGAAGTTTAATTAACCTTTGAGGTCAAGCTGATAAAGCACAAAACTTACTTGCAGCAGTAACACTGCTAAATACAGGTGGTTAATCTTGATGAGGACATCACCTGTCAATATGTCCTTTAAGCTTTTACTTCCCTCTAATTATCATTTTGGCTGTGATATCTCCCCTGCTATGAAATTTTAGATAGAAGGGAAATTCCTGGGAGGTTTCTGAGCCATGCAGTTTGCACCTCTGCGTATTTCTGTCCAAGGAATGAGATCTGATGTGCTGCTCTGGCCTAATTGTTCTGTTGGAATGATGAAGTTACTGGCATACATGTACTGGCAAATTCTCTTAGGAATCCTTTTGGATGAAAGGCATTATCCAAATGTAAATTTAACTTCTATTAATATCACTTGTAACTTTGGATTAGGAATTACATGAGCAGATGTTTGAATAGCCTGGCTGATTCTTTGAAATGCAGGGCATAAGCTAACACTGTTGCAGGCCTGGTTTGGGTCTAGAACAATAGGAATTCAGGGAGCCCGAGAGTTAAAAGCAAGGAATACTGGAAAAGACAGGTGAGGTCTGTAAGTGTCCCCACCTGCTCCCCTCTCTTTTTTAGGGAAAAAAAAAAAGAAGGGACATCATGAAAGAAACTGTTTATTGTCTTCTTTCAAAGCCTATCACATTCCCAAGGAGTCTTTCCACTACCTTCATCAGTTTTGTTTGTGGTTTTAAGTTTTCCATATATGTCCACAGCTTTCTTGGTAACATGGCTTCCAGCAGGCCATCAACTACAGGAGCTGCTGCTCACCAAATTCTCTCATTTTGCACCACTGACAACAGGATGTTGCTTCCTCTGCCACATGTTTGAAAAGACCTGATTTTCCCTAGAGCTGGGTTTTTTTACTACATTCTTTAAGGATGCATACACTGATTTATGAACACAAGACTCCAAACAATCTGTGTGCCAGAACTATTTAGTCCCGTTTTGGAAGTAGATTAGAACCTGACTTCAATGCCCTTTTTGCAATTGTCAAAGAATGAAGATCACCTCGAAGTTGTCTCTGCTGATGTTCAGAGCTGGTTTGTTTTGCCTTCTACCAGCCACCCTCCCACCTTAACATCAGGTTCTATATCCTGTATCTGTCCTGTCCTGCACTGAAATGCACATCCATGCATTTTTTAAGTCAGCACCAAAGATTCCTACCAAAGGCCAGGCGATGCCAAAGGGGCCTCTCCTTGACATCTCATTATCTATTCCTGTGAGGAACATCTCTGCAGACACTTGGTTCTCCTCCAGACATCTGTCCACTCCATATAGAATGCGAGAGATGGTATGCTGAGAGATCAGGAGCCAGGAACAAGGAATTGTGCAATTCCTGTCCACCAGCTTTCTGTGTTAAGTTGTGCACATGGGCTGACTCCAACTACAGACACTGGCTGGAAACTCAGCAGCAGACAGGTCAGTCTGGTACCTAGAGGTGACCAGATCTCCCATCACAGTCAGGCTGCACTGCCGTGTGGGGTCAAGTAAAAAAACTCAGGGTTGAGATGAAAGGCAGATAGGGGCCCAAGGCCAACCTTAAGGACAGTGTAACTTCGACTGCAGCTGCAGCTTTACTGACAGAGCAGAACTATGCAAAACTGTAAGAGCACACGTACACAGATTCTTCACTGAATGCTTTCAGTGGGTCACCCCAGTATTTGCAGTGATTAAGCTTTAGGCAAAGGAGCAAGGTGCTGTCTTCCTCCAGAAATTTTTCCCAGGTAATAACCTGTAGTGTTGACACAGACAGAAAAAAAATGCTGTTTTTTCACTTCCCTTGATCTTGCTAATTTGTAATGCTAGACAGCTAGGGTAAAAATGAAACAGAATGAAAATGAAAACTACTGAAATACAAGTATCACCTATCTAACCTGCATCATTCTCTGCATTTCCAGCACAGACACCTCCCCAGTAATAACACTATCTCACTCATTCAGGGCCTTTCATATGCTGTGACTTCACAAGCTGTTTTAGGAATCCAGTGTGGACAGGTGATGTCCATTTATAGGCAAGGCAGAGCACAGAGAAACACTGCAGAACAGAGGATAATTGATGTACTCTGTTTAGTTGAAAATTTAAAGCAAGATTTCTAGCCATGAAAATTCCTCCAAGCTGTAATCAGACCACCGTAGGATTAGTGGTGGTTCTAATCCTCCTTTCTGAATTTACCTCTGATCATCAATTTTTATCTGTACAACTGTTCTTTCAGGAAAAGGCTGTCTTCTAGTTATATGCATGATGGATGGGAAGCGATGGTCTATGCTGGGATAAAAGGTGGATAAGTCACCTACTGAATTGTTTATTTATTGTTTATTAAGGGTCTCTGAAAGGTGCCATTAACATGCAAAGTGGCCAAGATTGTACTACAAGACTGTATCCAGTAAGTACAGGACATGCAGATGTTGTACTCACTGGCATTGGAAACTAAAGAAGGAGAATATCAGAAATCTTTGCTAAATTCAGGTCTTGCTCTCAAGTCTCTGTACCTGCAGAATCCCTTCAAAAACCTTGTGGGTTTAAAGTTATCATAGTGGATCAGGTTGAAAACACAGTGGAGTGAAGTGGACTGTTTCCACTAATTTTATGGACATTTTTATTAAGATTCTCACCATGCCTAAGATTTTGCTGTATTTTCCATTGGAACAACGAGAAAGTACATGATTTTGTACGCACACTGCTGATTTTTCAGCGGATATGAGCCAATGGTCACTTCTGTCTTGCTTGTATGAGTTTTGCTAGTTTAGAAGTCAAAACTCCTCTTATTTTTAGCTGCTGCTTTACTAGAAAAAACCAACCAGCTACATGGCAAATTACTCCGAGAGTCTGCAGTAATGTTCCAAATTTTTTAAGTACCAGTAAAAGTATACCTAGGAATGTAGAGATAATCTTGAAGATAACAGGTATTACCCCACTATATTAAGTAATTAAACCTTAGAGACCCCGGAAGAAGAAAGAGCAATATGGTCAAAACTATGTTCTAAAGACCTTTTCCTAATCTCTATTACTGGCATTCATTTTGACCAACACACACTGCCATATAATCTCTATGAATATTTACTGAGGCCTGCTGCTGGTTCACTGTTTTTACCTAGACAACAAGATTCATGGAAACATTGACATATCATAATCTAATCACAGATGAGATACTGTAAATGAGCTTTACGTGACTGTACTGGAGTGGCTCAACAGGTTTTGATACGTGTCTGGTACACCTCTGAGTGCTTTATGGGGACATCCCATTAGATTTACATCCATAAGGGCAATCTTTTACTGGTTTGAGATCTTCTTACAACAACCAGTTCCTACTTCACCTGGGCAAATCGCTCCTATAATTGTTTTATCTATCTATCTATCTATCTATCTATCTATCTATCTATCTATTTGCCTCAATTTGGAAGATCTTTTATTGTTTGGGGTTTTTTGTTTGTTTATTTTTATTTCTCAGATAAAAGTAACTGGATGCAACCTCCTTTGCAACCATGCAGATCTGTTTTCATTATAAATTTTGTGCCTGCTTGTGTTTGGCCCAAGGGAGATACATTTGTATAGGCCAGTTCCTCAGACCTTTAGTTACTTGAGTGGCACCTTCTCCAAAACCAGTTACTGTGCATTGACCTCAGTGAATTGATTGTACCTGGCTCATTTGTTGGCCACACAGCTACTTACTGATCAGTGCCTCTGTTACCAAACCAGAAGGAGCCAAGAGCTGCTCTCTCTACATTTATACACAGATTGACCTGTTAGCTGTGTATCAGGAAGACAGAAAGGGATTCAAACAGACAAGTGGTTTGTTTTTTTTTAAGTTAATGAATGCTGAAGTATTATGTATGTTAGAGGAGTTTCTCTTTTCTGTCAGTCAATTTTAATCAACATCTGTCAAGACCTAAATGAAATCCAGGAGTCTGAAACATGCCCAGAGAAGGCTGCTGCCCTGGAGAAATTGCTGTTTGAAGAAGTTGCAGTTTAAACCCCTTTGGAGATAATCTCAAAAGTATGATAAAGACTTTATTCAATTAGTCAAAAATAGAAGGAGATATGAGTATGTCCACAAACACCGAGGAAGCTTGAGTCTACCTATTGTGAAAATAATATTTTACTGTATATGGTTAATCATAAAAAAAGAAAAAGAAATCATCAAGAAAAATCCTAGGAAATTCCATATAAATTATCTCTGTTTCAGCTCATTCCAGTTTCTTGGATTATATAGAAACAGAACAAAAGTCTAAGGAGATCGTATAATCTTTGAGAGGGTCTGGCAGTACTATACTTTGTACAGAACCTCTTTTCCATAAGGCCTGAGACCACAACTTCTATGATAAAGTTCATCCACCTTCCTTTCAGTACAATGCTGTGAATCATTTGTGTGAATAATAATCTGAGAGAGCCCATTTCTGACCAGGCATTGCAAAAGGAAGCATAGGCATCTGATACAAACACTGCAGATATCAAACAGGGTATGAAATGAAGCCCACTTTTTTCCCTTTGTCTAATTAATTACATTCTAGAAATATTAGCCGTATCCATAAACTGTTATCATTGTTGCAGATCTTTTGGGAGGTGCTCCTTTGCGTAGTAGTATCCTTGTCATTCAATATTGTTAACGTAAAAATACGCAACACAATGTAGTGAGCTTTGTTATGGTTACTAAAGATAAAGATCTACACATTCACCCCCTGCCTTTTTTAAGGCACCTTTAGCCTCATGGTTTTGTTCCTCCACGCATGGCTACAGTGTCCTCTGGTACTAGGGAGTCAAGGGGGTAAACACTGTGCCAAAGGGAAAATAGTCTATGCATGACAACCTTTCAAAGTCATGCATGGCCAGAGAAGCAAGGGAGAGGCTGTATTTCCTATCTGCACTTCTAGCTCAATGGATTACTAGGTCTGAATATGGCTCATCTAGTTTCCAGCAGCACAGAGTAATTTGTAAAGTTCCATATTAAATCACTCCAGTATGAAGAATTTTTGACAAATATCCAAAAGTCTGTAATGTGATGATGGCTTCACCACATGGAATCTAAAACACGACTACTCTGATGGTGTTTTCAGGATTTTCTTGGATTATGTGAAATATGTTCACCCAATAAAAAGTAAATACTAAAGATACAGTACAGATAAAAATGCAGTGCACAACTCAAGGGTTGTACAGTGAGGAGTAAAGATACATAGATGGTGACTGCCCAAGTGAACTTTACTGCAATATCTACATAGGTGAAAATTCATTATTCATAAATGTGTAAAATAATTCGCCATTTTTGTAAATAATCACTTTATCTGGCTTGTAGACCCATTCATGTGGAAAAACACCCATCACTTCAGTTAAGAAAACTAATGGGCCATATTCTCCTGTGGCATGGTTTGTCTTTCCTGCATTAGTACAGTCCACAGTGTGACCATGATTATAGCAGGATGGAGGCACTGCATTATATTATGAGTGGCTCCCCTTATGTAAATACCTTAATAAACACCATGAACACACCACATGTATAACACGCACATTGTAACCATGCTACATTTTCTGTTCAGGTAAAAGCATGTGACTTCTATGCACAGACAAAGCAAACATAAAGCAAAACCAACCAAACAAATCCATGTAAAATATATATATGTAAAATTCAGTAGAATAAGCAAGGTTATGAGGAAGAAACCAAAATGTTGCACGAGCTGTGGAACAAGACCTGGCTTCTCTGCTAAATAGCAAGTGTTGAGCTTATAGATCAATACTAGCCTTTCTTTTAATAGCAACACTTTTTCTTTTGCTTCATGGCGTTTGCAAGAATCTAGGGCCTCTGGGATCACATACCTGCCAGATTCCATGGAAATTATCCACCAGCAATAGGTGTTGTAGATGAATAGGCAAACAGATCCATGGTACATCACTGGATGACCTTAACTGCAACATAAAAACCTGAGGCAATAAGAAGAAAAAAGAGTTTATTCAATGCAGTAGACAGTTGGAAGCAGTGGGGTTTTATACTCACTTAAATGTACATTTGTCTAGTATTCTGTTTTTCTCTTCCTCCTTCTGTTCCCAAGCCCAGTACATAAGTGAAATGGAGCACCACAACCTGGGGTAGGAAAAGACTTTAAATAGAAAAGCAAAACTGCCCATAGTGCAGCTGAATCTCCAGAAAGGCCCTGTGGCTTTCAGCAACCTGTATTTTCCAGCAGGTTCTGCAGCAAGGCAGGGATGGCTGCTTCTGAGCAGTGAGGTGTAGTGCTGATGCCCAATTTTCTCAGCAAGCCTAAGGCTCTCATACAGAGCAGCAGGGGTGAGGAGCAGCGAAGCAAGATAGCAGTGGAAGCTTTTTGCTTTGCCTGTGCAAGATGGAACCCCAAGCTTTTCTCCCACACTAGCTCTTTGTACACTCCTGGGCAGTGAATTTCATTGACCTATACAAAGAGTCCTTTTACCTGGAAAATGACCAAGTGAGCTTCCCCATCCCTGCAGGATCAATTGCCTTGTAGTACAAAGGAATGGTGCAAAAACCCTTCCTGGAGAAGGAAGGAATGAGACTCCCCAGCAAAGGATGCCCGCAGTCAGCTCTGTGCCATGTGCTTTGTACACCTGGTGGGTGCATCTGTTCCAAACTCTCCTTATTTCCAGACAGTACCTTGACTCACAGTGACAATGATTAACTGCTATATCTTGTCTGTAATAATGACATCTCCCTCCCAGCATCCACTTCAGTCTCGTGTGACACAGAAGCAAACACAACCCACCAATGCAACACACTCTTTTCATCCCTTCTTCAACAAATACCTTCCATTCTTATTTGTTTCGGAGATGTGGAAGGCAAAGCACCTTCCATGTGGGAGCTGCAAGCTGACGCCACTTCATGTTCTGCTCTCTGGGACTGCTGCAAGTGAAAATCAATTAGAAGTATTTAGGTTGTTTAAATAAAAGCTACAACTTTACCCTGCCAATGCTTCATAACTCTAGAGTACAGAAGTAATATTATTTTAAAACTCTCTTATCATTGCCTTGATTTTGGATTTTGACTTAGAGGAATTGTAGCGGGTCTCAAGGATGAAGCTCTGCAGAGGTGTTGAACCTACTGCCTAAGGACGTGTATTGCTGGGATATTATATTACAATTAACAGAAAGGGAGGAATGAGTTTTTCTGGTCAATACATAACAGCCTTTCTAGTAAGATAAAAAAAGATCTTGTACAATTGCCAAGTGGCTTTTTTTTCCCTATGTCCGTGTGAACATTTTGAACATTACAAGTGGTCACTTTGCTAACATTAGGAATGCATCTCACTGGGAACTGGTGGTCACTGCTGACACAGCAATAAAAATTTCCTTGGACTTCCATCCAGTGACAAAGAAGAGAAGGAAATGACCACGTGGACAGCATGGCTCTATTTCTTAGATTGTACAAGTCTAAAAATTATGTCAAAAAGGAGGACTGCAGGGAAAGGATCAGCATATAGACTGATTGAATGTGACAGCAGCAGGTCTGTATTTTCTTTCAAGTGCAGGTAGTCTGTGTAACAACTTTGCTCCTTTCTGTCTGTTTTTCAACAAATATAACAAAACTAGGAATATTAGCTTACAGTTGTCACCAGAACCCAAATAGTTCAGATTGGTATTTACTATATATACCTATATAGTTTATATATCTATATAAAGTTACAGATTTAAGACCTCCAAGTACTGAAAATATGTAATTCCATCAGTCCAGTGACAGCAGTGTAACTTTTAAGGCTGATAAAGAACAAAAGGAAAGTTTTTGACCAAATTGATTTAAAAAAAAAAGTTGGAAATGCAAAGAAATCTTTAGTTCTTAAACTAGCACATGATGGTTTTAAAATAGTAGCCTATTCCATGCGATGCATGCAGTGTTAATGACAGATGAGTTAAAGAGCAATTTTTAAAATCAGTACCATATTTCAATACAATCACAATATTTATTACAGTATAATAGGAACTATTTTAAGCAGTTCTAGTACTGTAGAATCTTTCAGTAGTAACATTGTATCACAACCCTTTTTCTTCTCATATTCAAAGTTTTTTGCTTTAAGAGAATCACGAATAGCAGATGTTGGAAAGGAAGAATTTTTTGATTAGTTGTCTTGTTGGGGTTTGTATTGGTTCTGTATTTTATTGGTTAACATTTTAATTACACCACTTATAGTACTAATAACTATAGCAGTATAGTACTAGAAACATAATGTCAATATTAACTTTGTGAGTGTCTTGAAAAATACTGCTGGACTTAAAAGGATATTTGATCCTAAAATATCTTTGCTGCGCAATTTATAAAGATTTCAGTCTTACCACATGAACGTACTGCAAGATTAATTTCTTGTATTATTCCTTGAAAGGCAGCCATGTGACTGTTCTGATATTAAGGTAAACCACAATATACTTATTTTATTCTCACATTCAAGGCTCACACCTTCTTTTGTCTGCTTGAGCAATTGTGCAGCTTTTAGCAAGGCCTCCCAAACACTTACTGGTTTCTGTTTGCACAGCTCTGTGGTCATTAGAGTTAGAAGTTTAATGCAGTGAGTAAATACCTCTCCATGACCAGCTGACTGCCTTCCACATTCATGTACTGATATATTAGAGCATGACACAGTTCTTATTTTGGATGTGCATGTCTTCAACATTGCATCAGAATTTATTCTTCTCAGAACTGTGTTAGGATCTTCAGTGAGGACACCAAAGGGGGCCTTTTTGGGCTCATGTCACATGAAAAACCAATTTAGTCCTGGTTTGGAAGGATGTGTGAGTGCACAGTAGATGGATAGAAATGCAGAGCAACCACATTGTGGAAGGCTCTTTTTACCTAACTTCGGGGATCTGAAGTCTGAGCACATAAGACTTCATAAATACCTCACATCCTCTGTCCAACTCACCCCAAGAGAGGGGAATGATTTTCTAGAGCTGCCCATTTTCCTCTCTGAACTAATGGAGATATATATGAAACCATAAGGCCAGAGAGTTGTCTTCAGGTGGCTCAGCTTAAGTGAATCTTCATAAATGTGACAGCACATATCCTTAGACATTTTTTCTTATGTAAAAAATAAAACATACTTTCATAAATCAGCTGCAGCAGCATGGGTTATTTTAGATTCATTTGACACAGGTTTTGTGGTATGCTTGCACTTTGCTGCTGCTGGAGTGACAGCAGGGTAGACATGCCTTTAGGGAAATGGATGTCAGCTTATCCGGTGATTCATGCAAGGTGTTAAGAACCCTGATGTCTCGACAATGAATGTACTGATTGTAGGCTGGGTACCACTGGGCGTGCACTGTTGGGTCCTACTTCAATGTACTACTTGTTTTCTCATTTATAATGTTCTTTCTAAGTAATAAGAACAACTGAAAATAAAGCCATGAACAAACTAGGCACTACATAATGAAAATCATCATGTTCAAGGCTCCTTCTGAAATTCTCAGATCTTGCATTAAAGAAAAAAAAGCCTCTGGTTTCTGCACATCAGGAATATTTTTTTATATAAGTGATACAGTGAAAAAGGCAGCATAAAATCTTAAAGTCATTGTTTCCCTTCCTTGGGCACTATGTAGAAATAATTAGAAACTATGCCTGTTTATCTGGCATTTACCTTAAACATGTGTGAACTACCAAAAGTAAAAAGAAGCTATTTGTAGAGAACAAATATCTTTCCTTATCTACTTTTTCTTCAGGCCACTGAATCTTAACTGGCAAACAGAAATGGTTTTGTGGCTCAGTGACTTATCAGTCTTCATCAGAAACATTTATTTACAAGCTGTTTCTCAAAGCTAACTGTATTATACAGTAAATTCAAGTGTTTTATAAGCTAAGAGTCAGCACTTAAGCAAACTGATAAAACGTCATTTACATGAACAGTAGCACATCTATGCTTTTGACACAACATGTTGACTTACAGGTGAGGTATTAGTCCCAGGCTAGAGGTTTAGTTCACTACAGTACACAATTATTTCTGAGATTGACAAAGCTAGCTCAGTCTAGTCCCTGGGTAAAATATCAGGGATCCTCTTGTTTCATAAGAGGTACAAACAGAAGTTTATACAGAGCATGCTGCACCTCCATCCCTCCTCACTCCTCATCCTGACCTTCCCCAGAATTACCAACCACTGCTGCAAGCTCATCACCCGTGTCTCTACTGCTCATTCGGATTTTCTTCAAATCTGTGTATTTTCCTCTCTTTGGAAAGTCACTGAAGCTCCTTTACATAGGTCAGCTGTGTGCCAGCTATATCCACAATATGGTGAGATACTCCTTTCTGTCATTTGTTGTGAGGTTTCTTGCACTTTCCTTGGGAGGCACTACTTGGCCTGTTGGTGCCAAAGACAACTTTCGGGATATGCAGGCTTGGCTGCCGGAATTAGTATGACGCACCTCTTTGTAATTGTGTTCTTAATGTTCTCCTACCATAACTGCTTCACAGCAGTTCCCCAAAAATCGCAAAAGGGTTTCCTGGACTGCCAGCAATGGAGGAAACTGTATGTGGAGTCTGCCAACACCAATTCCTTTTATTCCAAGAGGAAAGGTTATTTTGTACTCTAGAGAAATGAACTGTGCAGAGACTGAAGAAGATCCAGGGAGGTCAGAGTGTAGGTAGGAGAGACAGGCTATTCCAGTCTGTAGAAGACTGAATTCCATTGAAGAAGGACATCTCTGTGAGCTCTGAAGTTAACTTTGGTTTCAGTTTAGGGTCCCTTTCTCCTTGAGACACTAGCAGTTTTCTTTAAATCGGAACAATGCCTAATTTAGAGAGCTAAAGGATAAAAATGATTCCCTTTCATAATCTATTGCCTTAAAAATACGCAGATCAAAGCCACATAGACTGAAATTAGTGTAGTATGCAAGCTGACATATAGGATCTTTGTGCATAGAGTTTATTACAAACACAGGTCTAAGTCTATCAAGACACTGAGATTAAAAAGAAAAAAGTAGTGAGAAAATGAAAATCCATCTTGAAAAAATAATCTAACAAAAAAATTACAGTCCATTGAAATCTTCATATTTTTTAGAATATGGGTAGGAAATCTTATTTATATTTCTCCTTTCCCCCCTATATTTACCTTAAATTCCACCTTCCTACTGTTTCTTCGGGGATGCTTATATTCCCAAGTTCCAACATAAATCGTTGGTCTCTTTCTGCCCATCTAGACATAGTCCAGTAGTACGTTAACATGCTTTATCTGCACAGCCTTGTGAGCACATTTGAAGGCAGAGGTAGATGGCAGAGTTACTCCCCTACTTGTCTCAGTGTTACAGACTTTAGTCAAGACAACTTCTAAGACAGATGTAATATTTACTAGATCCTGTACATCTCTTCCTCTTATAGCCATGGTTAAAACTTACCTTAATAGTCTTAGAACCAGGAAGGAGGTGGTACTTTCCTGTTACATAGTTTCTCCATCAGCAGCAAACCCTGACAAAACCTCCCAGTGGGGAGTTAAACTTTGACATGGAGCATATCTCCATGAAACATTTAAAATTAGGGAGTTAGTGGACCATATCCCCGGTTAGCTAAAAATCAAGGTAAGCCTAGTGAAAATGAGGGTTGCTGACAACAATCACAGATATATCCTGTTCAGGTGCCTCCTTCAAGACATGCCTATTTTGTCTGCCTTTTAGACAGGAATGAGGTAGCGAGGCCATATAGGCCTGGAAAGACCTCAAGGATTCCTATGTACCAAATAACTATTTCACTATGGCAAAAAAAATAAAGTCAGAGGACAACTGGATAAAGGCTATAGAATTGCATCCACATAGGTATGCTGGATATTAAGTCCTGTTTCACATATCTTTCTTTCTTTTTACTTTTCTCATGTAATTTTTGCAGTTTTCATTTGTTGAACTGATTTTCTGCTTAGTAACTTGCATGTGTCACCCACTTAAATGAACTTGCAGAAGAATAAAAGGTTGAGAGGAATAACATAAATAAGGATATTACTATTTAATAAGTGAGTCACAGTTACCTGAAATACAGAAACAGGGAGGCATCAGCTATGTATAAGTCAGTAAGACAAATACAGTCTTGGGCTTCACTACATTAAGAAGATAAATGCCACTAATCACCTCCTACCAGAAACTCATTTACTCAAAGTAAAATTCATTTCACTATTAGCTTTCCTAATTTCTTGGTAAGTAGACAGTCCTTTTTTTGGAAAACCAGACTAACTTTATCGCATACCTTTCTCAATCCTTTTTTTTTTAGGAAAAAACCCTCTCTCACAAAGGCCATAGCTTATAAAAAAATCCAAAATAGGGAAAATGGAGGGAAACACGATCAATTTGAAGAAGTCAAATATGTAGAGGGGCCTGTGACTCATTCTTTGAAACTGTAAACTTCAGAATTTTGAAGTTGCTCTGGGAAGAGAAATACACAATCCATGTACTACAGGTTTTGGTCTTTTCTTTGAATTCAAATGAGTTTTGAGACAGCTTTCTTAATTTTTTGAGCTGCCTCTGAATTTGCCTATTTGTCCTCAGTTAGCTGTTCCCCAGCATGCTTTGCTCCTTGCTTGTTCTCCTGAAGCTGGAAGACCAACATTCCCCCCATTTGCCCTTTCCCACCTCTGAACACCACAGGCTGTCAGACTGTGTGCTCTCTACTGTGCTAATGACAAGCGAGCTCTGCTTCTAAAAGAAAATCAGGGCACCGTATCTGGAAATATCTCCTGGAACACCAGTAAGTTTACTGGAGACTGAGAACTGAAGGAGATAGAGCTGAACATCACTCCTGCTGAAGTTGCACAGTTGAAGTAGTCCCTGAGGTAAATGAAAACAAATAAATTGCATTATTTTCCCTTTTGTTGTGAATGAAACACAACTAGAGGCTTCCTTCTTGGCTTCTGAAGGTGAAGGTGTCCTTTACAAATGCACAGCTTTGCAGAACCAGGAAGAGACTCGAATCCCCATGTCAGTGTACAGTAGAACTTACACTGCTGGTAGGGCAACCCAACACCCCCTCCCTGCCACCCCCAGGAGCACTGGACAAAGACCAATAACTCATGTAGTATAATACTATGTGTCACTTTACTTGACAAATCCACCAGAAGAACTGAGTCTTACGTAGCACTTTGATAAATCATTCATGAACAGATTTTCTTTCACCTTTACATGTGGATTAAGGAGAGGGGAGTAAAGGGGAAAATGTAGGTGTCATACCAGGAACAACACAACTGAAAAGAGTACCGCATGAAAATCTAAAATTCCCCAGCCTGCTTTCCCAGTTTCTCCAGGGAAATAGGTGCATTTGAGAAGGTGTGTCTGTTTGCTGCCTTTTCTGCCTGACATGCAGACAGAAATGCTTGCATCCTGCCCACTCTCCATCAAAAATTTGACTGAGGAAATAGATCCTCTTTGCCTACAGGCATTCAAGACTAAACTTCAGACAGAGAATAATATCATTTCCTGTGCAGTATGAGGAAGACAGAGCAGTCCCTGTTTCCTGAAAATGTTGGTCAGTGTGACTTTCAGGCAGTAACATGTTAAAGGGGGCTGTTTCTTGTACAAGGCCAAAAACTGAGAGGAAGTCACCCATGGGATTGGTCTGTGAGCATGTGACAAAGACAAAATACTGTCTGGATGGCTGTACAACTCCAGCAAGGAAGGGAGACCCCAGTTTGCAGGAAGACAAGGAGGGCTGATGCAGCACCTTTGTGAACAACTCTGTGCTGTGCAGATTTTTGCTTGGATGAAGGTCATGATAGTTATGTTCGTGGATTTACCTGAGAAAAGCTACCTGGGAGATCAGCAGGGGCTGAAAGAACCTCTATGCTGTTCTCCCTCTAGCACAAGTATCAAGACTTGCACAAATAAAGACAAAACTTCTGTGCAAAGGTCCCAGTCTCATGACCTGAAGAGAAAACTGCAGAAGAACTTACTGAATACTGAAGAAACAATTTTGAAATTAAGAATTAACAACAGTTAGCCAAAAAAGAGAAAAACATGAAGTTCAGGCTGAATTTACAAAGGAGGAATAGCAGTTCAGCAAAAGTACCAGGAAAAAGACCTGAAAGTAGGAAGGTGAGGAAAGCTCTCAAAGTCAGACAAGAAGAAATATTATCCTGATGTGCACAGTTGGCAAAACAGAGAAAAAGAGCCACTTCAGACAATCAGGATGCTCTCAGGCTCAGAGGTAACAAAGAATGGGGAAGAAAGGGCAGTAGAGCTGAAAATGCCTTCATGACTCACAGTGATTGGAAAGTACATGATTACATAAAAGGAGGAGAGGAAATGGCCTCAAGTTGCGCCAGGGGATGTTTAGATATTAGGAAAAGTTTCTTCACGGCAAGGGTTGTCAAGCATAGGAACAGGCTGCCCAGGGAAGTGGTGGAGTCAACATCTCTGGAAGTCTTCAAAAAACTTGTGAATATGGCACTGGAGGACATGGTTTAGTGGTGAACATGGTGGTGGGTTGACAGTTGGACTTGCTGATGTTGGAGGATTTTTCCAACCTTCTCTAAAAAAGTACATCTAATTTTACAGCTGAAAGGGGAGTCATTCATCCCTCTCAGATCAGTAATGTGCCATGAGGAATGACCACAGTGGATTCATTCAGTTCCAGGGCAAAAACAAATTTTGAACAGTAATTCCACAAGCATTGGACCTAGTAAGAACTCATTTCCCAGAGGGTTTTGTCTTCTTGTTCCACTGCAACTTTAACTGAATTACACTAAATGGAATTTTAATTGAACTATGGTAACGTTACTCCTTCAAGCTAAGAAATTTTGAATGTGCCAGCTTTCAGTCAGTATATTCATCTTATTAGACATCACAAAACCCACCCATCAGGTCAGATGTTTTAGAATGTGTGGGCAATGAAGACTCATTTCCAACATATAAACATTTTGATGTTCACCTCCCATGCTGATTCCCTGTGTGATAAGGGGTAAATGAATACTGAACCTTTTCCTGAAGTGGAAGGACTTTAACAGAGATATCCTAATAAAGTTTCTTTCTTTTACCTGGCTAATTCCTCTAGCTTTACAGAAACTTACATAAACTTGAGACATCTATTCATGTGCCAGATTTGCTTGAAATTGGCCAAAGATCCAGAAAGCATTCTGGGGACCAGACAGACGTTTACTCTAGGGAACACATTATTATTGCATAACACATATTGTATAACTAAGTGGTATGGTAATTATTTAAAGAATGGTTCTTTTCTACTAACTCCCAGTGGTAAAGGTTTGAGTGTTTTGACTGACCAGGAATATTTCTTTCCTGGACACATTCACAAGGCTTTGGCAAGTGCCCTTAGCAAAGAGCACGTCTGTGTGTACTCACTGCTGCTTCTGGAAAACACTGTTTCTGCAGACAGCGGTTGGCTTGTGCTCAGCAAAGCCAGAAAGCAAAATCAATTTTTGAATGTTCACAGGGTCAAACATTTGCACAGCTGGCATATTATTTCAGAGGCAGAAAAAAAAAACGTGAAAGCATTTGTAGGAGAAAAAAACCTGCAGGATAAGAACAGTGTGTATAATTTTGCAGTGATCTCCACAGCTTCTGGACTCCAGCCCTCTAGTTCTGATTAGCATTTCCCTACTGCTTAATTCCAGATCCAATAAAATGGTCTCTCTTCTCTATGATTTCCATTTGCTGCTTTCCCTATAAATGTATATTGACCCTCATTGCTTGCTAACAAGGTCCTATGCCAACTCTTCCCTGATATGTACTTCTTGCAAATAGAAAGTCATTATGTCTGAAATAATTCTAGTTCAGTTTACACTGGAATGTCTCTGGGGTCAGTTTATCACATACAGCTGATAACAAGTGAAAGGTATGCCCTGGATGGCTCATCTGACTTAATGTGCTACCACCCCCTCTGGACATTTTGCCCAGGATAAATCAGATAGTACATCTTCTACCAGTCATGGCTCAGGACTGCATTTCAATGCACTATTAAGCAGCTTGTGATTCATGCAGAACCCTGATATACCTGAAGGATTTCCCACCACTAACAGACTATAAATTTATCAGTGTTACCATGCTAATTGGGGAAGTCTTTACAGTACTTGCCAGTACATTCCTCCATGCCTTTCCTTGTACATACATGTGAATATAATTACATGCGTCTATTAGATATGATATGGTATGATGTGATATGATTAGTATAATCTCCAAGGTGCCTGGTCCAAATTGCACGAGATTGTCTCCTTGCCATATGTCCTTGTATCCTGGTACAATTCTGGGCAGGGCACGTCATTATGGCATTGTCCCCCAGGTCCTATGCATAGTCTGGTGCATAAATACCTAATGATTTATTTTCTTGCTGTCTTTCATGTTCCAGAAAGTTTCTAAACTGCTAATTGTAAGGCATGGCTGAGATATCCCAGAGGAGTAAAATATAGAATCATAGAATGGGTTTGATTGGAAGGGACCCTAAAGATCATCTAGTTACAGCCATAGGCAGAGATAGCACTCATTAGACCAGGTTGCTTAAAGTCTCATCCAGCCTGGTCTTGAACACTTCCAGGGATGGGGCAACTCAGCCTCTCTGGGCAACCTGTTCCTATATTTCACCATCCTCTGAGTAAAGAATTTCCCCCTAACATGTAATGTAAACCTGCCCTCTTTTAGTTTAAAACCACTGTCCTTGTCCTGCAACTATCTGCTTGTATAAAAAGTCCCTCTCCAGCTTTCTTGTATGCCTCCTTAAAGTACTGGAAGGTGCTCTAAGCTCTTCCCAAAGCCTTCTCTTCTCCAGGTTGAACAGCTCCATCTCTCTCAGCTTGTCTTCCTAAGAGAGGTGTTCCAGTCCTGTGATCAACTTAGTGGCTCTGCTCTGGACTCGTTCCAACAGGTCCATGTCTATCTTGATCTGAGGTCCCCAAACCTGGACACAGCAGTGGGGTCTCATGAGAATAGAAGGGGAGAATCACCTAGATCTAAAGTCGTTGTGAAAGGTTGCTACTAGAGGAAACTGGATCTCAGCTCATGAAGTAAAACTATAGTCATCCTAATGGCAAAAGTCAGCTCTCTAACAGCTGAGCAGTAGCTCTTAAACTGATGGGCTTGAATCTGTAAGAAAACCCCAAACTGCCAAAACAAACAAATGAAAAAAGAATAGCACAGTGTTTTCTGGTTTGTCTGCATGCTAGACAGGGTGGAGGCAGACTTATCCTGAGTCCCAGTGCTCCACCAAGGACTCCCAGCACTGCCGGGAGCTCCTGCTGCCGCCAGAAAATATTGCTGGTTACCAAGGAGCAAGACCTCACTGCTATCTACACCAGCGCTATCAGAGGTTTTTCTTGTTCAAATTGAAACCGAAGAAAGGGACACATCTCTTTCCTACCCAGCACTTTGTTAACAGCCCTCTTAGTGAAAGATTAGAATCCAAAGGGGAGCAACAAAAGGAGAACCAAACTATGAAGTAAACTACATGGCATTTTCCCATAGGTGTTTCCACCCATGCAAAAGGGAACATAAGCCCTAACGGTATGTCTCACAGTATGTATCAAATTTTCCATTACTTTGTGATAGTGATGTGTGACAGCAGTTACACAGAGGGAAGGGTTTGGCCATGTTGTGGTAATGCTGAATGTATGTATTTTATGATCTACAGTTACAGGATTATGTAGACAAGGAAAACTTTGCCTCCAGCCCTGGATTTGGGAATTTTTCTCAAATTTTATATAAATAACTGAGGTTGCTGGTCAGAGAACTTATAAACCAGCATGTACGTCTGTGATCTTGAAACTGAAGTTTCTACATTACTTCCTTTTTTTTCTTTTTTGGCTTCTAAAAATGGGAGAAATACGAAAGCCCTAAGGACATTCAAATGAAAAAGGGACTCTGACACCAAGTCTTAAGAGAACGGATCCCTACAAACAGATGGGCCCCACCTTGCAGCAAATTGAACAAATAAAGAGTAATTTATCTTTAGGTGCAATAAGCATCATACAAAAGTTTGCCAAAGGCTGGATAATTCCATAAAGCTGCTCAACAAGAAGCCAGAATTGATTAGGAATGAAAGGTCTCACACCACCACCCTGAGTACTCAGCTCTTAATCAGGTTATCAGGCAGTAGGGCTTTTCTTAATTGATACAGTCTTTTATCGAATGAGGATGTTATCTCATTGGTGAGGTCATAAAAAGTGAGTCACACAGAGTCAATAGGATATCTAGCACAAAGGCCATGGTATGCATTATACAGGCTAAAGATACTGCAGGTCCTGTGGGGGCTGTTTACTTACAGGCAACTACTGAGTGTTGTGTCTCCCTTCAACCTTCAGAAAAAGCTGTTGTAACCTCATTTTAAGCTGTGCCCACTGTTCAGAATAATTCTGCTTATCATGATTTGATATTGTTGTCTTGGCAATGCTGTGGGACGTTTTCAACCCAGGGCCTAATTTTTCAGTTTCAGTTGCCCCAGCTGAGATTTTAATTTAGCTAAGTAGAATGCATTCTCTGAGCACTGAGCTCTGTGTGGTTAAATTGGCAATGAACTCATATTAGGTAAGGAAAAATGAGCATTTAGAATTGAGTATTTTGCAGTTTTACCAAATTTTTACCTTAAGAATAGCTGCCAGGCAGAAGAGGATTTCTTATCTTGGAGATCTCAGTGATGATTCCAGGATTCATACCTGAATTCTTGTATGACTTTTGGCAAGCCTTTGGCTTTGATTTTCTTCCACTCTTAGGTACCTAACTCTTTGGTGTTGTACTCTTGCATGAAAACCAGTGCCTTCTTAGCTTTCTTTTTTTTCTTCTTCTTTTCCTATAAATTAAGAGAAAATGAATCCATAAACAAACCCAAGGAATTTGGCTAACTCTTAGGAGAATCCTAGCACAGTCCATTCCTAAAACATCCTTCCATACTAGTGCCCTCATCCTGTTGCTAATGCTTTAAGCCCCAGAAGACAATGCACTGTATTAAAAGAGCTGATCATGAGATCAGCATGGAAAAAGTTTTGTTTCTGAAATTAATTTTTAAACAAAACCAAAAACTTTTAAGCTGATCAAGGCATCTTGTGCACATAATAGAAAGATGTTGTTTCATTTTCAAGTCACTAATAATGCTTTTAAACATAGAATTAATCAAATGTGGAAGGCAGAAAGAAAGGACTTTTTTTTTATAGAATATCTAAAGCTGGAAGGAACCCATAGGGATCACCAAGTCCAACTTACCAGTGGCTAATGCATTGGTGATTGTAGTTTGACACTTACCCTTCAGGTCTGAATTTCAGCCTGAAGGGCAGAAGTGCCCAGTTTGTTGTTAAGGTGTGCTGGCTTTCAGTGTACAGTGTCCCTGGCACACAGAGCACACAGAGACTCAGCTTCACGGTCCTGTTACAAACCATCAGTGTTTTGTTTACCAGGCATGCTGAGACTGTGGCTTCTGCCACCTCTCTTTTCTCTTAGTTACTTAACACAATACTCTGGTCAGATGCATCAAGTGCAGTGTTTTGTCCTATGCCAAAAATGGCATTAAACATTATGTCCGATGGAAAAATTACTTCATTCTGATAGCAACAAAAGAGCAACTGTAGCTGGAAAATGCTTCCAAGCAGTATTACAACAAGAATGACCAGAAGAACAGAAAGCATAATCTCACATGGGAAATTAGTAAATCTTAAGGATTAAACAAATTATGTCCATTAAAATTTTGCAAGAAAAAAGATCCTTCCAGTGTACCCTACAAAATGGTGTGAAGCTTTAGCTTCAAATAAGGTGAAAAACTGCAAAAGACCATCCCGTACCCTGGGAGCCAACAGGCTGCAAAGAAAGCATTCACACTTAACATAGGTGCCTCAGATCCATAATTGTGTTATCAGAGAATCTAAATAGTCTTGGGAGAAGGAGAAACCCTAAGCAGAGATGTTCCTGCCACTGAGTTTGAACAGCTTAAGGTAACAGTGAACAAATTTCTACCCTCCTAGACAGGAAAAAATCCCAACTATCACTTTACTGCCAGTAGACCCAGTCTGTGCATGCTGCCCTCAAGAGATGAAGTTGTAGAGCACTGCTCAAATGAGCATTGATATTATTGATTTAAAAAATTGTGTGCAATTTAAAAAAAGGGTTATTCAGCTAAGAAGCTGAAAGTTTAATTTGAATGTTGCTTTTTAGATTTGGAAGCTCCACTGCCCTTACAAAGGCACTTCAGCAAAGCTGGAAATCGATTCTGTGTTTCATGACATATCCATGTGCACAGGAGTTCATTGTACCAAAGTAACTTTGTCTACTAAAGACCAGTGTAGTAATAAATTTTAAAGAAGATTAGTTTACTTAGTTGATGTATATGAGATAATAAAAACTGTGTTTTCCAAATGAGAATTGGATAATCTCTGGTTACACGGGTTTATCCTGGTAATGAAGGGCAGATAGTGAATAGCTTAGACAATTAATATTGAAATGTAAAGTCGTAGTTCTACCAACATCGAGGCAACTCCAAGCCTTAGCTCCACTGTCTGCAGCTCACCATCTCCTAACTGCTGTGGAGTAGTGTTCAACCTATGCTGCAGTTCAGTGGCTTCCTATTAGAGAACTGCCATCAAACCACAACATTTCCTTCCAGAAAGGCAGCTCTGTGTAGTCACATAGAATGACCTAATTCCCAGGTTTGCAAGGAGGTGAATGCAGCCAGATGTTTTAGGTAAGTTACTCGAGCTGTATGCAGAAGGTCCCACTGGAGAGGTACTCAACCCACAGATTTTTTTGATAGCATCTTTGTGCCAGCAGGAAAGCAATGGGTGTGGTTTTGGAGACTTTTAGGTAAATTCCGAGCTCGTTGCCTGACCAGAAGCTTGTGTAAATATCCCTTGCAGTGGTAAAACCATTGGTGAAGGCTTCAGCAGTGTTGTGCCTGGCTCAGTTGCAGACTTGTAGCCATCACCAGGCTCTAGGCTTGCTGCCTTCTCCCAGCTGGCCTGTTCTGCAGCAGAAGTGAGGGTCACAAAAGTCAGCTTCAGAGTTCAGCACAGACATCTGGGGTGAAGGACCATATTCCCTCTGAAGTTAATGCAAGGAATCAAGCTCCTCCTGGGGAATATTTGCAGCGTCAAATTTGGCATCCTGCTATTCTCCCCTGGGGATACAGCTACAAGAACACAGGCGCACAGTGTCCTTTGCAAGTTTCTGGCACTGTCTGTGGATGCAGAGGTAGAAGGACACAAATTCTCTGTTCATGACACTCAGGTATCCCGGAACATTTAAAGGGGCACAAGTCTTTTTCATTTGCTTTGTGTTCAGGCAACTAAATCCTACATCTGGGGTCTAAAGAAGGATGTTCAAAATCAGGCTGTGCCTGGGAGTGCCCATTGCTTCCAGATGCAAGAAGATAAAATGCTGAGGAACATTAGTTCAGTGAGACCATGAGTTCATGAGAGAGAGTCACTCATGTCTCATGAGTGAGACATTTGCTCTGTTCATGAAAGAGTGAGTTTCCATGGGCTTTGAAATTCCCTTTGAGTTGGGCAGGTACATCGATGGCTCACACTTGCTGAGCTTTAATCCTCATCACAAGTACAAGCCCACTTCTTGTACAGTCTGGAAAACTCCTTCTGTAGCCCCTGACAGAACTGCAATAGTATCCATGATATTTTATATTTGTCCCATGAAACTGTAAATAAATTGCATCTACATCAACAAGGCTTGTAAAATGAAATTATAAATATTCACAAAAAGCAAGCTGACAAGCAGTACCTTTTCCCTTCTCTTATACCAATAAAAAAATAAAAATTCAGTGTTCCAGTGTTTGATAAGCAGCAAATAGAAAAATCAGTAAACAACCCCGTATGTTATTCTTTAAGAATAATCAGTGGAAAAGGGCTTAAAAACTTCTTATAATGAAAATTAAGTTAAGTTAAATATTTTAATATTTTGGTAGAAAACTGGAATACCTCTGTTTTCAGACAAGAACAGCCCCCTTTTATTTTTTTAATCTGCAGGGCAGCTGCCTAAGAGATGGATGTTTTGAGTTTTCATTCACAAACCTCTGCAATATTGGCTGCTGTGGAGATCAGATCATAGCTATGGGACATCTCCAACCTGCCCACCAGTTGTGGCAGCCCTTATTTGGGTTGTGGGGTCACGCAGGTGATGTAGATTGACTCCAGCACTATCATGCCTGCCTTTATCAAGGCTGTGCAGCTCACCCCTTGTTTGTACATTAAGCATTATGTGGTGTGGCTCTCACTTACTTCCTGCACAGCTGCTCCTCGTCTCTTCAAGGGAATGGAGCCAAATAGGAACAACCTTGAATGTGGACCGTGCCAACAGGATGCAAGTGGCCCACCTCTGTGGACACCTTTTCTTTTTTTTTCCCAGAGAACTGATGTACAGTCCATGTCACCATTGAGGAATGTTGGTTTGCCACTGGCCATGGGTGCAGACAAGCTGAACAACTGACCCCATGGGCTCTGCATGCTGACACCAGCCATGGAGAATTGAATCTTGTGGTCTCCCAAAACATGTCTACCTCCCTGTGAACCTGGAGTGATGGGTGCTTTCTGTTGGTGGGCATGCCCAGGTGGATCACCAATAGAGTCCCTAAAAGTATCACGAGAGAGAAGCCTTCGCTACTTAGGACTAAATAAGAATGAGCTCTTATTACTGACTTCACCAAGTCAATACTTGAACAAGTTGAGTCAACACTTCAGAGAGATGACTTTATACAGCTGGTTAAAAGATATATCTAGAAAACAGAAAACATATGAAAACTTCCGTCTTTTTTTTTGTGACCACAGTTTCTCTAATACATTTTATATGTTGTCAGGAATACAAACTTTTAAAACCTGAACTGGAAGCTTGATTTGGGGCACAAGGAAAACATCTGGAAAATGCAAACAATTCTGTTCAGTGTGTGCTGGGTTCAGCACCTTCTCTATCATTTGATCATGTGAAGGGTACCATGCAGCTTGTGCCCACTCCCATGATTTTGCCAAGCTAGTATGGTGTGTTTGAGAGCAGACTTTCACTGCTGATACTCCCCTAATTGCTATCTGGAAGGGGCTGAATGGGCAGACAAAAAGTAGCCTGAGTGGCATTCCTCGTTCACCATAGCACCTGCTTGGTCAGACTATGCTGCGAGAGACACAGGGTGGCTAGTAAAATCATGTAAGTAGCAATGGGAAGTAAAGGGAGGGTTTGAATAGGGAGAACATGCAGGCTGTTTGTTTATTAGTTCAGGTAGCCAGGGACATCAAATAAATATAATAACTGACCCAGAGATTTGTTGAGTTGGGACATCATCCAGACTTGGGTTTCAGCACCAGTACAGGAAGAAGTCAGATTGTCTGTCCCAATAACTTTGAATGGGTCCCTATTTCTCTGGTTATTAACTGGCATCTGAGAGCTGCTAAATCAGTAAATTGTTAGCATTTCTGGATCTGAACTCAACAAGCTTGACTTGCTCATCCAGTTACTGTTGCACATGCTTTGACATCAGCTTTAGCAAGGAGGAGGATCTGAACCAGGAACTCCTATAAACAATTTTTCTTTGAAATCAGATTAGCAAGTCAGAAATGTCAAGTGATAAGAGAAGACTTTCCTTCACAAGGCTTCCTTTAGCAACCCTGAGTCAATGGCATTGGGAGGACATTAGCCTTCATATCCACATTGCACAGGGTAGAAAAATTGATTCACTGTCATCATGAAAGTTGTAATTTTAACTTTGCTTCAGCAAAGCTATGGAATATAATTAGAGGTGTATTAAAACCACACATACCTTCCCTGTTTTTAAAAGGAAAAGAAAAAGGTATTATGTGCCTGGCGGAAATGTTCACCCAAAATCTGGATGAAAAAAGAAAGAGAAAATATAAAGGGGAGAAAATCAACCTGCAGTGTCTTTGCTTACTGGTTTTGACATTAAGGTCCTTTGCAGGCCAAAAGTGAGCCTTCCAAGGAAGTAGATGCTTTTGGTGGGGGGAAGAGATAGAGGTGGAGCGATGGTTCTTTTTTGGAGCTGACTGGTCACTAGAAAGATCTTTTTTAGCAAATTTATCCTGGCATAATATTCCTGACCAGTTCTTCCAGTAGCAACCCTTGCATTGATCAGAGTATACCAAGAAGGCCCTTGCTTTGAGGTGTACACAGCTGCACATTGGCATCACACCTACAAAGTACACTCTTTGGAGAGTCAGATCCACTAAAGCCTGTGGTTCCTCATCAAGCAGGCACGCAAAATGTACTGAGGGAGGAGTACTTGGTGAACATGTAAGAGGGCAGTTTCTCTTCTAAAAATAACAAAAGAGTTTTCCTTTCTTTTCCTCTGTTGAACCATGATGATATGGTCTATCTCAAACTCAACGTCTGTTTTGGGGGATAGACCTCTAGAATGAAAAGTCAGATTGAAAGCAGGATGATATTTTATGCAATTTAGGAACCTGGAAGTATCCAAACTGCTACCAGCTGAAGAGTAACCTGTTAAACCTAAGAATTTTTATACTTATGTCTGTTTTTAAGGTCATTACCCAAAAGATTTACCTTGTAAATATCTTCAGACCATTGCTATTAGAAAAACATTACTGCTACATTTTTAAACTTCTCCATATAGCAAAAATGCAATAATAGTAATTCCACAGTGTAGTATATCTCTATTGTAGGCATCACATAATATCTAGCATCTATAAAACTGGATGGGTTATTCTCCAAAAAGCAGTTTTCAGATGGGTATTCTCATGCATGCTCGTTTACACAGATCTAACAAAATCTCTCACACTTAGCCTGTAGCATCCTGGCCAAAATGGAATCCAAGGAGGTGAAAAACTCAGACTGTGAAATGCACTTAACTGGGTGTCTTAAATCCAGCACTGAGTTTCATGGTCCCCCTCTATGGAGAGTGAAGAGAGGCACCCCCAGAACATCATTCAGCCCACCTAGAATCTGACTGGAATGTGCATCATAGCTCCACCAGAGGTTACATCATTCTGTAGCAAACACCATTAAAAAGCAGCATTCAGAAGTAGCTTTTGACACCTAACCCAGGAAGATCAGTGTCATTCTTTTCTCTTGATCAATTTTAATACAAAAGAAGGAAACACATTATACTGCAGGAGAAATGGAGCCAAGCCCTGTACATCCAGTGTTTTCATGCACAGGTGCTAGTTAGGGCTGTGATCTGTAATCACTGTGGTGGGTCATTACCCACAGGTATGAAGTTGCTTCTGTCAATATTTGTTCAAGTCTGTAAATAAATGGATTACCTGAATGTATATGTCTCTGCAAAGGTTTACATGTTAGATTTGTCGTTATCAGATCACAGAGGGTGTAACACCAATTTGACCACAATAATTTCAAAGAGCTAAGCTTTTTTCTCACCCTGGCATTTTACCACAGGTTTCAGAGTAATATCATCACCAGGACAGAGACAAGATCAAAAGACATAAAATAAATGCAGAGCAAGAAGAAATTCTGATTCTCTTACCTTTTTTAGGTTTACTATGCAATAACACAATCAAAAGATGTCATCTGAAACAGTTTTAAAGATAAAAATGGCTTTGTGAGCAAATGTGAATGCACTTTCAAAAAAACACAACTCCAAAGGAAATGAAAAGAAAAAACATTAAGAGAAACTACTTTTTTCCCCCCATTCTCATTTTCATAAACATCTAAAAGGTCAGGGAGGAGAATGTACTGAAAATGTTAATTTGACACCCCTTACTTATCTTTGCTACGTATCTGGTGGAAAGGTGGTTTTCCACTCACTGTACGAATTTTCTTGCAGCAGTGATTCCTACTTTAAAGTGAATAAGGGGGAAAGTGTGACAGAGGTGAACAAAGGAGTGCACGTTTTTCTATCATACCTGAAAATAACTTATAGCACCTACCTCATTAAGCTGTCATGGAAGTCGAGACTGTGTTGAATCATTACATCAGGATGTTCCAGTCACTGGGAGAGTTTAGGTTCTTTTGAGGTTCCTGGTTCACTGTTCAGCTCAGACAGAAAATGGTGAGGTTTCCTGACTGAAAGGAAGTTTTTGTATTCATATCCTAGTGCAGGAATAGTTTGTTCCACTGATAGGGAGGGAACATCTAGTTGGACTTGGCTGAGAATATTCATTCTTTTGACCCTATAAAGTGGACTTTCAGAGATGCTCTCAAACAAAAAGCTTCTTTGAGCAACACGTGTTCAAACTCAGAAGTAAAGCCAAGGAATTTGGCTCTTACAAGGCACATGAAATGAGCAGCAGGTTGAGAATTTAAGTTCCAAGTGGGAGATGAAGTCCATTTTTAATGTTACACAATACTACAGTTAGAGCTACTGGCAGTGGGCATTCATAGCACTGGCATGTACTTGCACTAAATTATAATAGCATTGAATTAAAAAAAACCCCCAAACCTCAAACAGCTATGTACTTCAAAGTTAATCAGGTCAGAGGGTTGGAGGATTGAGGGATTTTGAAAGTCTTAAAAGGAAAAAGAATCATAATTGTAACTATCATCTTTACTCCTGAACATTACTTTATTTATTTGCTTTTAGTATTTCTCTGCTTCCTGTTAGCATGAAAATAATGTCTTTCACAAACCACCTCCATTAGGCTTGTTCCCAAAGGAATTTATTTTAAAATAAACTATATTACTGCTTTTTTTACCCTTTTTCCTTCCACAGTGTGCATTTTTCCTTTAAAAATGCTGTATTTCTCTTTCTAATTTATTTTAAACCAAGATATTTTCTCAGCTAATGCCAGACATTTTTTCCTCCTCCTTCTTATGAGTCCCCTTTTTTAAGAGCTTCTTGCTTGATTTCTTCTGATATACATATACCTATCTCAAGCCCTTTATTTTAACATTTATGGGTTTCATATATGTGTATTCTACTTGTTTATATAGTTTTTATGTTCTCTTTAAAGGATAGTAGTACTCTTTAATTTTCCACATACTGGTAATATTTTTATTAGCCAGATAGAGAATATGAGCTCACACATTAGTGTGTCAGAGGGAAGAGTAAATGGGTTTGCTTTTGTTTTATTAGATGTTAAAAATGGTTTACCAGTTTCTGAGAAATAGTTGAAAATTTTTTCCTCCATACCTCATCCCATTGTAATTATCTGTGAGGTGTCCATGCTGCTCTGGCTTCATGTCTCTTCTGGTTTTGGCTGCAGCTTTTTGATGCAGCTTTCCTTCCTCACTGGGTGCACGCATAAAATCCAAACTTTGCCCAGGTGGGGAGCTGTTATGGGTGAGCTCCACAACCTCCAGGACAGCAGGAACCTGTCACTGGATGCTGTGTCAGGTAATGGGCTGAAGTGTTTCTTTTGCTCCTCTGAACGGCAAACACAGAAATACAACACAGCCATGCATCCTTGGGAAGGTAAGACTGGTGTATCCAATAGCTTTGGGCTGAATGGGATCTGAATTTTGGGAGGAGCTGCTGGCTATGAGACTCTAACTCTGAGAATTGCAACTATGAAATCATAGGGACTTTGGACATAATTCGGACACTGGAGAGTGTTACATCTGTTAAAGTCTAGCATCTTTTTGTTCCTGCGAGCATTACTTGGGGATTGCTGCAGATTCCAAAGGGGTAAATCATCTCAGCTTCCTCCCAGAGAGTTACGATCCATCACCCATCTGCTTACACACAGGACTAATAGCAAAATAAAGACTCATGTTGACATGGAACAGGGATCCTTACTTATTCCTAGAACTGATATATTATTTCAGAAAGCCACCGAGCAGAACAAGGATCCCATACTCTTAAAGGTGACCTCTGACTGTATCTTTGTATACAGGTGGAGATGAGTTATTTCTTTAAGAGCCATTCTCAACATCAGAAGGTGTTGTCAGAGCTGACTGGTCACTGGTGAATGTCTCCTTTCCCACCCCAATATAACCAGCTAGTTTCCAGCCTTTTTCATTGCTACCATGTTCTTCTCTTTCCTCTTGACCTTCCAACCCAGTCACTTCTTCCTTCCTCCCTCTCACATCCTGGCTGTCTTCCCCTCAGCCCAACACTCTGCCCGCTCCTTTGACATCTGCAAACCACAGCATAAATGCGTGGAAGCCTGGGGTAAACTTCCCAGACTACAGTGAGAAGACCAATAGTGTTTATTATAAGATTGTTCTCTCCTCCAAATTGCCTCTTTACTATTGGTACTGCAAACTTGTTGGGAACTGGTGATCTGTGTGGCACTGTCAAATCTGGTCTTAAGAGCATTGTTGGAAAAAAATAGTTTAAAAGGGTCATTATCAAGAGCATTCTCTGCTCTGAACATTGCTTTCTGTTGTCATGACTGCTGAAGTAGCAATATATGGTGGCTGTCAGTGTAAGCAGTGACTGAGAGCCTCTGCCATCAGCACCACCACACAGTGGATACATCTTGAAGGAGGTTCTCATGGACCTCCTCATGCCCTAAAGAGTTGTTTCTACAAATGGTATGTCTTGTGTAGCTTGGGTCTGTCATAACAGAGATAAAAGAAGGAGAAACATTAGCTGTGGGTGACTGACCGAACAGAAATAGCTGGAGGGTACAGAGGTTTAAAGTGCAGCTCATTTCCCTCCTTGACCTAGTCCCAGCCTTAACTATAACATCTTGAAGGTAAATTTTCAGAGGGGGCAGATGTTTTTCCTGCAGGGTATTTCCATTTTGCACACAGTTTCAGGAAGTTCTCCTTTTATGATCACCTTATGCAATGCTGTGAGCCCAGCAGAACGGGCTGTGGCAGGGTGTTCTGGCATTTCAGTCTTGCACTTGGTCCTTCCAGTCCATGGAATGCCTCCAAGAGAACAGGTGTGTAGTGGCTGAACAGATCAGCTGATTTCATACACATGTCCACTTTCCTTGACCTGGGTGAATATCTGCAGTAATTCTTTGCTAATATTTACTCAAAGAGTTGCCCTCTGTGCATGTTGCACTATATCCTGCTTCCACACTTTCTACTTTTTTCCTATACATTATTACTTGTGTGCCTGTTTTACTGTCTCTTGTTTTGTTCTTTTCTTGCAGACCACTGTGGAAATACTTTGCCCCAAAATCACACACCTAGCAGAGCAGAGGTTTGGTCTGAGACCAAGATATTTGTACTTATAAACATATATAAGGACAGCAGTTCAGCTTCTCTTTATATGTTCATGACTTCATACCACCTTCCAGAGTAACCTTCTCAAGACTGGCTTTAGGTCATCCAACTCCTTCATTTTTCTTGGGTCATTGTTCCTGTACTGGTCCATCTTCCCTAAACTCCCAACATTTCATTTTTACTAGGCATATAGTCTGAGCCATGTACTATAAATTAACAGACCTCTGCCTGCCACCAGTGTGAAACAGGCAAAGCCCAGTTTGTAGCTAGAGGTAAGAGAAAAGAGTGTGATCCAGATCCAAACTTTTTGAGGCATTTGGAAGATGTAAATTACGGTTTCAGTGTTAATGTTCAGGTGTGCATCTGAGTCACCCCAGTGGAGGGCAGAGAATTCCAGTTTAACATCTCTTTTCCAGGGTAGCACCAGTGGCTGTGTGCTCCTCTCTTAGAGAACATCTTGAGCCCAACTCATCATTACATCAAGAGAGCTACATTGAAGTAAGTGGAAGAGGGCTGGCTCACAGTACCCCAGTATTTACCTCTACTAACTTTTGGTAACAGAATAGTAATTTTCCAGTTAGGTGTATCCAAATAATGGCTTCCTATGTGAAATTTGATGCAAATATTTAATTAAATTTATGTCAAATTTTCAGGGGTTTAGGGAGAATTTGTACCAGAACAATATTAGAAGACTGTAGGACTGTCAAAGGTGTTCGAGTAACAGATGCTATTCTCATTAGTTTAAATTAAATTTTAATTTAATGGATAGATAACAAAGAATAGATACTCAGCTATAATTCTTGCTTTAAGTATTCAGAGAGTTTAAGTGTGAGACTGAAGTGTAGCACAACCTCTGTTCTGAAACCTCATTTAAGGGACCAATGTGATCCCCTGTTTAGGGACATCATTTAGTAGAAATACAGATCTTTTGTTAGCTAGACGTTCACATACACTGAATTTGGGATAAGGGATTCCTATCCAACCCAAGCAATATATCTAGTTTAAAAATTGTCCATACACTGATTTAATGAGCATTCCCCTCTACAGAACAGGCTGAATGCAAACCTAATGCTATGTGCTTCTAAATCAAAGTCAGTAGGTTTATGCCCATTTTTAAAAAAATCGAGCTGGCTAATAATTACTCCACCAGGTCTAACTCACAAGTTTAACTGAACTTTACCTCAGATTCTAGTTTGACTTACTTAATTTTTTTACTTTAAAAGAGACTTTTTCAGTCTTCCCAAAGGACTTATGTATGTTATAAATATCTTTATCTTATTTTTAAGTCTTACATTTTTACATAATATAAAAGCAAATAAAATACTGGCAACAGAATTTCATTTATCCAGTAATGGCTTTGGAGGCAGCAGCTTTGCAAAGGTTACTGTCTGTTGTCTGTGTGGCTGAAGAGCTACTGCAGTGGTCAGATACCTCTGGAAATCTGGTTATCAAAAGATATATTAAGTGAGATCAGCAAATATCTCAGGAAACAATTTCACAGCGGAGCCAGAGGGTTTGACCTGGCACAAAAAGCCAGTATTAGCTGGTCCAGGACAGTGCCTTCTTTACTTCACCTAGATAATCAAACAGCAGATGAAATGAGAAATCTTAAGAGTTCTGAAAAAACCTACTTTCATCCCACCATTCATATGAAAAATTGCATTTCTATGCAATGCATTTCTATGCTTTCATATGAAAACAGCGTTTATCTAAGGTCTGCATATCCCCTTCATCTTACTTGAGACCCAGATGGGGGTATTTTTCTCCTTCAGCAACAGATCTGCAGGGCTGATGTACCTTGAGGCAGTTTTTTTGGTGCCTCAAGGTTTGGGTGATTAGAGCTCTCCTTCCAATGCTTTGCACAACTTATTGCTACACAAAGCAAGAGACAGAGGAGAAAGACTAAGTACTCCAGCATCCCTGTCTTTAATTGAGTGGAGATATGTAGCACTTTCAGGCAATTCACCTTTTCACTTGGAAATCTCTGCTGGGATCCTCCTCCTCCGATCTTCTTTCGGGTTGGATCTTGAACTGATGAGTCCTGGTTTCCTCTTAAGCAGCATTAAACCTGACTACCCTACATAATCCCAAAACAGCATCATAGTGTGAAAACCATCACTTTCAATCATTTCCCCAATGTAAGAATCATGTTAGAAATGCAACATAATTTTTTTCCTGTGGTGGGGTCGGTTTTACAATCTAAACTTACCAGAAGCCACTTCCCAGCGGGCACCTTGAACAAATATGGAAAAACAAACAAGTAGGTTGGACTCAATGATCTCAGAGGTCTTTTCCAATCTAATTGATTCTGTGATTCTGTGAAATAAAAGTAGACAGATATTGTATAACTCCCAAAGATGGCAGATACAAACAAGTGGTCTGGAAGTTTGTTGAAACAAATAATTGTCTGAATAAGTACCTCTAACCACAACCATCAGTTATTAAATTTATGCAAATTTTTGTGTAATTTCCTCTTTAACTGGTATTTGTAAATAATTAATTATGATTAATTATGAGAAGGGTCAAAATCTTCCTCCCTTATTTTCTGACTCAACTAAAAAATGGCCTTTTCCCCCTCTGTGCCCCAAAGGAGTCTTTCATCCAAACTGCCTAAGCATCCTCACTCCATTCTCCCTTTAGCTTTGCTCCTTGAATCTCTACTTCACTACTTGTCAGCACAGAAAAAGAGCTAAAGAGAGACTCTGCCTTTCCTCAGCTGCAGAGTCTTGTTGCCTCCCTGTAGCCCTGCTAGGAGGCATAGTCAGGAGTCATCAGCCAAATCCCTGCCAAACAAGTGGGAAATGGGACTTGGAACCAAGGCTTGATTTGGACTGAATTTCACTGGGACGGCATTTGAGTATTTTCAGAATTTAAAATACTACATTTCCAAGATGTGAAAATGTGTGATCTTGTCAACAGGATGTCACACTCTGCAGGTATCCATGATCTCAAACGGCCAAGCAGACAATCAGAAGCCATGGGATAATTGCACAGATGTTTGATATAATTAATTACAGGGACTATAGGGTTAATATATTTCATTAGTTCAGTTGAAGGTTCTACTACAGATAAAGACAGAGTATACTTCAGAATCTGGGTTTTAACCTGACCAGAATGGTTTTGTTCAAAATAGAGTTAAATTTCCTGACTGAAATGTGTTGATCTTAGTGAATGTAAGTATGGAAAGAACCTCGGACATGCAGGGCAACATGGATTTCTGAGGACTCTGCTTATTTCCTGCTGTTGCTGCACCATAGCTCTCAATAAGAACATGCCCTTTCAGGTGTGTTGCTCCTTGTTTAGTCAGCCAAGAGTGAAGCTCTTGGTATTCAGGGTTGTTTCCAAGGACCTGTGACAGATACAGTAATATTTGTTCCTTCCATTGTGGAAAATGTGCTGTCTGACACATGCAGAAGCCCTATGTAAACTGGCATGCTCCTCATACGTGCAGGCTGGTGCTCAGCTCAGTATATTTAAACTCCTTAGTACACAAAAACACCCACCAGGAATAAATGACTTTTCTATCCACATTAGATGAACCAGGAGACCTCTCCGGGTGAAAGTACAACTTTGTTTTTTGTAGTCATTGCAGAAGCAAATGGATTGAACCTTGCAGGTCTTCATATGAGACATTTTGGCTGAACAAGAATTCCAAATTTGGGACGTGTATCGTTATGGGTGGTATGGTTACTATCAAGAGAAAGCTTTGAATTATTCTCAGATAAAATAAAGTGGGAGTTCTCTATTTTGTTCTTACTGAACATGAGAAATTTTCTTTCAGACACCTATCTGCAGAGCACAACTTAGTATTAAGCATGCACTTCTGGGTGGAAACCAACTACAACCTGGTATTCTTTGCTGTAGTTCTTGTTCTCCTAGATAATGGTTTGAACAGGCTAGTCGTTGTTTTCACAGATGCTTGACTTGAATTTCATTTAGTGTTTTGGCGCCAGACAGAACAACTTTTTGGCAATGTTGTGCATTCTCTATGGCTGTGTATTTGCTCAGTATTTTGTTTAAAAATACTGTCATGATAAAAATCTGCTCTTCACTCCAATGGAAAATACTGACATTCTAACAGAACAGATTTTGCACTAATACCTAACAGAATAGGAAACTGCTAAGATAGGAATTCTATAAATCAATAGTTTATGAAGTTAATATGGCAAGATATTACTATATATTATACTAATATCGCAAATCATGCTAGTCCTTTGTGTAAACATATAAATCAGTATCTGTTCTGGACATATATCCTTTCCATGTTTCATTCATGATTTTGATATTGCCACTTCTCGATAATATCAACCTTAGATAGGCAACAAGTATTCAGAAACTGCAGAGGGACATAGATGCCAGAAGCCAGCCAGGCAAGTGGCATACAGTTTGCTATAATATCCAGTTAGCAGGTCTGTAAAATAGCATCCTTTTACTTCCCTGTTTAACATGAGGTAGGCTTGCAAGTCTTATGCTTCCAGAGCATTGCTGCACATGTTTTTGCATGCCAGCTGCCAGGAATTTTTACTGCAGTTTCATCCTTCCAAGAGAGATTCTCAAATCAGACTTCAATTTGTAACTACCAGTGGCTCTTATGATGATTACATTTCCTGCTAGCAATAGGAAAAGACTTATGGCTGTTCTCAAATAATGCAGCCAAGGATACGCTAGTCAGACTCCAGGTGTTGGGGATGTAAGGACCAATTGGCACTAATCTGGATAGCTGCAAAATCTCTAAATACATTATTCATTGTAGAGGGTAAAGCTTCTCTTTAAGCTCAATGATCTTGCAGGTGAGGGTAGTGACACATGAAGGAAGCAGTCTGTCCGTAACACCTCCTGTTCAGCCCAGCCCCTCCCCGTTCCATTTCCAGATGGTACTCTTCTAGCTCACCTTAACCAGCGTTGCAATGCCTGCAAGAAACGGTGTGCTGTAAGCAAATCTGGTTTGGGATTGTGGCCAGAGTTTAAGATGCAGCATTACCAGTGTATAGGATACTACTAACAATTAACCATTCCTCCCACTTTTCGTCCTTAATCTCCCAACATTCCCATGAGAGGGAGACAAGAAGATTCTCTGCACACCCACCAGGGCACAGTGTCATGTCACTTCCGTCATGAGTAGTTTTATTCTTTGTAGGTATTGGAAGGTAGAGAAAAAGTAATGCAGGGGAGATCCGTCTGGAGCTGTTTCTTCAATATTCTGTATCACACCATTTCTTCCCTGTTTTGAATAAGCACACATCAAGAAGGCTGCCAACAAAAGCATTGTTTCTGACTTTCAGTGTTTCAACAAATACTATTTTGACACTATGAAATGTGGCTCTGAGTTTTAAATGACTTGTTTTCAGGGAATGGCTAAGGCAGGAGTGATTGAACTCATGCACGGAGTGCGGGCACTTAAAATCCTCACCAATGCCATAGCTCTGGCCTCCACCCTTTCTTAGCACTTAACCTGACATTGTTATTAAACACTGAGCTCTGTTATACACTGCCCTAGAGAGTGGCTAGGCTTGTTGTGTATTTAAGATTTTAATAGGATTTGTCCTAGCTAATCTTAACGTGTTGTAACTGCACAGTGTAAAACAGTCATTGCTCTTCTTACAGGGAAAGCGTCCTTAGACCCATTTATTTACCTACTCAGGTACAGTTCTGGCTCTGACCAGCTTTTTCAGGCATTTCTACCTTATCCCTTTATTTACCAAGGTGGGAACCAGCACTAACCATCATCCCTTCAATTTCTCTGATTTTTAAACTTCTAAGCTAGGACCCTAAGACATACCCATTTTTACTTAAAACGCACATATACCAAAAAAAAAAAAAAAAGAAAGAAAGAAAAAAAGAAAGTAACCCCAAGCCTGCTTTCCTCACTTTAGAAGTTAAAAAAATGCAAATTCTAAGCCCAAGGAATTTTCCCCTAGCTCCTCTAGTGTAAAAGTACTAGATTGTCAAAGTACAGTGTTTATCAAGGATCATCTCATAGGACCACTGAATTTAGTGGATTGCACAATACAGAGATAATCATTACTTCCATAAGATTTGAGAGTATACTGAGAAAAGGCTTTGCTTTGAGAACAGCATAGTAAGTTTTGTGATTATCTGCAAAGGAATCCTTCAGTGGAAGAAGTTTAATTGAATATCAAGATTTTATAGGGCAGATACACTGGAACCTCTTTTTACTACTTAAGAATCTAGGATACTATAATGTTCCATGAGAGAAAATGTACAAAATTTGTATTATGAACTCCTAGTGACACTTATCAATTCAGTTTGGAACCACTAGAAGGGAAAGTGATTGCACTAAGGAAACATCTTGTATTTCCTCAGCCATCCTAATCAGTGTAAATGTAATGAATTAATGCGAGCTGTGACAAGCTGGTTCAAACAAGGGTCTAGCTTGATGGAGCTTCAAGTCATAATGTGCATAAACAGCTCAGTAATTACTAAGTGTTATAGAAATCATAAAAGAAAAAATCATTTAAGCCTATTGATATGCAGCAGTTACAGCGAAGTTGAAATACACCACAAAGCCTAGAGAACAGGCTGAAGTGACTGTTTTACAGCTCCATTGTGGTCAAAACACTTCTGGCTACATGCAACCCAAACAACCCCTAACACAGTGACAAGCTTCTCTCACTTTTTTCACCTGTAGTCAGTATTCTTTCTTGATCTGATCCACCTTCACTTGTGTAGGATAAAACAGGACTGATTTTCTGGGAACCAAAACTCTGCATGGAAAACAAGGCTGTCAAACTGATTTTAACCAAATTTGACATAAATCTTTCACCAAACTGACTCAGTGTTCAGCTGGGAAATGCTTCAGCTGCTGATGTATGTAGTGTAGGCTTTCCACCCTTGATTCTTCCTTTAGAAAAGTAAGACTCTGTCATTTAGCAATGTTGAGTATATAACAATTAAAACAGCTTTTCAACAGATGCAGGCAATTCTCTGTCATTGGGAATGTCTGAGCCAAGAAGGGATGTTTGCCTGAATGATTTGCCCTAAATGTAAATTGGTAAGTTACAGGAACAAAGTACCGGATAAAATGTGTGTGGGAGCATAGTCTGGGATATAGAGGAGTCTGATTCAAAATCAACAAAAATAATCACCTGATGGCTTTAAGTCTTTGAGTCAAGAAATGTAGTGTTTGGAATATCACTGACAAAGCACGGGACTCACATTCAGGTTTCCTTCTGTGCAGCCCAACTGAGTTATGCTGAACTGCTTTGAAATTACACCAGCGTAAGAGACTTGGGTTTCCTGGAGCCTTGAATTCAATCCAAAACCTGCAAGAAAAGAAAGCGCTCCCCACCTGTTTGCAAGAATGATTCAGAGAGAACAAATGAGCATACAAAGGAGTTCCAAAACTGCAGGATCCACACCATAAAAGCAAACTTACTTTTCCTGTTTCTCTTCTTGTTGGACAGAAACACAGAATGGAGATGAACAGCCTTCTGGATTGTGCTTGTTTCAGAAGGCTTAAGAGCCCACTGCCTGCTATGAAACATATGTCAAACTTTTCTATTTCTTTCTTAGATTGTAGAGACTAATTTATTTGTTTAGTCTTGTGAAGACAGGAAAAAAGTCTCCTCGTTTTACGACAATATTTTCTCTATCAAAAATGTTATTGCATTGATAAGGCTAATAATGGAAAACAGCCCCTTGTGTCAATATTAATCTGAGATACATTTCAGTAAGAAACTCTACTTCACCTTCAATTTCTGAAATAGTCAGCTTTTTACAGAAATATTTTTTCCATCCATTTTCACAATTATGTAATTAGTTCAACAATGGACAAGCTTTCTTCAAATCTCTTCAGCATCCACTGCATAGAGATCATAACCTTGTCAGTTCAGATCTGCATTTGATGCATTCATTACTGCATATTTTAATTGATGTAGTGCAGTGTTTTCTATCTGTAGCATCCAAAACTCTTTCTAGAAGCTTTAACAACATTCCTAATTTATTAAGAGCAATATAAACAAGAGATTAACTGTGCTTTATTGTGTTGTATAAAAGGAATCATAGCTCTTCTATTCCGTACTTGTATAAAGGCATCAGCCCATAAGCACGTACTAGAACTAACCACACACAGAATGTCACATCTGGCGTGACTGTAGACAGTGTTCTTGCTTCCATAATCAGCAGCTCACAAAATCAGTTTCAAATATGAAATCTACATGTGATTCTCTGTCCAATTTATTACTAATAATTCAGACTCTACCTTCATTTCATCAGAAGTATTGTTAGCACTTGAAGGAGGTGAAGAGTTAGAACATGTACATTCAAAATTAGAGAACAGCTGCAACAATCACTACTAGCTTATAACATCAATCTCCTTCTGAAGACTGACAGTCGAACTGCCATGGATAAAGTTTGCTTGATGATGGCAACAGAAAAAAGCAGAATAATCTTCCTCCCTAACTGCAAGTCATTTCAGGTCATGGTAAGAAAGTTCAGTCCATACAATTCTTGTTTTCAAAACATGAACATGCAACACCAGTTTTCAGCCATTTGCAGCAATGGACCAAAGCAGATAAGGATTTTCATAGTTTTCAGATCAATAAAGCCGAAAACTGACTATAAAAGAGGTCAACAGACACTTCGTCCACTGACATATTGAATGTTCAATACAGTACAAGTCTAGCTGCTCAAGTTTGACAGCATTCTTGTTTTATATCATACTTCAGCATTGCAAAATGATAAGGAGGCTGACAGCTCAGCTTAGCAAACCGTGCAAGACCAATTAGTCACCTCCATGATGTATATTTAGAGAATATATCTAAAACCCACGGTCTGTGATAATTTACAACACAGAGCCCATGAGAATTTCTCATGAGTAGTTCTCCTCTCCCTACTCAGACCCCCCTTGGAAGGGTTACTTACGTGAGCAGGGAGTGCAGGCTATCAGAAGTCGCAATGTGCCATCTTTGTGCGTACGCAGTATTACACAACCCCGCGTCTGTGATTGGATCCTGCTGCTCTCCACTGGACTGTGTGCACATCAGGCACCTGCTGCAGGGAGGTGAACCCGGATTCGAGGTTCAGTGAGAGCACACTGTGAGCATGATGGTTGTCCACAGTCCTCTCTCACAGTCTGGACAATTTTGACTGCTTCTGAGTGAAAATGGCACACAGATGTCACCATGTAGAAATGGATTCAAATTCTTCCTTATTTTCAATAGTTCTTTTTTGATTCTGTGCATATCCATTTAAACTGGAATTTTTAAACCTGGTGATTTGTTTTCTTCTAGATGCTGTGCTGGACACCTCAACATCTCAGATGCAGAACTGTAGGACTTTCACAGTTCTATCTAAAGACAACACACTAAACATGCAACTACCAAAATAAAGTTCAGTATTTTGAAAATTAATCCTAGGGATGTTAGACCATTTGCCCCCCAAAATTACTATGCCCTATTTAGCAATATGTAAAACAAAGATAATATATCCCAACTACTTAAAAACATATTTTCAAAAGCAATACACTACTATTGATGAACCTCTCAGGTACTCCAGTGATGGGCACCACAGGAAAGTAACTGAGGAAATTACTCTGTATTCAGCGAGGATTGAATAACACACAGTAACAAAGTGTTAGGACACATAGATAAAAATAATTGAACAATTGACTGAAAAGACACTCATTACCTAAGATCTTGACTAAAAAATGCAAGAACCCTCTAAGAAACATAGTATTTCACCCATGTCATTTAAACTATCTCATGGAACTGCACTGATGGTCTTAACACAAATACTTCCCAGTGTTTTGACATTGCAAACTTAATAACACTTTATAAAAATAAATATAAGCTTGGCATAAAATTTTCTAAAATAAAAATAAAACTATAGATAAAAACTATGAACCCAATAAAGCCTCATATTAATAACTATGTAAGTGAACATCAGGTTTGTCTCCAAAGTGATTATGATTCTGATCCCTGCTACTGCAATAAGGTCTAAAAGAAATGATAGCAGTCCTTTGATGTTTATAAACCTTATGCGGATTTCCAAATGAAATTATTTTGTGGCAAATTTGTACCTCTCTGCATTTGTTCAACATCTTCCATTAGTTTAAGTCTTTATGCTGTACCATTATCCAAGTTTGTGAACTGAAATGCTAAATACAGAAAAGGAACTTTTAAAAGTTACTTTACAATAGAGATTGAACACATATACACAGATACCCCCATGCAATATGTTCACCCTTCAAGGAGGGTGACAGAAGCTTAAATTATTGTGAATGGCAGTATTTGAACTGAAATACTAAAGAGGTCTCTGCTAACTTTTACACCACTGCTATAAGTTAATTTCTCTGAGTCTTGAATAATACATGGACCAAAGGATTTTGTTTCTTCTTCCATGTTTGTCCTTGCTTGTGTGCATTTAATTATCTCCTCCATGCATTTTTTTGGAATAAGAAAGTCTGCTACAGATTTAAATAAGGGTATATACTCAAGGGTCCAGTGGAGAAAGAACCATACATCTTCCACTAATAACAGAACTTCTGACAAAACTCAGTAGTGGTAATAGTATATATATCCATCTCCACTTATACACAGTCTGTAGTTTATATTATTACAAGCAAGCAAGCAAGCAAACAAACAAAGTGTCATTCAGCAGAATTGTGTCCACCAGAGTATACTAATGCAGATTTTTTTGAGGTTGTGCATCACCAACAGGTTCCTTTGAGGGTTTATCAGACACTGTTTGGCATAGCCCTCCATTTCACCCGCTTTTTGACTAGTTGTACCGTTTATTTCTCTGAGCCTGCAAATACCAATCACTTTGCTTCTAAAGACTGATTTTTGATTTGGGTCACTAAGGCACTGCATAACAGACCCCAGCTTTCAGCTGGCTTTACACAGCGCTGCTATGACCCTATGGCATGGTATAGCTCTGGGTAGAGCTCTGATCCCAAACACAATGTTGCAGTGTCAGTGCCTCAGAGAAAAGCAAATTCTCTTAGGTGTAACTTCATGTCAATGCAGTGACACTATTTCCTATTATGAATTTACCTTGGCTGCTGCTAGCAGAGGGATCTCTGCAACACGCACCACTGCACAGTGTAAATATGTCCTCAAGTATGTGTGTGTACATCTATTTTTTAGTCTATAATACCAATTGCAAATATTAGCATGCACAGTTGTGGTGTCTGTGTTTACAAACTGTAAAGAGGCTTAAGTGTTTATCCCCTTTATACACGGAGATATCCTGGACGTGTTCAGACAACATGGAAACCCTACTCTGGCCCCCGTGTTCGTACTTCTCATGGTACAGGGTGCACTTTGTTTTTTTCTTTACTAATCTCCACAGTATCTTTACTAACTTTCCATAGGTGGAATGTCTTAATACGGTACTCTTAGTTGTTCTCTGACTGATTTGCTTCCCAGAGGATAACTGTTAAATAAAATGAGAGATACTATACTCAATATCTTTTACTTCCTAGTCATATTAGTGTTAACCAGCCTCTTACGTTGCAGCTAGTCAGTCTCCAACACCTGATTTAAAATGTCTAAATGACACTTCAACCTTTGAAATGAACAGAGCAGAAATAGATCCTAATCATGTTACGTATTACTTGTTTTATGGTAAAACATAGAAGATTGCATTGGAGGTTAAAGCATTATGTATTGAGCCTCTACAATGTACACTCTAAAAGACAGAAGGAGAACTACTCATATTTATGAAAAATTAAAATTATTAGAATCTCAGTTATTAATGTGATTTGATTTTCAGTCAATGAGTTTTATCTAAGCATTTGGAAGTAAAGGAATGGATCAATGGCTCTGTGTTTGACTAAGATCTAGTAAAGAACATAAAAGGATTTGTATGCCTATTTTACTCTAACTATAGCTTTACTCTACATAGGCTATATTGTATCATACTGTGAAATACTTACTGCAGCTCTTTGAAATGTAGTTCTTCTTCACATAATTAAGAGAACACCTATAATGTTAATGAACAACTTTTAAGCTGAAATTGATCAGTTGTCTCACTTTTCCATAGAAGCTTTCAGACAAAAATCATGCATTTGAATTGGCACAGGTCAAAATTTAGGGACAATCAGAATGGTACTTCAGCCGAATTCAATGCCAAGTGTCCCAGCAACATTCTGGAGCTTAAACATGGCTTCAGAAGTGGCCAAATGACCAGCCAGAGAAGAGCCCAGCAGACAGGTCCTTGTTAACTTGAATTTTAGCACTGACACAGAGGAAGTGCTGTAATTCCTGTCAATTACATTTTTATCCTTCCCTTGAAACTAATACGCCCTACTCCAGTATGGCACTAGGTGGACTAGACAACCTTTTGCATGTCTCTATGAGTTCATCATTCTATCTTTTTAAACTATAAATGGAGACACTGATTTCAGTCATTATTGCACCCAAAAGTTAACCAAATTTGCTATAACATTTTATTTGCCTTCAGCAGCGAGAATCTAAGAAGATAAGATATGATGGTCTCATTTTATCTTATGAAGAACGAGATTCAGAAATCATGAATAAGATGTGTAAATAACATCACCACTATGTAGCGTTTGATCACATAAGATTAAAAAGAATGGATCTGAAAATCCTAACAACTCTTTTACTGAAATATTTCATTCAGTTTAATATTGCAGATGCAGAGAGTAGGAATATGATCCTGTGAAAAAAGAAGAGAAAGTATAGAAAGAAATGTCAGGGTTTTCAAATCAAATGCAATGGCAAAATCTTTTTTCTGTTAAAAAAATTAAATATAGGTTCATCAATAAATTCTTCTAACATACTAATATTTCTGTTTATGCAGTCAACTGTATGGATTTGTCATAAGTAGGTACAAAAATCAGACATGTTATTCCCAACTAATTTTTTAAAAATACTCTCCCATGTCACCTGTGTATGTCCATTCAGTGAATGGAGGTGAAATACAATCTGAAGAGGAGTTATTTCTTTGAACAATTAATAATATTACTAAATCGATTACCATAAATATTTGAGATTATTTTTGCAAGACTCATACATTTTGACACATTTTACAGCAACTTCTGAGAAGAAATAACACAAGAGAAGAAATTTAATATGGCAAGGGAATTAGTCAATAAATTAACCACTTAGTAGTGTAAGGATGATTGATTATGATATATATGAGATTTGAAAATTTCAGTCACAAATACAGATATAGGGAACCACTTTTGATGGTGCCCTAAACCTCAGTTAAAGGGGTTAAACGGAACTGTAAACCAGTTTCAGCCTAATTTGTCATGACCAGACTGGGATGTCTCAGAGATCACAGTGCTTCCCTCAACATGCAGGAAATGTATATGAAACCACAGCATAGCAACTCTTGATATGAATTGACCTTTAGTGGTAAGCAATATGATGATTCATAAAGTATATTTTGCTACTCGCCAACATAATCTCTTAATAAGCTCGTGCATGTTACCCACCTGAGTTTACCATACTATTTTATCATTACTTTAATTACATACCATTTAAATCCATTAAAATTTTTTATTTTTTCTAGATCTTCATCCTGGAACTTTGATTATAACCGTTAGAGACAATGATACTTCCTTAAATTTTCACTGCATGTATTTCCGTATATACAAGTATCTTGTAGACGTAATCTTTTCCCGTTAAATAATGCTAAGGTAAATTCTACAGACTTGGACATCAATGAAGTTGCCAGAGGTATAACTCATGACTAAAACTGAACAATTACTTTCCTCAAAACTTCCAATGTAATTTTGTTATATTTATATATTTTATTTTATTTTATTTATTATTTTATTTTTATTTTATTTATTTATTATTTTATTTTATACTTTATTTAAATAGTTGTACTCTTAAAATGGTTAGGACAACCAGCATATTTTCTTGCTTTTGTTTGCTGCTTAGGAAAAAATCTTGCCTTTTATTTCTCTCTTAGTGTTGAAGTTACTTCCTCAAACCTAACAGTAGGTTTTTATTAGATATTAGAAAGAAACTCCTTTCTGTGAGGTGAGTGAGATACTGGAACAGGTTGACCAGAGATGTTGTGGATGCTCCATCCCTGAAAGTGTCCAAGACCAGGTTTGATGGGGCTCTGAGCAACCTGGTCTACTGGAAGGTGTCACTGTCCATGGCAGGGAGGTTGGAACTGGATGATCTTTAAAGTCCCTTCCAACACAAACCATTCTAGGATTCTATGATTCCATCATAATTTTTCATAAAACGTAATAGAAAATCATATTTGAGAGAATTTCAAATAGACATTTAGTCTGTTTCCTTGCCCCAGGGCACTGTCAACAGCACTCAGACCATTCTCATGTAGGTGTTTTACTAACCTGTTCTTATAAACCACTAGTGATGGAAATTGGACAGTGTTCCTAGGCAACCTATATGAGTATTTCACTCTCCTTTCAATGTTCCTCTAGTGTCCCTCTCTAATGACTAAACTTCATTCCTCTTTAAACATAGTTATAACTCCAAAGAATATGGAAACAATCCCAGTACCTTCTTCCTTGCAGGAACTGCTTGAACACGTGGGATTATGGGATCTGCTCTCTTACTGAAAGGCTGTGTTTCTCACAGGGAAAACACTATAAAAGGTTAATTCCCCTAAGTAATATAGCTGTAAATAACTATTTTAACATACTCGAAAAGCGTTCTTCTCTCTTCTCATTGCTCCTAAGATAAGGAATATTCCAAAAAACATTCTTGCATATCTGTCTTTTAATGTCTCTAGGGTTAGAAATCACATGGAATTTTTTTTTTAATCATAGGTAGAATCCAACTAAATTTAATGCTGAAATCATGTTTACTCAGAAGGGAAACAGCTGAAATAACCCTAAAATTGCTTATGTCAGAAGAGGAGTCCTTCGAGGAAAGGGCCATGTTACTGACTTGCCAACACAGAATGATTTTCATTCACCTGTGTTGTGCCTGGCCAGTGGGATAAATGCTAACCTTAAAAAGCATTTGATTGCTCCATTTTCACAACAAAGTAGCTACATAGGCAGGTGCAAACTCATTAAAAAAAAATTGTATCAGGTGGAACTTCTTTGGGGTTTCTTTGAGAAGATAATTATCATCACTTGCCCTAAGGAGAAAAATAAAAAAAAGTGAAGTAATTCACTCAAACTTCCTGCTCAAAAGTCACCTAGAAGTCTCTTAAACGATTTATCCCACAATAAACAACAATTTGGGAAGACTAAGCCTAAGCAAAAATTCTTCTTGCTCACTTCTTGACATTTCATCAAAAAGACCTGTGGAAAGAAGACTCCTCCTAGAGTGTAAACACCTGAGGGAAAGTCAGAGCATCCTCTATTTACCTCTGCACTTGCAAAGGAAAACGAAAATGTCTGAAGCCCCACCTTTTAAGAGCCTTGTGAAACAATCTGGGAACTGAGCCAAAATCTACTCTCTCAGTATATAAGACTTGGGAACAGACAGGTATTTCCTCAGAGGCAGGTTGTTCGGTAGTTTCTACCGGACTTCTAAAAGATGGGTAAAGGTGGTGGGACACGAATACCACTATGGATATCAATACTAGCCCTGGTCTTCATACAGATCAAAGGTAGGAAGATTCACTTGGTTGGTATTTTTACTCTTTTAAAGAATTTATAACTTGCTTTGGAGTTTGAAACACTTTTTTTTTTTTTTTTTTTTTTTTTTTTTTTTGGCTTTGTGAAGTTAATGAACCTGTTACCTTCATGCAAGGTTTTATTTTCTGCTTAAAATACTTTCCTTCCTAAGAAGAGGAAATTAACTCTTTTGAAACTGTTGTTCTTTTTTCCTCCAGTTGAAATCGGGAACAGCTCCACTGTATTGAGTGGAGCTCCCTCAGAACCTACATTTCTACAAAAATGCCTCAAGATTTGTATTTAGCTTTAAATATCCATTTCAAGGTGGTACAGCATTTCTAAATGTACAAACCAAAATGTGCAAAGGTACCTCTAGAAGGGAACAAGTCAGTGGAGGAGTATGTCTGCATGCATTATTATAGACACTGTCTATCATTTCATGATAGAATATTTCAAAAAGGGAGGGTTTTGCTTGAAAACCATCAGACAATACATTTTAAAAATTCATTTACTCTTGCTTACGAGGTTGCATAAAAGCTTAGCCCACAAGGGTTGTTTTGCGATGGGCTGAAAACAAATGCAGCTGCTATAAATATTCTGTGGGCACTTAATAGTCACAGATGGATGGAAATCTCTTTAATTTCTTTTATCATTACTCTTTTTTCCCCTGGTAGTTTCCCTTAAAGTTTAAGGTAACAACAATGTTAGTTTTAAATGCACTTTGATCTCAAAGGCAGATCCTATTGTATGATTTCATATTTTTCCTACTCCTAGGTAGTTCATAGTAACTTATATTAAGAAGTGGTAGCTTCAAAGAACAGCCCATGACAGGACTAGCTGCAGCATTACCACATGCAATGGCAGCAGGGATCTGCAATGCATGTGGCATGGGACAGAGCGGAGCCACACAGTGCATGGAGAGAGAAGCAAAAAGCTCTCTGAGGCTGAGCAGTGAAGGAGCCCAGAAGCACTGAATGGTTCCCTACCTTAAAAGTGGATACATGTCCTTCCAACCCCAGCTGCAGACCCCCAGCCCCTTCCCCAGGAGGGGACTTGCAGAGCTCCCTACAGTTCTGCTTTCAGCCTTAGCCCCTCTAGTGGTCCTACCCATGGACTGCCCTCGTGGGGTTTAGCAGGGGGTGAACGTGCCCTTGCAGTTTTCTCTGGCCAGAAGTCTTCACCTCAACCTGCCCTCTGATGAACTCTCACTAAACAGTGCATTGAAAGCCCCTCTGGCCCCTGCAGATGATGTATGTGTTCCTATTCTGATGCTGCAGTGGAATGGAATGAAAAATGTTTTCTTTGCTTTGGGGCAAAATCAACAGGCACAAATGCATCTATTGGAAAGACCTATTTCCTTCTGTGTGGTGTGGCTTTTGCATTTATTTTCCTTCTGTGGCTAATTACAAAGAGTGTTTGAAACTGTAAAATGCAGAGTAACTTTGGCTTTGACAAAGATCAGTCCTCTAACCCTGAAGTGAATTCTTCCTATACAAAAGGGACCTATTTTAAAGCCATCTAGCTAGAAAAAAGGTTTTATTGATGCTTAAAGCATAGAATGATCGTAAAACCTAAGAAAGTTAGGTCCTTTCTCTGAAAAGCTTCTAAGGGAACCCGGGGTATACTGTGATAGAAGAAGGACCTGCTCAATCACCACAGGCATGTTTTTGATGGCTTCCCTGCAGTAATTTATTGCCCAAAAAATTAAAAAACAAAAAAGGAAAAGGCTGAAGGAGTGGTGTTTGGCCATCATGGTGCATGTAGCACAGGTCCTGATACATTTCTGACCTCCTGTACATAGACATATATTCACTGATTTTTGATATACTGAGTGTTGCATATTTAAGCAGATATAATTGAGAGAACTCAAGAAAATTAGACATTCACATTTCCGTTACTGCTCTTCTTGATGCAGTTCAAGCCCAGGGTGGTGAACAACCAACAAAGTCGGAGTACGTTTCTCCGTCTCTCCTGCAGCAACAAAACCGTAAGTATTTTTATGCTGATCTCTTGCTAAGGTTTTGTTCCAAATAAAGGTGATAAATAGTAAGATATTTTTAGAATATTTTTATTCCTAGCTAAAATATAGCACACACATTAAAAGAGAAGTTATCTGTACAATATATCCAGTTCTCAGTCAATCTCTGACTGCTCTAAGCTTGAGAGCTGCCTCTGAGATCCAGCCCAGTGGATCTGCTCTACTGATATGATACAGTTATCTAATATTTAACTTCACAAAAGGTACATAACTTATATCTAAAAGTGTATTTTCAGAAGAGGTGTGTGTTTACATACATATCACCAAGGTACTTGATAGTAGGTAATAAAAGGCACATTCTTTTACCCTGTGTCAAGATGACTGCTTCACTCACAAGAGAATAAGAAAACTGTAACTACCTTAAACATTAGAATAATTAAGTACTACAAGATCATGCATGACACATAACTGTACAGAGTAAAATAAAGGTGGAAGGATCTAAAGCTGACTGGTATTAGTTATGACAGGCTGAAATAATTGATCATTAAGTCTGGCCTGCAAAATATGTGCCACAAATTATTTAAAAATAGCTGTTGTAACCACTATAACAATACAGTGCTTTGAGGATCATACTGCTGCTTTTGAGTTCGGAACATCAGGGCCAGCATCAGATGGGAGTCTTGAACAAACAATGGAAGAAAGCACTGCAGTCTTTGCAATTTAGCTGTTAGTGAAATTGATAGAAAGACAGAAGAGAAAGCATTGAGTAAAAACCACTGGTAAAACCTTGTGGAAACTTTCCCCTGGAGCGTAACCAGTAGTAGGGAATATTAATCACTAAAAAGACAAGGCAGTCTCTATCCATGTTTTAGGACTTCAAAAATGATTAAACCTAGTCATTTTTTCTTCCTTTCTATTTTCTACCAGCTTTCAAATCCCAAGGAGTGACAATCATTCCACCTTTTCAAAACACACTGAAAGTAAAGGGTAAGTTAAGCAAATGTCATGGCTCAGATGCCTGTGCTCTTGTTAATGACACAGAGCATGGAGTGACTGCAAAAAATCAATAAATTGTGTAAGATCCTTTAGCATCATAAAACAAAAAAATAACAGAAAATGAATTCATCAGGTAGCATGGATAATCTAAATGTGAATCCAGCGCTTTTGACTCATTGTTCTATGATGCAGCTGTAAAAAAAATTTTAATACATGTATTTATACATGCATACATATTGTACATGTTTTCCCCCAGTATTATATATATTTCCAGTAAAGAGACGAAAATACAAGTGTGCTGAAAACTGTCAAGATACCTTATCTAGGGAATAGGGTACAATTCAAGCAGAGTGAGTGTAAATGTGGAAGAGATGTGGAAAGGGACTGGGAAGATAATCAGGGAGATTAGAGAGGAATCTTGTAAGGAAAGGAAGACTGAAAAGAAAGATTTCTATAATGGGTGGGGGGAGGAGCAGGGAGGTGAAACCCCTTCAAGGTGAAGTGTAATTTTGGCACAAGAACAACCGGGCATACATGGCACAGGAATATGTTTCGGAAGATGTTGGCAAAAGTCTTAGAGCCATTCAGAGATTGTGGGTATGAGTGGCCTTCCCAAGTGGGAGTATCAGCTAGTTTTAAACTAGCTTTAAAATGGTTTTATGGTGAAACTTCAGGACTTCATACATTTAGGAAAGGATTTACAGGATATGGAAGTCATCAGAATTAGAGCACTGTGGATCTAGTGACCCAGGAGATCTTTTTTGATCCTAGGCCCTATATCCCTATGCAAAACTGATTAAACACAGAAAGCAACTGAACTAAATAAATAAATTATGAAAAACAATAGCTTGGCAAAGCAGAAAAAAGAAGATAGGCTTTTTGGACAGAGGCTAGTGAAAGAAGCAGGAGAGAGAAAGCATCAAAAGGGAGGGTATTATGAAAAATTACAGAAAGCTTACTGCTTATTTTGAATCCACAGCTGGCAACCCTTCTCACAATGGCCGTGTGTGCAGCACATGGGGTAACTTTCACTTCAAGACCTTTGATGGGGACATCTTTTACTTCCCTGGGGTCTGCAATTATATCTTTGCATCCAACTGCAAGTCTTCCTACGAGGACTTCAACATCCAGATTAGGCGTTCAGTGGTGGAAAATGCTACTTTGATCACTCATGTCATCATGAAGCTGGAAGGAGTAGTGATCGAACTGACCCGTGGCTCTGTCCTGCTCGACAACAAATTGTATGTTCCTACCTTGCTCCCAGTGGGCTCTTTGGGCAAGCATCCCTTTCCCTCATCTGGTCTCACATTGCTCCCAAGCAGTGGGAGGGCTCAGGTCCTTCCTTAAATAATAACAAAATAAAGGAGGGCTTGACAGCAAACTAAGTGCTACTTCTGCAGATTATCCCTGTGCCTGTTTTGTTCAGATGAGCTATATCCAATATGCCATCCCACTCCTACAATAGTGTATGTGTGCAATTAAGTCTATAAGCTGCATTCAGTAAATGTGTCAGGTTTTTACACCTTTGAAGTTACTATTTTCCATTAATTTTACCACAGCAGGATCCCCGAGAGAAATTTTTGATAGCTGTTGTCCTTGCACTGAACAGTGTGTGGTAAAGCAGTGCCTGCAGCTTGTACCTGAGTTGATTTAAAATTATCTGTTCTGGAAACTTGCTAATTATGTAGCAATTGTAGCCCTGACTTTGGTATAGGGTGTGAAACCTGCCCAAAAGGCCAGGTAAATATTTGGGCAGCTATCCCACAGTGAGTTGTCTCTTACGGCAGCTATGTACAGTGAGCTAGTCTAAAAGTTATCTTGGGTACAGCTTCCTGAATGGCACTCATGTCACGGAAAGCCTGGAGTCTATCCCTTTATTTTCAAGTGCTTCAAGGAGTAAATAGCAATATCCTGAAGCACACTACCCGCAAAACAGAGCCTCCCAGCACTTTTTTGAACAATGCAACCACAGATATATGCTAACATTTTACTCAGCAAAAAGCAAAACACCCTTAACAGAGAAACCTGAAAGGGGCAACAGGAAAAGCAAGGCCGATCCATTTGCATGATGAGAGGCAATTGCATAGGAAATGGACAAATGTTACAAACCTGTGTTGTCTGTAGTAGTTATTGTCTAACTTCCTCACAGATACATGTTGAAAATTCTCAAAGAGAATGAAAAAGGTTCTCACTGTGGACATTCAATGGATATTCTGTCCCTACCCCTGCTGACTCATGGTGATCTTTCCCCAGGATCCAGATGCCCTACAGCCATATGGGAGTCTTGATAGAGAGAAGTAACAACTATTTGAAAGTTTCTGCCAAGTTGGGACTGACCTTCCTTTGGAATGGATACGATGCCCTCCTGGTAAGAAAACATCCAAAACACAGCAGAAAGGCTGTATTTTGAAAATAGTCTGTTTACACCTTTGCAGTATTACCACCAGGCAGATGTTAGTTACTTTTGGATTTGTGTCCATTTTTAGTGTATTGTTCTGTCTTCCAGTCTTCTCCCAATTTCCCTTTTTCTTCCCACCAAGCTCAGCTCAGAATCAATAGATGCTGAATTGTAATGTTCCTACCTCAAAGTGAAGCACTCCTCAGATTCCAGACCTGGAAAAGTATTGATGTTCACAACCCCGGGCTAGGATAAGAGTGAGCTTTTCTTAGTTATCACTGACCATTCCGATGGTGCCTACCTTGTTATCACACAACACAGTCTGCACAGCAAACGTACCTCGAATTTTGAGTACACAAGCAATACTGGTATAGGCTGTGCTCCTAACCATCAAGAGTGCCATTTCTATAAACCTCCTTCCTCATTTTTTTTTAGGTGGAACTAGATAAGAAATATGCCAATCAAACTTGTGGACTTTGTGGGGACTTCAATGGAATTCCAGTCAGCAATGAGTTTATTTCAGGGAGTAAGTAATAAAAAGCATTATTAAATATTAATGCTTGTTTTTTCTTCTTACAATATACTGTAGTGTGGGTTGTATTAACTGTGAAACTAGGGATACTTCGTCACGTATTTCTGTGATGTCAGTTGTTCAGAGTTGGGGCTTTGAGATGTATTAGAATGCTTCCATCACTGTTAGATGTTTTAAGACCTGCCACATAAAAATTTCTACTTGTTTTCAATAGTTAGGATCCAGTTCTTTGTATACCTCATTCATCATCTTTTACCTTTCATATTATTGTGATATTATTTGGTAATCACTGTTCAGTTGTAGCAGGTAGTGTCACAAAAGAAAATACCTCCATGCAAAATTCAGTAAGCATTATTCTAGTATTTTAACTGTTTTTTTACAGAGACAAAACTGACTCCCATACAGTTTGGTAATAGGCAGAAGATGGACGGACCCACAGAGCAGTGTGATGATCCTATTCCTCCTACTTCTCTGATGAACTGCTCAAGAGAAGTTGTAAGAACCTCTCTCTCAAAATTTTTCTCAGTGTGAAGTACATACTCTGTCTTTGGAGAAAACTTTTTAGAAGAGGGAAAACATAGAGCATGAATACGACTCAACTGTAGGTCTCAAAAGAAAAATATTCTAAATTTAATGTTTTATTCTTTGCTAAAGTGAATGCCAAAAATTTGCATTCCCCTTCTATGAGAAGACTGCGTATTTTCCTGAAAGAAAATTACTGAGGATGTCTTAATATAAAGAAATTGTATAATGCTTGGGAAGTGACCTGAGGTGACAGTAACTAAGGATATGGAAGCTACTAGAGTTAATCAAAGGATTAACCACTCCATGTGGTTTTGCCCTATTGTTATGTTTTTCTTTAAATATCTGCTTATGGCTACTGTTGTGTGGGTTTCTGGACCAGATCAATCTTTGATTTGTTTTGCTCCCTGCCTTAAATAATTAGTTGCATATTTTCTTAACACTTTGTTTGCCTTCTCTTTTCCTTCCTAGGCTTCTATCTGTGAGACAGTATTAACCAGCAAAGCATTTACAAGTTGTAACAAGCTTGTGAATGTTCAGGACTACATTGAAACTTGCATACAAGACCTATGCCACTGTGACAGTTTTATGGCTGACTTCTGCATGTGCAACACCTTTGCTGAGTACTCCCGGCAGTGTGCTCATGCAGGTGGACAGCCCCTGAACTGGAGAACCTCAGAACTGTGCCGTGAGTATCTTGGGAAGGGACCTCCACCTGTGCTTACTTCATCTAGCAAACTTCAAATATCTGAGGTTTTTTCCTGAGGAAGTAATTTAAAAGTGCATGCAGTTATTATGAAATCCGTTTTAACCTGATCATATGCAAGACACTGGGAATATGGAAGTTTAGGAGATTTTGCCTTACAAAGGATTTTCAGTGTAAGTCAGAAAATCTAAAATGTTTCAGCCTCCACTTGGATCAGGATACCCTGTCATATCACATGACACAAAACAACCTAAATTGCAAATACTGTTTTCTCAACCTTTCAAACAAAAAGCCAGATTGATAATACTCTTTCCACTTCTAGCCAAATCATGTCCGTTCAACATGCAATACCATGAGTGTGGCTCTCCCTGCTCTGACACGTGCAGCAACCCAGAACGATCTGCGCTTTGTGAAGATCACTGTACAGATGGCTGCGTCTGTCCTCCAGGCAAGCTCATTTCCTGCCCTTTTCTCATGGCCAAACCCCCTAGAATACTTACCTGTACCCATTTAACAACTTTCGTATTCTGGATCATTCCCATCACGTCATCAGTGTTATTATCATTGAAGTAATAGCTACATTTCTCCCCTAGATGCACTATTTCTATTTGAATTGCTAAATATGCCCTTTTAAACAAATGTGCTTTATATACATATATATATAGAGAGAGAGAAAGCATCTCTAAGGCAATCCTCTGTCTCTGGGCATAGAAATATTTACTGTACAGATACGTCCCTGGGCAGTCTTACAAATGGTTCATCTATTCCACCTCATTACCTAATAGTTTTGATCCTAGTTCTATTCTAATGAAGTCCATAGCAGAAAGATATTTTCCTAGAGGTCCCTTTTGATCATGCAAAGATTTTTAGATAGACTTCAATGGAATATAGCCCTTCAATCTCTACATAGCTTGCATCCTATTATTTTAAAGTACAGAAGAAATGGGACATAGTCTCAGGCATTTGCTAGATATGTGTTCAAAGGCAGGTTCTGCAGTGCACAGAATAAGTAATAGACCCTTTTTTTTCCTAGGAATGGTATTTGATGATGTTAATGGTGCTGGCTGCATTCCCCGTAGAGAATGCCACTGTACCTATGAAGGTGAAACTTATGCTCCTGGAGCTTCCTTCTCATCTAAATGCAGAACATGGTAATATATTTTCTCACCTTTTGGTTTTTAGGTTGGGGTTTTTTTGTGCATTAGCTGAATATTTACTAATTTCTCCTTAAAAAACAAATTAACTATTTGCCAATTGAAATTCCATGGTTACACTGCTTTAGAGGATACTTTCATGTCTATTTTCCCTTCACACTTGGAAGAAAAACTTGAGTTTTTGAATAGGTGCTTCAATTTCAAGACTTACAAATGAAGGAAGATAATCAAAGTCAAATACCAGAGGTGTTAAAAATGTGAATTAGTGTTACATCCTTTGCGGCACTACAGTGTAACACTAAGATGCTCATATAAATACCATGGAGGACATGACATTTAGGGGCGTGCTGCATTTAGACAGAGTGGGACATCACATTTGAGAGGCATGTTTGACGAATATATATATTTTTAATATCCCTATAATTACTGAATTATTACTGCATAAGTGTATGCAAATGCACCTTTCTAATTATTTATTTATTTTCCAAGAAACACTTAACATATTTAACATGGATGACAGGTTTGCAAGGACTGAATTCTGTCCAAAGACTGAACAGCAATATATACAAAAAATTATCAGTAATATAAATGTGCCTGCCCCATATTATTTTCAGATTTTGAAGCGATACTGGTCTCTTTGGCAGTATAATCAGTGCTTCAAGAGGAAAATTAAGGCATCATCTGCCCTTATTGTCATTTTATTTCATTTATGCTTGCATTACCCAATGTTACTGAATGCCTCCTTCATTTCAGTACTTGTGTTGGAGGTGAATGGTCTTGTGTCACTCAGTCGTGCCCTGGGACTTGCAGTATTGAAGGAGGTTCCCACATTTCAACATTTGATGAGAAATACTATTCCTTCTTTGGAGACTGTAGTTATGTCCTAACCAAGGTAAAAATGAGTCACAATCCTTGCTAAAGAAAAATGTTTTTATTATATATAATGTTGTTTGATGTAAACTACTGGCAATCGCATCAATTTTCTGAATCTTAGAGGGTTAATATGGATTGAGGGTTAACATGGTTAGAGCATTAACATCCCCAGATGGATTTCAGGGGCTTTTCTGTTAGGGTTATACTAAACAATATTGTAGTAGTTTTGTGTTCTTTGATCGTTGTTTAGGAATTGCATTGAATTTTTATGTTAGATTTCATAACCCTAGGTATATTCATTGTTTATTTTTACTGGATGACTAAGGTAAACTATTTTCATAAGGACTTCATATTAAATAAAATCTGTTCTTGACAAGATCAGTCTGAATGTTACCAAGAAAAAGAATCATAAAACCTTAGAAATGAGCTAGAAAGAGAGAATTTAGAAATAGATTAGACTAAATCAATGAAACTTTTGGATAATATTCACAAGTACAGCCTTGATCCACAATGGCAGCATAGGTCAGACTTAAACATTAAACTCCTCTCTTTGGCACCAACATATAAAATTAGATTCTCAGGGTCTCTGGAGGTAGAGGAAAAACCCTAAATTTGTACAAAAATTTCAAAAAGCCCCAAAATTTAATATTGAATTTCCAGCTGTCTGTAATTCCACATCTCAGCCATCCTCAATTTATTCTTCATTATGCCAAAAAAGTGGTAAGACATGTTCAGAATCACAGCCTTCTCTGAGTCTTTCCCTGTTGTGTTTTGGATGTTAGGCACACTTTGAAGACAGCTCACAGAACACAGTCCTATGGAAATCAGAACCAAGTCAAAAGCTGAATTTTACCTTTATGCAGTAACTTCCTGAATAATAATTTAGCTTAATTTTCTCCTATGAGAGGATATTTAAATGCGTATTTCCTACCTGTTAAAAGTATGTCCAAATCACCAGGGTCTTGAATAATCTATTTAGTGCAGAAGACATTGGAAACAATCTTTCCTCTCCCTGGTAAACTTCATAACCAGTGGGCAGGAAAGGCACACTTTTGTCTGCTCTAGCATATTAAACGAGTATTACCTACACATTAGGAACTAGTCTTACAAAAGCATGAGGAAGTTTTAATGTTCAGATTAATATGTCTAACTGCTTCTGGCATTCAGGGACAAATGTATAGCTTCCAGAGTGCATTGCATGAATGCCAACTTACTTGGTGACTCTAGACATGTATGTTAGACCATAGGAGCAAGAAGAAATGAAATAAGCAGTATTTTAAAAGATGAACTTTACTAAGAATTCCATTTGAGTGTGAATCTTTGTGAGATAACAATATTTCAATATAGCAAATCCTTTTAACAATATCTTTTGTTTTCTTCTTCAAGCTCTGTGACAGCAATGAATTCACGGTGTTGGGGGATATCCACAAGTGTGGCCTGACTGACACTGAGACATGCCTCAAGGGTGTAGCCATCAGCCTAAACGGAGGACAAACGGTGAGCAGCAAATGTACACACCTGACATTCTGCAGGGATGTTCTCTAAGATTAATAGACAAGGCAAATGACACATAACAGCTCAGACAAGAAATCTACGCTGACTTTTTATCTCATTCGAACATTACTAAAAGAAAAGTTAAGAATAAAGTAAGTGCATTAGAAGACAAGATCTTAGTAGCTTTCTGTTATTTAGATAATGTCTGGTTTTTGCTTTCTTGGATAGCCAGTGGAACACAGTAATAAAGATAAAAGAGAGTACAGGAATCAGAACATCATCATAGTCTCCCTCAATTTTTTTTCCCCTTTATCTTGAACAGTATTGGATAGAAAACATTTGGAAAGTATTTTACTTATCTCCTTGATAATAATTGTCTTTTGTTGTGGGCAGAACATTGTGATCCAGCCTTCCGGTAGTGTATTTGTGAATATGATCTACACGCAGTTACCATTCTCAGCAGGTAAGTTCCTTTGAAAGACTTCTGTAATGCTTCTCATTTTTACTCTAAGATTTTATTACATGAGTTAAACTAAAGCCAAATTCTACCTCTGGTTACACTGCAGCAAACCCAGAGTACTGCAGTAGGGCACTGTCTCCCATTTTTAGGTAATAGAATATATTCAACACTAATAATTTTAGCAAAATCGTGGTTTAAATTTAGCAATATCTAATTAGTTCAAGCAAATAGTGTTATTGCACACTTTCAGGTCCAAACATTGCCATAAGAGAGGAAAGAAAAATTCTGACTTGCAACTGGACTCCAGTATCTCAACTCATTTAGTTCCCTGTGTTCCCCCTGTCCTTTTTCTCAAAGCACATTCATCACTGAAGTTTGTCACATGCCAGTTCTTCTCAAACACTACTGCACCTGAACACAAAGCAAACAATGAAAGGACAGAATAGGTTCAGGCTGGAGTCTTTAATTAAATAGTGCTATGGCCTTTTCATCAAAGGCAATCTCTTAGAAGTGTGTTCTTCCCTCATTTTAAAACACCTGACAGAAAGCAGAGGTTTAGTATACATTTGTTGCTTAGGTGTTTAGTCAGACTGTTTTGGTGCTGGATTTGAAATCCTATAAGGATTATTTTCCCCCACTTCCTCAGAAATTAGGAGCATGTCAAACACAGCTGTAGAATTCCTCTACTATTACTCTACTATATTGTTCCTATAATGAACAATTAATTCAACTGCTCATCTCTAATGAAATTGTAACTATTTTGTTCTTATATCCCTAGCAAACGTCACCATCTTCAGGCCTTCATCTTTCTTCATAATTCTGCAAACAACATTTGGTCTTCAGCTACACGTTCAACTTGTGCCTTCAATGCAAGTTTTTATAGACTTAGACCCATCACACAAAGGGCAGACCTGTGGTAAGTGACCTTGTCATAACAACTGCCTTCACCAGTACCTGTCATCCTGTAGGAGACTTGCACAGACCATCTACTTCCTTCTAGGTCTCTGTGGAAACTTCAATGACATACAGGCAGATGATTTCAAAACCACCAGTGGTGTGATAGAGGGCACTTCAGCTGCCTTTGGCAATACCTGGAAAACTCGGGCTGATTGTCCTGATGCCAAAAACACCTTTGAGGACCCCTGTACTGTCAGCATACAAAATGGTAAGCTCAGCAACCTCTTCTATTCTTCTTTAAGATGCAAAAAAGGAATAAGCTGATCAACCAACAAGCATTTAGCAAAAGAACAGAACTGTTTGCACACACACAATTTCCCTTAGTTGATACTAGAAGCCTTCAATTAATAAATAACAACTAGCAAAATATTTGGGATCTTCAGATATATTCCTTTACATCAAGACAGCAAGTCAACTTACTTAAGGGAAACTGGAACCATAAAGTATATTAGGGATTCATCCCTGGAAAGGACTGATTGTCATATAGTGCATAGCCCCACTGAAGGTTGTGGCCCTTCCACTGTTAAACTAAGAACCAGACTTGCAGTTCAGAGATTCAGAGACAGGAGTTTTGAAAAATGAAGTGCACTAGAAATCCTTACCATGTTTTCAATTCACAGACCAGTATGCTCAGCACTGGTGTGGACTGCTCTCTGATACCACGGGACCTTTTGCTGAATGTCACTCAACAGTGAATCCAGAAGTTTACCAGAAGGTATTTGGCTCTAACTCTATCCCATTTAGGAGAAAAAGACTCAGATTTCTGATACTAACACCAGAGAGAATAACTTGCCAATTGTGAGGAGATGCATTCATAATAGTTCTTTACATGCCAAGGGTTCATCCTTATCTACACAATATGGAATTTGCTCCTTTGTAAAGCTATCTTTCTTTCCATTCCCTGGAGGAGAAACTTACAGGTGTATTCCTCTTACACCTATTTTTAGGAACAAACTTAAAGACTAAGTTAGGAGTTTGGACTCCCTGTCAAAGGATAAAAATTGTCCCTTCTGAGAGACAGGATTCTGACTAAAGCTGTCATTATAACTGGCACTGTAATTCCTCTGAACTTCTCTCAGAAGGCTTTTGCATATACGCAAGGATAAGGCAAGAAGTGTGTGTAAAAAGCAGCAATGAGATTTAGATAAGATGTGAATGTAAATGTTCTAGGAATTCAAGGTGATGAAGCCCTGTAACAGAGTTCCTGGGTACTTTATAAAACCCTCCTGTTACTGGAAATTTGTAAGATTATGTTCAGTAAACATCATCTGGAATTGCAATATTGTAGTATCCCTGCCCAGCACAGAAACACATCAAATAACTTCATGTTTTCTTTGTTCCTCTGCTGCAGAGAGCCCAGGCTCGTAAGCATAAGCTCCAAAAGCTGGGTGGTAACAAATAATCTCCATTTATTCTAAATACATACGGCACAGTGGCAACAAACTGGAAGTAGTTAGAAAAACTACCAACACCTGAAAAAATAAAAAAGAAGAAAAAGGAAAAAATACTTTAAAATAGTGAACTTATAATTACCTTTTTTCACATAAATAATCTTTTTTGAAAGAGCTCAATGAAAATCAGGCATATATTTACTTACACATGTGGGTTACACTCACTTTAACCTCTAATGAACATAAGACTCCTAAAAAAATGCAGAGTCCCATGGCTTTGACTTGACAATCTGATGATCACATGTCATCCTCTGTTCCTAGAACTGTATGTTTGACACGTGTAACTGTGAGAAGAGTGAGGACTGCATGTGTGCTGCCCTTTCCAGCTATGTCAGAGCCTGTGCTGCTAAAGGAGTTCTCCTCACTGGATGGAGGAGCAAAGCCTGCAGTAAGTTTTACATCCCTTTGCCTTTTGAAAATGATCACCCAGAAGGCCCCACACAGCAACTCTCAGGGATTCCCACAGTAAATTGTGTTAAACTGGGGTTAAGTATAGCACTGACTTTCAAGAAGCTGAGGAGGAAAGGAGTACCATAAAAGGCAAACAGGGAGAAATATTAAAAAGAGGCTTTGTTAGATTACTTGCTCAGAACCATCAGAAATAACCTGGAGAGCAATACCCTTGCAATAAGAATAAAATAAGTAGGGTGTTTCTCAATTTACTTGGACAAAATGTATAAAAATAGCAATGAGGAAGAAACACACTATGCCTTGATATAATTGAACTTTGTTCTTTTTTTAACTTGGACAAAACATTTGTATTTGTGACACACTTATACGGGAAAATTTTGTTCTAGCAGTACAAAAACTACACTACTGGGGATATCAGTAAAGCACGTGTACATACAGTGCTATGTTTACCACATATACTTTATCTGAAATACTTTATACCTATATTGATTCTTGAATGAACTACAAATGTAACTCACCTTTTTACTCTCAAGCAAAATACACCACCTTGTGTCCGAAGTCCTTGAAGTACACCTACAATGTCAATTCCTGTCAGCCCACCTGCCGGTCTCTGAGTGAGCCTGATGTCACATGCAGCATCAAGTTTGTCCCAGTCGATGGCTGTACCTGCATAAATGGAACCTACATGGATGACAGTGGCAAATGTGTGCCTGCTTCTAGCTGTCCTTGTTATTACAAAGGAATGCCTCTGTCTTCTGGAGAAGTTGTTCATGATACTTTATATACATGGTAGACCCTTTGTTTAAAAAGAAGAAAAGAGATTGGAGAGAGGAAATCATGAAGCCATATAAATGTTATGAAATCTGATCAAATCAAATTAATTTCTGAACCTAAAATTTTCAATTAAAAAAATCACAGCTTCTTAAAAAATTCTTAGGGCTACCCATGTTTGGAAGATTGTACATAAACAATTACAGGAATTCAACAAACAGTCCTGTGGTGGGTCAGCCTTTGCTAACAGCCGAACTCCTACCCTGTACCTTTCTCTCTGCCTGCCTTTCTCCCTTGCCTTCACACATACTTTTCTTATCCATGACTGTTCCATGGTGGAAGATGCCTGATAATCCCATTACAGATTATTCCCATTATGATGGGAATCTGAACTGTTCTGAAGGACAGTTTTAAACCAGGCAAATAGAGCAAACATTTATTTATATAGAATCTAGTTGTATTTTGTTCTTCGCTAATATAAAATATTAATATTTTTGAAATGTACAAACTATTTGATAAAGCACACTTTATTTATTTTATCACGCAGTAATTTTTCATTATTTCAAGTTCATTAGTAAATAGGCTGAAACTTAGCAAGAAAAAGTTAAAAAGTATCTCAATATCTCTTCCCTTTTTTTTATAGCACTTGTGCCTATGGAAAGCTGAGCTGCATTGGAGAGAAGCCTGAACCAGGTAAAATATCACTTAAGATTTTCTTTAATTCTTCCTTTCCATCTTCACCCTTTTCAGTTCTTTCTTCTCTTGTCATAATGATGCATATTGTACAAGTCTGAAATCAACCAAGAAAATGAACTGAGGACTTCTGTAACATAGAGGGCATTCTTAAAATATAAAGAAACACTCTCCTACCTTTCAAGTGGCTGAAAAAAGTTAGAACTCCCTGGGTTACCCAGGGTAAAAGAAAACTTGGTCACCTCACTGAATGTGAGGGGAAAATGATTCATATTTTAATTAAAAAGTAAAAGCAAAAAAAACCCAAAGCAACCAAAAAAAAAAACCCTGAACAAAAACCCAGACAAGTAAACCAGGATCTTTGTTATCTTGTTTTGTCCTGTTTTTCTGAAAGGAAGTGTTTCATGAAGCTAGCTTGGACTAATTTTATTGAGTAGTCCAAGCATAAGCACAAAAACCAGTTGAATATGAGATCAAAACAACATTTGGTTTCTCTGACTTGCTAAATGCATCACATTAAGGTACACATAACTCACAAAGGAGTATTTCCATTTTTTTCCTCAGTCTGCCTTGAGGATTAACCCAAAGATACAAATGCATGGTTGATCTCACGTTTCTCATGGCTTTTCTCTCTTTCAGTCTGTGTGCCTCCCATGATTTATGTTGACTGTGGCAATGCCACTGCAAATGTGGTAGGAGCAGGATGCCAGAAGAGCTGTCAGACTCTAGATATGGAATGTGTAAGTACAGATCTCTTTATACCTAGTTGATAGCATATTAATCAAGGTCTCTTTTACAATTACCAGCTGCAGCTGGAGTCTTCCAGCAGGGAAATGTTTCAAGATATTTTCTTTATGGTCCTTGCAGTACAAAACTCACTGTGTCTCTGGCTGCGTATGTCCTCATGATCAAGTGTTGGATGGCAAAGGTGGCTGTATAGCTCCAGAAGACTGTCCATGTATTCATAATGGGAATTCCTACAGACCAGGAGAATCAATCAGAGTTGGCTGTAACAACTGGTAAGAGCATATTGAAAAATATTTTGGAGCATCTAAAAAGGAACAGGTTAAGCTCTTGGCAAATAGCATCATTTCACTCTAGCAGTATCAAGATTTCTAGGAAGGAATCCTACATAAAACAATCCACCTAGTACCTAAAAAGCAAGCTCTGTCTTATTTTTCTCAATGGCACAGCCCCGAAGTTGAGAGTGGTCAGAAAACACCACGGTTTTGATGCTGTCATATTCATTCAAGTCAAAAAATCTTTTTTCTTTCAAGGAAATCCTTCCATTTCAATAGATCCAACAGGATTTGGAAATGTGAAAGAATTGGTGTTTTCTAATGCAAAAGATTCATTACATTATTAAGTAACACAGCCTTTGGATAAATTCCAATAGTTCTTGAGCTATGCTGCATTTTTGAGAAGAAGCAAACCTTATTTTTTCATTAGAGTCTTAACACATTTTAAAATGCAGAAATGTACCTATATTTATATTGTGTGTATGTCTAGTTTTTACTTTGGGAGTGCTTTTTGTCTTGTGTAGCACATGCAGAAACAGAAAATGGCAATGCTCTGAGGAACCCTGCCTGGAAACATGTTCTGTTTATGGAGATGGGCATTATACCACCTTTGATGGCAAACGCTTTGATTTTGAAGGAGACTGTGAATATGTTCTGGTCCAGGTAACAGTCTTGCTCAGATTTTTGCTGTAAGTACCCTGGTTTTTACTTAGGAACATGTAACATAGTTAACAGTGAATACCATTCCTCTGTTTCAGAACTACTGTGGTCAGCAAGCTATGAATCAAGGAACCTTCAGAGTCATCACTGAGAACATTCCATGTGGCACTACAGGAACTACCTGCTCTAAGTCTATTAAAGTTTTCCTGGGCGTAAGTATTTTCTTGAAGTTGTGCCAAAAGGATGGAACAAGCTGTCCCAGATGGAGGCCACTTCTCCTATGCAGTCTAAGATAATGAAAATGTCACTAGGCTTTTTTGCTTTCTGCTCTAGAAAGCAAAGGAGAGAAATCTACAGAGAAATTTCTTACATGAGGTTGTTGAATAGGATCCTTTTGATGGTATTATTATTTCAAGAAGTTACTGTCAATATATAGAACTATAAAAAATAGGTGACTTTTTTAATTGGCCTCTAACTTTTTCTTCTCCTGTCTTAGAACTATGAGCTGGTACTCAGTGATGGACACTCTGATGTCATCCAGAGGACACCTGGAGGAAAAATGCCATTCCAAATCCGTTCCATGGGCATCTACTTGGTGGTTGACACTACTGTTGGTCTGATACTCATGTGGGACAAGAAAACCAGTATATTCATCAAACTTAGTCCCAGCTTTCAGGTATACTTTAAAAGTGAACACATGAATAAAATGAATTCTGAAACATACTCATTATCTCTCAAAGAGGGTGGAAATTTAGGCTGTAAACCAGAAGACTGTAACCAAAAGAGCAGAATGTGTATTATCATCCTTGTTCTGTTGACTTAAATTGTGTACTATGTGTTTTCCTTAAATTACATTATTCAGCAATGGCATAACAGCACCTTTATCAGTAGCTTTCTTCATGAAAAATGCTCCCTGAAGAGATATAGTCAGGATCAGCTAAAACTAAATAGCTTAGTACCATCAGTCTACTCTGCTTCCTATCCTTATACTCCTTCTTCCTAACAATTTAGAGACATCTCTTCATGAAAAGAGTTTTATGAAAATATCCAACACTGTTACTAAAGAGGCATAAATAATCTTAAATAAGATGGTTATGTAAGATTCATCCTGAGGTCTGTTACGCACAGATACTAAGAAATTGTACCTTACTGATCTTTGTCATTTTGTTTGTTTATCCTGATGCAGGGGCATGTCTGTGGACTTTGTGGAAACTATGATGGCAATGGAAATAATGACTTCACTACCCGCAGTCAGTCTGTGGTAGGAAATGTGCTGGAGTTTGCCAACAGCTGGAAAGTGTCTTCTAGTTGCCCAAATGCCAATCGTACGCAGGATCCATGCACTGCAAACCCATACAGGAAAGCCTGGGCACAGAAGCAATGCAGCATCATTACCAGTGAAGTGTTTGCAAAGTGTCACTCACAGGTGTGACAAAAAATTTAGTCTTAAATTCTTGACAAAATGATTACAGCAATTTTTATGTGAGATAGATAAAATACTCTAAAATATACTTTGTCGTGCTTGACAAAGTGAAGTCAGACCAAGTTCCTGCATAGAGAGACTGTATAGAAATATTTTCACTTTCATTTTCTTAGCTTTTGTCTTGAACAAGTACACTAAAGAAATTGATAGTTTTGATGGATTGGGTGTTTTTCATTTGTTTTTGATGGAGGGTACAACAACAGAGAAATCTCAAGATATGTTTTTCTGATGGCATCATTTTCTACTACTACAAATATCAGCCACCTGATATGTATGACTCTGTTAGCTTGTAGTAATTACCAGTATTTTCCAGCTGTATCTTCAACATCAAACAGTTCTTAATATTACAGCTTACTAGCAATAGCTTTATTCTACATTTTCCTCTTGAGTTTTGAAAGCATTCTCATGATTTCTTCCTTTCTTAGCTTTCTCACATACAGAGCTGTGAGTTTCAGATACTTTATTCAGCTATTTTAGGACAGTGCAAAGAGTACAAGACCATGGAAACTTAAATGTTTTCTCCATCAGGTTGAACCGAATGAATATTACCAAGCATGTGTGGATGATGCTTGCGCCTGCGACACTGGAGGAGACTGTGAATGTTTCTGCACAGCAGTAGCTGCCTATGCTCAAGCATGTAATGAGATGGACATCTGCATATCATGGAGAACCCCGTCCATTTGTCGTGAGTTTCAACCCACTACTTCAAGGGGTTCAGAGGGAAAGAAAACAGCAGGAAAAAAAGGAAAGAAAGTAGAACAAGAAAGGAAGGATAAAGTTGTAGTTCTAAGAGGCACAGCTGTATGCTTGAAAAACAAACAAACAAAACCCAAAAAATCACCTAAAAAACCCCAACAAAGCAGTTGGGTAAATCACTGGAAGACACTCTATCTTAGTAAAATGAAACCACAGGTAGTAAGTTTACAAGCAGTGTGATTGGTGTCTAATTAAACTGACAATCATGATACACAACTGGTGAAATATGATATTTCATTACACTGCCACCTTCTACATCAGGCTCCATATGAATAAATACTAGTGCATGCTAGCTAAGATCAGTGAGTTAATCAACTGACTTTTCATGTTTAATGTGTAACTCTGTTCTATGATGTATCTATTTACTGGTGTCAAAAGGTTTTAGAAATGTAACACTTCTATTGCGTTAGCAATAAGACAATATATTGTTCACCACCTCTGATTATGCTGATCCCACTGGATTTTAACCTAGAAAAACTGAAACAGTATAGAGCTAAAACATCAGAGATATTTTTCTGACACTTCTTCTTCTAGCTCTGTTCTGTGATTACTACAATCCACAAGGGGAATGTGAGTGGCACTACAAGCCATGTGGAGCACCTTGTATGAAGACCTGCAATAATCCAACTGGAAAATGCCTTCATGAGATGAGGGGTTTGGAAGGTAAACATAATTTTATGCATATCTGTTTCTACTTGAAAGATTAAAATGCAGTATGATGAACAAAATTTATATTATTCAGTGTATGAGATGTTTGCACTAGAAAATCATAAGAAGAAATTTTCTAATTAGTATTGTATTCCCTAATGGATTATGTACATGTTTGGAGTGAAGATGAGGACAAAATGCTCCAAAGCATAATGTGCAATCAAAGGAATAGCAGTTTGAGGGTCTGAAATTCCACTTCACATATGGGACATTTTGGGAAAAGCAGATACAAATGTAGAGTTATTTATACTTATGAAAGGCCTAGTGTCAACTTGACTCTTTTTATTGCAGGCTGCTATCCACAATGTCCAGAGAATAAGCCCTATTTTGATGAAGAAACCATGACTTGTGTTTCTAATTGTGGTTGTTATGAAGATGGAAAGAATTACAGACCAGGAATGGAGATGCCTTCAAAGCAGAATTGTGAATCATGGTAGGATTAGGAAAGAATTTTAAAAATGGAGTTTAAAATTGTGGAACATAATTCATCACACATTAAATTTGTTGTTTACCAATGGGAACTAGGCCAGTCAGAGGCTGATGAACAATGTCTAATTTTCTTCCCTTCCCAGGAAAGTAAATGATAACATGGTGAAGCATTTTATCAAGAGATTAATTTACTACTTATTTTGTCTATTTATTAAAGTACTTTTAAGTCATTATCATCATTATTAAATGAAATGAAAACAAACTAAAATAATTTTAGTTAGGGAATAGTCTGAGAATTTTTTATAAGATATACCTAAACTCATCATGTGAAATTCTTTGCAAGTTAGCAGCCAACTCATTACATTGTTTTGAGCTTGTTTCTGTTATTGCACTGGTAGTTGCAACTATGCGTCAGCACATATTCTCATGCGTTACTGATGACGAGGGCTGCTAAGCCTTCTGTAAGGCTTAAGTTACAGAGTTAGCAAAACCAACTGTGAAGCAGTTGTCTTAAGAAACCTTTAAAGTAGCTACACTTAAATATGGTAAGCAGTGCAATCTGAATAGCAAAAATCTTAAGTCAAAGCCCATTGGAGCTAAACGAACTTCCTTGGCAGGTTTTGCACTTTATAGACGTCTTTGCCTACATCTAGGCCGTTAACAGCACTAAACCTAACCCATAAATACAAATCTATATTTCAGTTTATTCAGTGTACAGATGCCCTTAGTCCCTGTAAATAAATGCATCAAGATCCAGTTCTTAACAGATAACAGATAAATGGCCCTTAAAACCAGAATTATTCTTGCATATTTTGGACGTCTAATGGAAATTCACTGTGTAGATGACCTCAACCTCCATGGTAGTGATTCTTTGTATATATCCTTTTAAATGTAAACGATACATCTACTGCACTTTCCCTTCCAAAAAATAAGTAGACCTACTGGGGAGATAAGACTGTTTCAAATCACCCATCTCACATCTTTTGCCTTGTTCCCATAAGCACTGGTAGAGATGCTGCATTTTTTATATGCTGGCTCAAGGAAGAGCTAGCTTTCTTGCCAGACAACTATGTGAAGATACTTAGCCTGAATTTGTACAGCAGAACTGAATATCTAACTCAGAGAAGATAGGGTTATTTTACATTTAAACACACAATGAATAGCAAAGGATTGATAGAAGAAAAATTGAAATAAAAAAATGTCATGAACCAGTATGTCCACATTCATAATATCTTTTTCTTTTTCAGCAAATGCACAATTTATGGCAAAAAATGCAGATACGATGAACATGGTATGTTGATGAAGTTGTTTCTATGTGAATAAGACACATTTAAGGTACTCTGTGTTTCAGATAGCAAGGAATAACATCCTGTTTTCATCTACAGAATGTGTCTGTATTTATGAGGGGCAGAAATACAACTACAAAGACGTGGTCTACAACACTACAGATGGCACAGGATGGTGTATAGTTGCAACCTGTGGTCCCAATGGAACGCTTCAAAGGTCTTTCTATGACTGTCAAAGCTCAACACCACCCACAACAACGACATTTCACTTCAGCTCTACGCCACCTACCACTACTTCCACAGGTACATCCTTTGTAGCCCATAAGAGTGTATTCTCTTGATTAGTGAGTAAAATATATTTTACAGTACTAAGTGGATTGCTCAGATATTGGCATTGAAATAATGAAATCTTAATTTTTAAAATTCCTGTGTAGCATCCTTCAGTTTGGGAATCTCTAGTTACTCTGGGCACATGTTGTTTTATGAAATCAGTGTTAGATATAAGTTTTGAAATCACAGAAAATACTAGCATTGCTGGAATTCAGTAGCTATTTTCCATCTATTTCATAATGAGAGTTCACCTGCAAAAGCTCTTCAACCAGTAAATGGTTTCTTAAGATCAGAGCGAAAATACAAAGAGTAGGGATGCTTGAAATAGAGGAGCAAAGACAATGCAGCGAGGAGTCAACTGATTTGGAAGAAAAAAGTAGCTATGGATCTTGATGCATATACTAAGCATTACTCTTTCCACTGATTTCAAGGCATTCCAGAGAGACTAGTGTATACTGAAGATACAACCAAAGTAAATACACTGAACCAAATGCAAAACAAGTGAGACATGGTTTTTTCCAGAGTGTATAAGTTAGACCTGAGCCTTATTTCAGCACCTTGTAACACATAATTAGTATTCTTTTGGGAAGTGACAGTTCCAAGCATGTTAGTACATTAAAAAGCTGGGTGATGGATTTTCAATTCTACAACATACTAAATTATACATATGAAAAACTGATGCACTACAGGAGCATAATGAAAGGAAAAATGACATTAGGAAAATTGTCAGCCCATTTAAAATAACAAAGAAAGATAGTATGTACAGGAATTTATTCTTAATTTCACGATGTCTTCCTTCTCTCCTTCACAGTGTCACCAACTACCTCAGTATGTGTTCACGAAGTCTGTGAGTGGTCAGAATGGTATGATGGGAGTCTACAAACCCCTGGCTACGATGGGGGAGATTTTGAAACTTTTGATGATTTACGAGCGAAAGGTTATGAAGTCTGTAAAGCTCCACGGGCTGTTGAATGCAGAGCAGAAAAGTTTCCTGATATACCGCTGCAAGACCTTGGCCAAAAAGTAGAATGCAGTACAACACAAGGGCTTATATGTTACAACAAGGATCAAATTTCAACAATGTGCAACAATTATGAAATCAGAATCCTCTGTTGTGTCTTTGTACCATGCTCTTCCACAACACCTTTCAGCACATCAACCCCGGTCACAAGTCCAACACCAATAGAAACATCTACTGAAACAACATATTCCGTTACTACAACTTCTGAAAGTACAACATGGACACATTCAACTACTGAAGAAACAACAAGCACAACCAAAATGACAACACCTGTCACCACATCTCCTTCTTCAACAATTCCTCTTTGTTTTGAAGAAGAATGTTACTGGTCAAGATGGTATGATGTCAGTTATCCAGGGTCAGGTTACAATGATGGAGATTTTGATACCATTCAGAACATTGAAAAACGTGGGTACAAAGTCTGCGACAACAGAAAGGATGTGGAATGTAGAGCAGTGAGATTCCCTAATACACCATATCCTCTCCTGGAGCAACACATAATGTGTAATACAGAAGAAGGGTTGAAATGTTACAATAAAGACCAGCTGCCACCCATCTGCTATAATTATGAATTAAGATTTAAATGCTGCAGAAATATAACAGTACCGTGCGAAACAACCCCTGAAAGTGTTACTACAACGACACACCCAACAACACATTTTACAAGAACATCATCCAAAAAAGTACCGACGACTCCACATTTACAAACAAAACACAAGACAACAACTCAATCAACGGTCAAACCAAAGACAGATTACATTCATACAAAAATAACATCAAAACCAACAACACAAACTCAGGAAGAAACAACTTATAGAACACCAATAAGCAGCACAACACTAAAAACTACAACATATCCAAACACCCCCTGTGAACCCGAAGTGT
>VXAZ01008846.1:1067252-1219128 GCA_013399875.1 Gymnorhina tibicen | reverse complement strand
TTGACTTATTAAAAAAATTATCAATGAAACATAATACTTGGAGGCAAAATATTTTAATAGAGAAATACAATTATTAAAGAAAGACCTGGCATTCTTAGAGAAAAACCTAGCTGTAAAGCTGATCAGGTAATGAGACTAAGCATCTCTAAAGCAGAAAAAATGTAACAACATTCAGATGAAAATAATAATATGGGTGTAAGATAAAGTTGGAAGGGCATGCAATTTGGGCAGATGGCCTATTCCTGATCCTAAAATAGCTGATGTTCTTTTTAACATTACAGTTTAAATAAGTGGAAAACAACCCCATCTGCCTCACCCTTACGTAGCTATTGTTTGTTATCCATGTTGACGACAATTTCACACCATGATCCAAAAAGCCATAATGCTTTCGTGAATCACAAAAGTACATCAAATTCAATGCTGGTGTCTTCATCTATACACATTTCTTCCAGTCCAGACCTAGGTTCTATAAAGAAAACCTTTCATCATTCATATATTACACTTTACAGGTCAAGGGGTTTACAGTTTTGTCATTTACCATGTGAGCACAAGCCAGATTCCTTGAGATGGCTGTTGGGAATAACTTTTGAGGGCAGAATCTTGTCATAAATTCTTATTCTTTTGTATAAAACTTTACTCTGTGCTGTTAACATTTATAACTTCTTTTTGTTTTTGTCTCTAGCATGAATGTCAGCTAAACTTAAAAACATACAGCTGAATACATTATAACACCAGAGAAAGTGGGTTACTGTCTGAAGTCTACTAAAGACAGCTAAAACATGCTTTTGACATAATGGTGGAATGATTTCATAGGACACAGAAACAGATGATGAAAATCATGCATTCCTAAATATTCCAACATTTAAATGGAATATAAAGGGGCTACAAATAGACTCAGAATTATTGCTTTTAATTAAATACAAAATGCCCAATAACTATGCCAAATAAAAAACCCCAACCATTTAGAGTTAGTCTCACTATAGTAAAGCAACAACCATCATTAAATTAGAAGTAATCAGCTATGTTTTTCTTTATGTGCTAGGTAATAAAAGGATTAAGTTAAATCAAACTGTTACTTTCAGTTATAGTCTCTTAGATTAATCTTACCTTAAGAATTAATACAAAATGGGATGTTAAAGTCTTATATAATTTATTTCATAAATGCTCTGAAGGTATTCATGATAAGTGCATGTCCATTTCTAGCAAAGTAAGTGCTATACTGAATATTCATGTGTCACACAATGTATTCCAAAAGATGAAATAATGCTTTCTCCTAAAATACCTGCTTGTACAAGTTAAACTATCAATACCTAAAATATATAGCACATGCACACCACTATCCCAATTCCATTTATTCTACAGCAATGTAAGAGGATTTCATTGCTCAGTCTAGGATGAACTGTATCCCCAGGACTTTCAGACTTTTAGTTTGACAAGTCCACAATAGTACAGTCCAATGTCACAACACTTATAAATGTATCATGTCCAATTCACCTTGTTGCCTTTCAAGCTGTTAAAGTCCAGTTAAAAATTACTTCCTTTTCTTCCTTCTGAGAAATTCAACCTCTCTTGTACCCTTCACATTTCATTCTTTCACTTAGCAATCATCTACTGTTTGCTCTTACACAAAATTACATCAGCAGCAGCCCTCCCTTTTAACTATTTTCTACTTCATTAATACTTCATCTTTTTCCCAGACTCCTATGAACTGTACTACTTCCAGAGTATTCTACTTCTTAGACTACTTCCAGAGTATCCTTCTCTATGATAGTTGTTGTCATTTTGTAATTATCACTTATATGGAAAACAAAAGAAACAAAAACCAAACTAATAATAAAGCTGAATTGCTCTGTGGATTTGAAGGCAAATTTCAAGTGCAGCCAGAGGAAAATCGCAGCCCTGAAAACTCTGCAGTCTATTCCCCAACTACTTCAGCAGTCAGCTCTCCTTTAATAGTATTATGTTAACTAAAGCTCCATTTCTCCCCCTTGGTCTTAGGAAACCTGGCTAAAATGGAGGATGTCCACTACCAGTAGAGTAATTTGAAGTTATTTTTGGCTTTTGCCATATCTGGATTATTAGAAAAAGAAAACAGAAAGAGAATAATCTTATTATCCATCCAGCCTTTCAAAAGCATATAACAATTTACAAGCATATACCAATAAACACATCACACCAAAGCACATACACCAAAGATTAAATACCCCTGCAATTAACCAAAGGTTTAGAACAAAAGAAACAGAAATATATTGTCAAAGGGTTGTGAATTTTTTCTCTACCACACTGAGAGGCAGACAACTACTCACTAATACTTCCTCATATAGTGAAAGCATTTAGGTGTGTAATTTCCACTGAATTTAACAGATACTAGTCTCCAACCTGTTAAGGTGGTCTGGACATTACAAAGTATGCCCCTGGATGACCAAAAGCCTGGCCATATGAACCTATCTACATGACTGAGAGCCCTCAAAAATTTTCATCTGCACGGCTCTACCAAAGACAGTATAAATGCAATATACATCATTAATTTAATTGAAAACATTACATATATTTTTAATTAAGACAAAATGAGAAAAGAACAACATTATTTATTTAAAATGTTTAGAATAGAATATTTTGTGGAGAGCATCTGTTTCAGGATTAAATAATTCAATATCCATCAAAGAAATTCTGGATAGTGTAGAAAATTAAGCACCAGCAAAGAAATTTTCTTTGAGAAATTAGATATTATCTAACTACAAACAAAATAATATGCTATACAACATACTATAAATTACTTTAAGATACCACAAACAATATAGGTTTCCCTCGGATTCTAACTCCTCCTGACCTCAAAGGTTTTCAAGAGTCTGCTCCTGCTATTCATCTCTAACTATAAATTATCATGCTACAGAATTTCTTAGGCTTCAACTTGTCTTCTTATTCCTTTTGTCTCCTTCATTTGAAAATTTCCTTTTGCTGCAATTATCTTACACGGGAAAATTCTCTGCTCTTGTATGTCATGCAACATCGTTCTCCCACTATCAGCATTTCCTTTTTATCATTCTAAAAAAGAACTCTGCTTTTCTCTTGCCAAAATTTATATTCCACCACGTGTATATACTGGACATGTATAAATAATCTAAATGCTTCTTGCTAGAACACTTACATCAAATTACAAAGTTCATGTGTAATGTGATGACTTCACGTTGAGTAGGGGTTTGCCTTAAACAAGAGCATGAAAACTTTCTCACAAATATTCAGAAAAGCAACAAAGTATGAGAAAGAAAAAAATATTTAAAACAAAAAATGGTACATTACAAACCTCCATATGTTGCCAACAAATAAAGTGCAGACCATGTAAGTATTACAGGTAAAAGTGAGGAAAAATGAGAAATTTTAGATACTCAAAGGGAGATAGGTGAATGGTTAAAACCAATTGTAATATAGGATGGAACAAATATTTTAGAACAAACCAGAAGAGAGCTGTAAAATTGTGGCCAAAGGGGCCAAAAGTGCTAAAATAAAAAGTCTGCAACATGATCAAATCAATAAATAAGAGAAAAAATAAGTTGAATGAACAAAGAGGTGCTACAAGTAAGTTTAAAGACAGTGAAGGAGAAAAATAGGATAGACAAAAGTTGTAAGAAAGAAAAGGAACAAGTGAAGGCATTGTGTCTAATAGCCCATCCTGGAAACACGATAATTAAAGGTAGATATAGATATTAGACCAGTCAGTAGTCAAGCAAAGTTTAAACAAGAAGTGACAGTATTATCAGAAATTAAGAAAAATTAATGATAAAGACATGAAGAAAGACTCACGGAAAACAAGTGAGCTTGAAGATACCATGAAAAAAAGCCCTATATATATAAATGTTTCAAATTAAGACAAGATTTAACAAAAATGGGGAAGAAAAACAAGACAGCAGCCCTATGTGCTTCGATTTGGCCAAAAACATTTAGTACACAAAAAAGCTCTAAAGAAGCTTTACCTTTTTTTCATTTATTTTTCTCTTCTGTTGTTGTTGTTGTTTCATTTTCAAAAATATTTCAGATTATTCTAAAATAACGCTAGGGAGGCAAATTATAATTTCCACACCTTATGATCAAGTGTCAAGGAAAAAGTTACAATACTAATTGTAAAACAAGAAAAATATTTATTAGAAAGTGAAAAAAAGTGCTTAAGCAATGACAAAAAGCATGTTGAGAAATTCTGGCTAATATGAAGAAGGCAGTGACAGGTAGTCTCATTTGGGAGGTTTCAATCAGAAGACAACTGAAAGCTGATAACCCTGTGTTATTAAGCAAAATACTTTCATAATGAAATCTCAGAGGGAAGGAGACACTACTGCCTCTAATTAAAGAGAGAGCTCAAGGTCCAGGAGCTGCTTAACTGTATCAATTATAATGCCACTAATAACCAATTAAAGTTTGTGATTTTTCTAAATATTACCAGAGTCAAAGCAATATTAATTATTGTTTTTAAGAAGCCTCAAAGTTCTTTAAAAATAATTAATTCTGAAGGATTAACTACAAAATCCATTTAAAGGCAACAATGAAAGACACTGAAAGGTATTTGAGTTTGTTTTAAATGATGTTGAAAGCAAGTGTATTCCAACAAAAAGAAGCCAATCATTATTACATAGAATTAAAGCATGAAGAAAAAGAAAAGGGAAAACCAAGGGCTGAGGGAAAAACAAATAAAACAAAATCAATTAAATTAAGAGGGGGAAAAGAGGGAAAAGAAGAATGATCGTGTTTAAAATTAAGTTATAAAAGTCAAGTTAATTACATTAAGTTATATACTAAGATAATGACCAATGCAAAAGAGCCAGTCAGAATACAGTAACAGAAACCTATTTTTTAAAACCCATTTTAAAACTCTTAGCAAACTAATTGAAAAATCAGTGAAAACATGGAAGTAAGAGATATCGAATAAGCCAGCTAGGTATCTGTATCTAAAACAGAGCTGATCTGCTGAGTCTCTGATATATGTTTACATGTAAAGCTGCCTCTCAGATGCAATTTGGAGAGATCTGAATTAGAAAGTCCATACAGTGCTGTGAAGCCCTTCGAGGGTTTTCTAGCTCAGGTCCAAGTGCAGTTTAACATTATTAGTTTGACAGACAGGCACACTAATATCACTCACATGTAGATTGCATACACAAAGGTGCTAAAATACACAGTACTAGCCATGGTAGTCTGGACAACATCACACTCAAGGGGTAGTGGTCAGTGATTTGTACTGTTTTGAGACCAGTTACAAGTGGTGTTCCTCAGGGTTCTACTCTGGGATTTAACCTGCTTAACATCTTTATTAATGACCTGGAGGAGGAGACAAAATCTTTATCAATCTGACAGTACTAATTTGGAGAATGCAGTCAATACATTTAACCCCAGGGCTGCCGTTTAGAGGAATCTAAAAATGCTGGAGAATTAGGCCAACAGGCTGACATGAAATTCAGCAAGGACACATGTGAAGTCCTGCACCTAGAGTGGACTAACACCTGAATGAGTACAAAGCTATGACTGCCTCACTGGGTAGCAGCTCTGCTGAAAATGACCTGGGGCTCCTAAGCACAGCTGGCTAACAGAATACTGGGCTGTATTCACATGAAACTAATAAAAGACTGAGGAAAATAATTCCTCTTCATTCAGTGATTGTTAGACCACCACTGTAATACTGTGTCTAATTTTGGATCCCCACTTGCCCAGCCCCATATGAGACACTGATCAACTGCAGAGAGCTTAGCAGGAGGTTCCCAAGATGTCAAGAGCTCTTAGGAGCTCTTCTCCTAAGAAGAAATTCTGAGGCAGCTGGGCTTGTTCAGCCTGGGAAAAAAGAAGGATTGAAAAGAATGAGTAGCAACCTTTCTGTATGTAAGAGGTGGCTAATGAGAAGACAGAGTCAGGCTCATTACTGAGGTGCACAGCAGGAAAATGAGTGACAACAACCAAAAACAGAATTTAGGGGGAAGGGGATTTAACTAGATACAGGAAAAATACTTAATTATGAGGGAAAAAAATCTTGGGAATAGGTTGCACAGATATGGTACAAAATTATAAGCAATATGATCTGATTTATAACTGACCCTGTTTTGAGCATGAGGTTGAATAGATGACTTATCTTCCAACCTGAATAATTCTGCAGAGGAACAAAGAGAGAAGCAAAAAATTTTTAGCTGAAATGGCTCCAAAATTTCATGCAGGAATATCCTCTTACTTCCTTTTAAATTATTCCAAGAGCTCTTGAAGAGATGCTACAATTTCAGTAGGTGTTTAGGCCTCTTAAATGTCGAAACTATAAAAAAAAATTAATAATGCAGATAGCTATTTCCATATGCTTTCAACATGTGGCCATACTTTATTTCAAATATATTTACTCTACGTTTTTGAATGAAAACCTTAGGAATTTCTTACATGCCTTTTCTTGTGCTCTACCATTTTCATTATGAGGCTCTTTTACATATCTAAATGGCATGATTTTGCATAAATGGAGAGCAGCAGACGGTGAAACTGAATATATGACTGTTTCCTTCTTTTTTTACCAACACAGACATGAGTAACCAGCTATAACTAGCATATATTTTACTGGAATGTAAAAAATTTTGAATAAATCCATGAACATGACAAAAAGATTCAAATTCACAGAATCACAAAATATTCAGAGCTGGAAGGAACCCACAAGGATCACCAAGTCCAACTCAAGTGAATGGTGCATGCAGGGATTGAACCTATGACCTTAAAATTCCTAGTACCATGCTCTAACCAACCAACCTAATCTCTTGCCAAAAAAGCATGAAACTGATGAACCAGAAAATCTTTCCTCTTGCACTGCCAATCACTATGAAATTTGATTTCTTTGGAGTATGGTTTTGTTCCATACCATCAGAAAATCCTTTGTGGCTTTGCAACTACATCAGCCAATTCCCTCAGGATTCTGGGATGCATCTCGTGAGGTCCCATAGACTTATGTACATTCAGGTTCTTCAGGTGGTCATGGACCTGATCTTTACTTACAGTGGAGGGACTTTGCCTTTAGTTTGATTACCAGGTCCCTACTTGGCCATGCAAGTGTTTGCCTTCCTTGCCCAGTTTCTTGCTCCAGGGGATTTCTAGCTCTTGTGCTCTATGGAAGACTTTCTCAAAGATCTGCCAGCTCTGATCTGCTCCCCTGTCCCAGAGGTCAGTCTCCCAGGGGATCCTATTGACTATCTCCTTGAAGAGATGGAAGTTGGCTTTCCTAAAGTTCAGGGGCCTAACTGTACTGTATACCTGATCCACATCCCTCAGGACTACAAATTCCACCAATGATCACTGCCACTCAGGCTGCCTCCGACCTTCATGTCCCTGCTTAGTTCGTGTATGTTGTATGTATGTTCGTGTATGACCATCAGATCCAGGAACATATTCCCTCTGCTAGGGCAGTCTCTTACCTGGCTCAAAAAACTATTTGGAACATGTTGCCTGGACAAGTTCTGTATTCTCCATCTTTGGAAGCATTTGAGGTCAAGTTGGATGGGGCTTTGGGCAACCTAATCTAGTGAAAGATAACCCTGCCCACAGGGATTGAACGAGGAGACCTTTAAATATCCCTTCTGACTTGAACCATTTTATGATTCTAAGTAAGTAAAACATAAGGAAAAAAGGGGCCACTCACACGTAAGCCAGTGGCTGGTCAGTACATTTTCCTGGCAAAATGTTGTACCTGATCACCACAATCTGTCTGTCTAATGAAACTCTAGTCCCAACTATTTTCTGTGTAAGTATGCTGTCTAATCTCTATGTGTATGTGCCTAATCTACTACAGAACATCAGGCTGAACTGAAGCCTCTGTTGGATGAGACATTCCAGAAGGACTGCAGGTCTTGGGGACCCATAGCTCTCGTTGCCAGTAACTGTAAGACACTGAGACACAATTCTGGGTGGAATAATTGATTGTAGAAAACCCATATGTTGTGGATGAGTCCGAATGCGAGCAATAACAAACTCTAGCCCTCATCAGTTGGATGGGGGGAACAGGATCAGGCTATCCATGCTGTTCGTGTTCGTGTGCTTATGCTGGTGCTGATACAGACACTGCTTTCTCTCTGCGTTACCTGTGAGGTCAGTTAAGTGTGTGTACTGCATGGTGCATGCTTTGGCCTGTGCACGATGTATGCTTAGCCTCACCACTGGCTGGACCCTGGGAGACAGAACCACAGCAACATCTCATTTATGGCATCAGGACAGGAGCCTCCCTGAGTTCTACAATGCACCAAAATTGGTTCTAGCAATTTTGAAAAAAGAAAAAAATCTTGCCATCAACATGAAGTTCATAGGATCCAGCATCCCTAACATAATTTCTAAGGTTATCCCATCAATAGAAGCATTTTAAGTAACAATATCCGAGGCGATGACTGCTTTAATCCAACAACCACTATATATGTAAATAAGTGCTTTTCTAGTTTAAAAATAGCTTCTAATTAAAAATATTTCATTAGAGAACTTTCCCAAACTTATTCACGTTTTTTCCCCTGTACAGCACCAAATAAACTCTCACCACAACATCACCACCACAGGCAATAAGAATTGATCAGGGGTAGGCTTATTGGATCTGACGTATGCTGACAAACACTTTGACTAGTTTTCTCTAGGACTTCAAATATGCTACACCACTGAAATCATTTGCTTTTTGACCACAGGCAAAAGAACTGCCTGTTACTAAAGTGAACAACCTGTGCTTCTACCTTTGAGATCCTAATAATCATTCAAATTGACAGCACCAACCAGGGTCAAAATGTCCTAAGGAACCAATTCAGGAGAGCCACACCTTAATTAACTTTTTTTTAAAAGCAGCTATTTTCATTTTACCTTCTGATATTATTATGCTCTTTCATTTAAAACAATAATTAAACACATTGACTTGAGTTTGGTATCCTCCTCTCAGAAAAAGACAGCTTAGTAAATTTGATTACTTCTGTAGTCTACATCTACAGCTGATGCCCATGATCTTGACATCCTCTCCTAAAGCACTTGCCAAATTTTAAATAGTTACAGACAGTCTAAACTCTGCCTTCATCCCTACTCTTGGTACTTTCTTAGCTTCCCTCAGAAACTGAATGGAAAATATGAGAGGCAATGACAATTATATTTATAGCATCTGTTTCTTAAAATCTTGAGTCATATAGGTCTCCATTAATCCTTGTTTCTCAAACTAACAAGTGAATCATGCTACAGAAGCAATAATTCCTTCCTTTTGACAAATTGCTAATGATGGAAGAACCTGTAATATTTAAGTCCATGTTTATTCAAAACCTTTCACTTGTGTAGTCTCCTTCACAAATCTACTTTATAATTCCACAATAAAGTATCAGATAGGTAAGTGACAAGGAAATCTCCATTCTCTTGCAGATTCAGGTTCTACCTGGTCCATACTAGTCAGACCAGTAAGTTCAACTTATTTAATGTAATTTCATACTAAACATGCATTCAATTGATCATTCATTACAATGAACTTGGTGAGACACTAGCACAGGTTGCCCAGAGAGGTGGTGGGTGTCTCTTCCCTGGAAACATTCAAGGTCAGGCTGGACAGAGCTCTGAGCAGCCTAATCTAGTTGAAGATGTCCCTGCTCATTGCAGAGGGGTTAAACTAAATGTCCTTTAAATCTCCCTTCAAACCGAAACTCTTCTATAATTCTTTTTTTTAACTCTATGAAAGCTTGAGACTTTGATATTATAGTCAAAATAATAACCATAAAGAATACTTATTAAATGTTTCACATTACTCTAGGAAATATCAAAGCTTTTAAAGATTTTTCAGAGTTCTTAACAACTTATTTAAACACAGGAAGTCAAAATGTTTGGTAATTTGTTTAATTTTTTTTTCTATATACTTCACTCTTACACAGATTTCACACTTCAACTGATTTTTAGATTCTGGTAAAAGAACCTCTTCCACATTTAAGATGGTCCAGTGTCAGTTTTAAAATATTTTCCTAATAAAACAGCCACTTTAATGTGAACTTTATATACAAATTTTAATTGCGTACAGTGCAATGAATGCCCAAGTTTCCAACCCAGTCTACAATACTGCAGAATCAATTGTTCACTGAATGGCTGCTCATATCCACCCAGCATGAATTACTGCATTATAAAGTACATGGATATTTTTCCCTTGTGTGCAACACAGTATAGTGTATCTAGTTAAAAACAGGAGAGATAGATCCATATTTTCTACTGCTTATTCAAATTTCGTGTACTAGATATGTCATTTTTCTAATTGCCTCAAGATGTTACACTGAACAGTTCTCTCCATTTTTATGACCTACTACTTAGCTCATACTTGTTTTCTTCCTTTTATTTAAAGCCAAAGGATTGATTCCTGATCATTTCATAGGAGAATGAGTCATTCACAATCTCTTCCCTACTTATTACATACAAAAAGTTACAGAGGTATATGTCCTGTAGCATACATTATTGTTACTTATAATAACCAGTAACTACTACAAACAATAGAAGTTAGGAATTTTATTCCCTCATTTAAAACAACAAAACCAACAACGATCAGCATTTAAATTATGCTTATAAGGTTAATTCATGTAAGGACATGCTCACACTTTTTTAGTCTAGCAATCATGTCTTTAAGACTAGACACTAGAATAAAGTTTAGCACATACTTAGGCATGTAAGTGCCTATAAACTCAGAACTGGAGTGCTGTGGTGGTTGCATCATTTGCTCTATCAACTTCTGTTAGAGTAGAAATCAAGCACCACTATATCCAATATGAGATAGTCAAGTGTTCAAAAGATTCTGAGTACATAAATGCTCAAGCAGTATTATCAATGGAAAATCTTACTAAATAAATTTCCCATTCCTAAAAGTCAGGAAATGGTGAATTTCACACACACCAAAAAAACTGATGTGCTTTATATAAAAGTGTCTTAAGAACTATATGCATCTTGGAAAAGCATTTTGGGCAATATGCAAGTACTTATGGATTGCTAGATTCAATATTAACACCAAAAAAACAATAGCACTTGTATTTAAATTCAGTTAAGCTGCCATGCAACAGCTTTTCTTTTTCCAAGATATTAATATCATAGTGTGTCAGAAGATTTTTCTGCAAGCAAAGGACAAAGAGCAGGAAAGGTAAAAATGTCCATATTAGAAATCAAGTAACTGTAATTACATTGAAGAATAGAGATTTTTTTTCTAGATTAGAGAGTTTGAAAAGGTTAGTAACATGGGTTACAGTAATAATTATAAAATTAACTACTTTAATTACTAGCCTAAAATTGATGCTTCAAAAAGCCTTACACTCTATACCACCTACAAGGATGCTACAAAAATGGAACTAGCCTTTGAAAACTATTTCACTGAAATTTAACTCCACAAATGTATGAATTCAGTGGTATCAGTTTAGCTATCAATATGCAAGCTAAGCAAGACAGACACATTAAAAAAAGAAGAAGCAATTTCATGAAACTTTTCCAGACTTTAAATTAAAATTAACTAATCCAGAGGAAGATGTTACTTTGAAGAGAATGAGCCTTAAACCCAGCAGTGTTTTATAAATCTCCACAAATCTTTTCTCTCTTGTTCTGATGAAGTGACATGCAATGGCTACCTAAGACAACAGAGGTTTAGGAAAACTTAAACAAACCAGTGTCTACTATTATCAAGATGACACAAAAATATGGTAATATTTGATTTTTATCTTGGGAATGGGTTTTAATTATCCCTCTGCATCTTTAACGTGTTTAATTTATTTATATTCACAAAATGACTACTTTATTGAAGAATGACTACACAAACACTATTCTTACCATGAAATCAAAGTACTACCTTTTGCATAACAAGGAAAATTAATGGAATTTCTAGCCAATCAGAGTTTATCTTTTATTTTAAATCACTTTTTTAAAGAAAAGCTCTTGCTAAGGAGTTTATATTAATAAATAGCATGTGCTAAACACCCCCATATTTACCACCTAGTATACATTTAATTTGTTCTTGCTTTCCTCTAAGGAATGGCTGTATCAAATACATATTTATCAATTCCTCCTATGTATGCTTAAATACACACAGATTCAAATGCAGCTTCAGTTTGACCAGGGAGCCACACAGGCATAACATGTCTGCTAAAGGCCACTTATTTGCAGTTGCCTGTATATCTGCACTTGACAGAACTTGTCCCGGAACAGAAGGCAGGAAGAATAAGCAAATAAAGACAGTATTTTATATCTGAGTAATTCTCCTCAGTATCAGTGATGCCCTGTGTTCCAGAAGTTAAGTACACATGTGAAAAGACAAAACTTCATTCATTAATTATGGAGTTTAGAATTTTGTGGCTTTTGAATTTCTCGAAGTTATCTTTGCTGTTGTGTTTCCAGAAGCAGCAACCAGCAAAATTCCATTACCTGCTTTGTAACAATCATTATTTTTTAACACTTCTCCAGAGAACATTTTTATTCATCTACTGACCAAATGAAATAGTTGCAGTTTTTAAATCTCTCTTCTCAAGAAAATCTCACTCTGTATTCATCATTCTACCTGACTATATGGCAATAATAAATTTAATGAATCCACTTAGGAACTCTTAGAGTAATTCAGCTTACTACTTTTTTATTCAGCTGTTACTAATGAATTTTTACATTCCATTAGCCTGCCTAGTCACCTTGGCTGTTTTTCTGGAATTCTTCAGACTTCCACGCTACGTTCTTATTAAAATAATTTGATATTATGTAGGGAATTTTTCTCTTCTTCAATAGTGTCATTCCTAAACCGTCCAAACATTAGAATAAGATATTAATTTACATACTGAATTTCTATACTGAGAAAAAGATCTCTCCACTTTACTCATTCATTTATCTGATCTCTCCAGTCTAATCTGAGAATTACTATCCCAGTATATGAGTACCATCTGTAAAAAATCAATAGCAATAAGGTGATTTTAATGGAGCCTGTCACATTTCCTTGGGAATACTTAAGGTGTCACTTGATCTTGAGAAAGTCTTACTGTAGCAATGAGTCTGGGTTTTTTCTTAAATAATGTAAAAATTTAGGTCTACTCTATCTATTCTGAAATAATAAAATCTGCATTATTTAATTTTTCTTCATTTGAACTGTTCTCATAATCTTCAAAAATTTCATAGTTTTTTATTATTTTAAATGTTTGTATTCATACAGTTTATGCTGGCCTGCTAGCTGCATCTAGCAAAAGGACAAATATTGTTTTTCTGCTCCAACTACAACTGCAGTTACTAAAGGAACATGTTTGGTCTTTTCTAACAAGGAAGGAAGTGGATATAGAATATCAAAAGAAGAAAAGTTTCTGAAAAAGAAACAAGAAATTACGACAAAAACTATTCTGCAACAGTAACATGAAATTAGTGCAGTGATCATAAACTAAAGCCATCACTTTTGTTCTATTCTGTAACTATGGGGCACAGCAATTTATAATACAAAATAAGATGCAGTATTGTCATACACCAGTGTCATGATTATAGCAATAAAATTTAGAACTTTAAATTATTTCTATATCTCTTTTGTTACATAGAACAGCTAAATGAGAAAAAGCATCTGATGAAGGAAATAAATCACATGTGAACTTCTTGTGAGAAAACAATCTACTTGTTTCCATGAAGTATTTTATTACTAAGTAGACTGACCAGCTACAGAAGCAAAAGGTGACCCCAGTTTACAGCTGTCACATTTTGATTAAGCCAAAATATGTGAAAAATCCTTTCTATGTGCTATTAAATGTCAACTGACATAGATATTTTCTAGCTTAATTTCCTGAAAACTTTTCATGAATCACTTATTTTTATTACGGGATTATATATAGCTAGATTAACCCAAATATAAATATTTTAATTCAATCACTAAAATGGATGCTGCCTTAGAGAAACAAAACACAGATTTGTTTTTTTAATATAAATTTACTGGTAATTAATCACAAAATAATTTTGATTTGTAGACATATATGGAGATCATCCTGATCAAATTAACTTCATAGCTTGACTGGGCTTCTCTTGGCCTTCCCTAGAACAACTGTAAAAAGTTTATTAATTTATTGTTTCACGTATCTTCTTTGAATTCTTTATGTCCATTTTTAAATTTTTCAGACCACCTTGGACCATCAATCATGGCACTTTTCTGTATCGTATCAGCCTACAAATTGATTTTTTAATATATATATTGTTCTGAAGGAAATCATTGCAGACACACTAAACTGTCAGTCACACTATCACATTTTTCTGCACATGGAAATGAAACCTCTTTCTGTTTGAAAATACCAGAAAATTCAGAATTCAGTGTACATTTTTCCAAAGTGTATTGCTAGTTGCCAGTGTTTATAGAAAACAAAAAAGGATTTTCCTCCATGATGCTGAGAATATAAAAATATTAGAGAGCATTGACTAACTTTAAAAAAGGCAGAAGAAATATTTATTTATTTATTTATTTAGGTCATCAAGTGCTGAAAAATAAATAACATGGGTATCTTTTTAATGATCTCACAACACTACCTTTATCAATGATCTGGACAAGGGGATTGAGTGCACCCTCAGTGAGTTTGCAGGTGACACCAAGCTGGGTGGGAATGTTGATCTGCTGGAGGGTAGAAAGACTCTACAGAGGGATCTGGACTGGCTGGATTGATGGGCCAAGGACATTGTATGAGGTACAACAAGGAGAAGAGCTGGGTCCTGTGCTTGGGTCACAAACAACCCCATGCAACACTACAGACTGGGGGCAGAGTGGCTGGAAAGCAGCCCAATGGAAAAGGATCTGGGAGTGCTGTTTGACAGCCAGCCCAAGCCAGCAGCTGAACATGACCGAGCTGTGCCCAGGTGGCCAAGAAAGCCAGTGGCACTTGGCCCATATCAGCAATAGTGTGGCCAGCAGGACCAGGGCAGGGATTGTCCCCCTGTACTTGGCACTGGTGAGGCCACACCTCTAGTGCTGGGTCCGGTTCTGCGCCCCTCACTACAAGAAGGTCTGGAACTCAAGTCCTGGGAGGAGCAGCTGAGGGCTGTTTAGCATGGAAAAAGGAGGCTCAGAACAGACTTCACAGCTCTGAGAGGAGGTTGCAGCAATGTGGGTGTTGGTCTCTTCTCCCAAGCAACAAGTGATAGGAGAAGGGGAAGTGGTCCCAAGTAGCACCAAGAAAGGTTGAAATTGGGTATTAGGCAAAAATTTCTTTACTGGAAGGATTGTCAAGCATTGGACCCAGGGTAGTTGTTGAGTCACCATCCCTGGAGGTATGTAAAAGACATGTGGATGTGGCACTTAGAGTCATGGTTTAGTGGTGGACTTGTCAGTGCTGGGTTAATGGCTGGACTCAGTGATCTGAAAGGTCATTTCCTACTTATATGATTGTATGATTCGACTATTCCAGGGAATATTTTCTCTCTAGAAAGATATTTTAGCTAAATAGATTGAACAGTATTTTAGTATTTTTGATACTAAATAGGTAATCCTTCTCAGATAATAGTAATTAAAATCCTAAAACCAACAGAATGTTTATGTGCTCCACCTTAGCTTCACGTGAAGACTAACCAATAAAACAAACAAGGAAAATTTCTGGGGGAAGGGTGCAGAGGGGCAAATAAAACAAGCTAAAATCTAAGGCATAACTTCCACATTTGTGATATCCTGGATCCAAAAGTGCTGAGAATAAATCTTAAGGGACAAGACTTTCTCAAGCATAGTCAGTTCTCAGCTATCCATAAGAAAAAAAAATAACCTGGATGATCCATAATCTAATCTGGATAATCTGTTCAGGTTCCCTATTTATTCACAAGGAAATCTAGGTATTAAAGAGGGCAGTGAACACAACCTGCAGAGAGGACACTAAGATACAAGAGGGGTAGGTATTTTTGCCTTTTGACTCCATGCCTAACGAAAGCAGCCCATTTTCAGATCCAAGCAAAACTTTGAACTACTATGGACAGGTTTTTTCAGCACTGCATGTAAAATAATATTGCCCTACAACTGAGTTGTTTCCGCATGGAATGAGCTTGATGATTATCTTACAAGAGTAGTAACAGATTTTCAAAGTGACATTAAGTTACTGCCATAATCTAGTCTACATCCTACAAATCACACAACTTCAGTCCCTGATCTTAAATTACGGTTGAACTATAGCATATAGTTCAAACATTATAGTTTTTTTAATTAAAAAAATTAAATATGGAGAACCTTTCCTTTCAATGTTATAATGCAGTGTCAAAAGGTCACAATAAAATAGGTGGTGTATTTTTAGTTTAACTGATTAATATAAATTATGAAAAATTAACACAAATGACCTCCAAACAATATCTGCCACTATCTGTCACTTGAAACTCTGCAAAACCTCTCATTTAATAAGTTTTAAAAAATTACAGAACATGCCTTTTGAAAAACAAACTGGGATTTGTATCTAGGAGTGAGATTTAGAAAAAAGATTAACTAAAACTTAATTTAGATTTCAACTGTCTAAAAGTATTAATCCCCCCATATAAAGAATCTATTTCTGTTTTGATTTGTATCTAAGACATCACCTAAGACACCACATAAAACATGTAAAGACATTTTTCTTCCTTTTTAATTTAGTGTTCAGGCTCATAGAAAACCCTTATTAGATAGCAGCTTTCTTGAAAGACTGACAAACAGAATCAAGGACATCCATTATCAACAGAAAAATGTTTGCTTATTTCTGCCATGCTTTCTTTATCTTTTTTGTGTCACTCATTTTACTTTCAAATGTTCTTTTCATCCAAGACTTCATTAAATTTGGGAGAGTAAGGAGGGATAAAAAGAAAAAAATAAGAAAAATAAGATAAAGACTTTAGGATAATAAAATTAAGAGATGCTTACCTTCCTACTTTTACAGTAAGAACTTTTTAATATATATCTAGAAAGCAAGTGAAAGGAGCTGTTTCTCTGCAAAATGACTGTTTCAGGATTCTGTCAGGCAAAATGTTTTCTTCTCTTCCTTTTTCCTAAACCTAAACTGTTGGTCTTCCTCTTCAGCATTCTACACTCATTTAGCTGTAAGTCTAAATTCCCTACGGGTCCATTAAGTATGTTGCTAGGCAAACAGTCCAGTAGCAACTGTGAAACAGGAGGTTTGGATGGGAGCCAGTTTTATAGGTCACTACACTATAAACCTTCACATCATTAGAGTAGAAACTAGTCTTGCAAACTGCAACCATTACTACTGATACTCTTTCACTTCTCTAAGACAGTCATTCATACTACACTTTTTCAGTAATGAGTATTTCTAAATCAAAGGCATTGATAAGGATAATATTTTTCCATGTACTAGAAGGGCAAATTCTCTACTTATTGAATGTTTTAATGCTATCCATCATGTGTTTAGAAATAATAGCCGTGTTAGAGATGTACAATCACCATGAGAGAAACTTTTATCTTACAAACTCAAAGAGCACATATAAAAGGAGACTTAACTTTAAGTTATTAATCTTTTCTTTTCTTTTCTTTGTTGTAACAACAATAAGACAAAGTAGACTATTCTTGGCACTGGTGAGTACGCAAAATTACCCAGCCATCATATTATCCGGTTCAGGAAGGTTCCTTCTCTTTGACTGAAGTATTGTATCTTTGCTGTAATGTAGCATTATCTTGAAAATGAGCATATAAGCCCTTCAGTATGATCTTTACATTAATTCAATCACAGAACTCTAGCTGAGAACAGCAAACTGCAGAGTCCTCCTGATGTGACCACACTGCATTACCCTGTGGAAGACCTGCTGCTCCAGTTAATAAGTTCAGAAATAAATGGAAGTGGAAGGTTCCCTGCCTATGGTGGGGCAGTTGGAACTTGATGATCTCTAAAGTCCTTCCAACCCAAACCATTCTATGACTCTATGATTCTATGAAATAAATATGATCCCAGAAACAAGAACATTTCCATATCATTGTTCTTTCAGGCTGAAAACACAGCAATGAAATCAGCACACAAAATATCAAAATCAGTGAAGATCCACAAGAAAAGTACATAGCTTGGGCATGTACCTGTTTGGGTTTCTTTAGTTAGTAGTTTGACATAAGAGCACTTCTGAGCTGAAGAAAGTGAAGTAGAGCAAAATAAAACATTTCCTCTGTGAATTTTATATACACAGGGATTGTTTTAAAATATATATTATTGAAATGAATAATAATGATGAAAAGTCATTGACAAAGCAAAACACTCATGATATCACTAGTTCTTGAGTTTCTATATCCTTATTTGTTCATTATCAGTAACATTTTAACTTTTGTGGTAATAGAACTACACCAATAATCCTCAACCTTTATGCTTTCATGTATGAGAAAATGAAAAATGGATTTAGGTATAAGAAATGGAAATGCATAAGCTGAAAGATCACCACTGTCAAAGGTACAGAGATCTAAGCACCGACAGTAATGCCAGAGATTTCTCATCACTATCAGGTGAAAGGAAAATAGTGACATTTTTCCAATTTAGCCCTAGATTATCTTCTGTACTCCCTAATTTAATGGTCCATGTACAATTTTCTCTGTCTTAACACGATTCTCCGTATATATTTACTTCTCCAGAAGTGAAAAAAATTTGAAGCAAAGAAATCGATTTTTATAACATTACTATAATCTTGAAAGAAGATTTAGAATTTTTCTACTTATCCTGTCAACTCCTGAGCAAAATATCATCAGACAAAGCTATCAGCATTATTTAAAATCTCGGATGTATACCTGTTTTGACTTGAACAGGTCAGATGGTAACTTATGCTTCTAGTTTTAAAATTTCTGTGTGTCATTTGGGCTGTTTTGGAAACAAGATCAGCAGACGTAACTCATGACCTCTCTCTGATTCTACTCAAGCAAATTCTTAAATCCATCTAATCTATGTACATAAACAAAGATGCCAGAAGGGCTCATAAAGAATCCCCCTTTTACAAAACCCTGAGTGCTTAAAAAAAGCCTGCTGAGACTAACAACCTGTTTTTCAACTGCTTTTAAAAACTTGGCATTATAATTTGTGTTCAAAAGACAAAGATTAGGTACCAGATACTACTAAATCCTGTGTTGGTATACGCCTCAGAACTACTAGCAAGTTGCTAAACTGAAGGGCAAAAACTGGTACCTCATATTTGCTAGTTCTACGGGCATTTTGTTAAGAAACTTTGATTTACATGTTGTGATAAAAAAGCAAGATGCCATTTGTCTCTAAATGTACAATTAACAAATACAATCATCAGACTGTTAATGGTGCATTGCCTTTTTTTGTAGACAAGTGTCTGGGCCCTGAAGGCACACAACAGTCTTAATGTCCCTACTTGCCTCCCTGAGGTTTCCCTTTACTCTGTCCCAGCCTCATTTTACTGCAATCCCTGCCCCAGCCATGCTGGGGATAGATGCTCCAAGCCCTCTCAAAGTGTGGACACTCCTACTGTAGCCTGTCTCCAGCCCTGTCCCTGGTCCCATCAGCTTTTGCTGCTGACAGGACTCTGTGATGGCCCCTGGCCCTGGCTCATCACTTCTGTGTTTTTGCTGTCCACAGACCATGATACCCAGTCTTGGCTCTGCCCCCATGTTTGCACCTCTCAGTGAGGGCACGGGGTGCTCTTAGCTTGTCCCCCTCAAAACCCTGCTCTGTTCTTGCTTCTCCCTGACAGCAGATACAGGAACATGCTTGTTTTAATTTATTGTCTTACAGGAATGATGAAGGCTTTGCTCTTAAGCCTGGACATGGAGTAGGTCATCCCTAGGCACAGTGGAAACTGAGAAAGTTCATATGTAAACAGCAAACAGCTGCCTGTCTTGAACTGAACCAGATGCTACTTTCCTATTCATGCATTTAGGCACAGAAATATCTTCGTAAGCCAACAATGTTTTGTTAATTCATATTTTTTTAACTGACTACATAATATTAAACAATCTATTTGGCTGTTTCTTTGACAATTTTTTTAAGTTCACAGAGACACTTTATTGTTTCATTAATATTCTTGTCTCTGCTGTTGCGGAATTAAGAAATCCAGACAAACAAAAAGAAAACAAAAATTCATAAACATGAATTCATGAACAGAAGTTTGAAGTTGTAATGAGGCAGTCCATTTCATCAGACCGTGAATAGCCTGAGAAATCTATGAACTATGCCTTAGTATTGAAAATAGTAGCAAAGGCTAAGGAATTAACTCCTTTCTGCAGATACATAGTCTACTTTTTTGGTAAACATTTAATATGGATAAATGAAACCTGTAACATTAATTTTTTGCAAGTAATTTTCTTCTGACAGTGGATCAAAAAGATGCCTAAAATAGTTCTAGATGTGCTCAGTTACTGAGATAGCATAGTCATATTAGCACAGACACTGCATAATGTACTTCAGACCACTAGCTGTAACATTTTTTTGAAGATATTGGTATATTTAGAACTTCTTTTTGGTAAGCTATATGAACCTAAAGAAACTCAGTTGCCTCAAAGAGGCAATCCCATTTCGGAACCCAAGAAGAAGGAAAAGAATATGATTTGGACTCATATTAAAAAAAACCCAATATTTTTTCTAGACAAAATGATAATAAGTAAAATATACTTTAATAAAGCATAATAGATGAGAATCTTTGCATGTTGCAACTAAATGGAGTCCACTGCTAATGTCTAGGGTATGCTGCCTAAATCAATAGAATTTAGAGGAAAAACAGCTTTCTAACAGTCAAACACACTCACTTAATATCAGAAGTAATTGAATTACCATGAAGCTCAGATTTTTAAAATGGTCTTTATGAAAGTTTAAAATCATTATACACTTTAAATCAAACCACAATCTATTATTAAAAAAAAAATAGATGGGAAGACTGAAAATGCATTCAAACAAAAACAACACACTCCAAATATTTAAACAAAATACAAGTTTTATGCAACGCAATTTAATCAATGGCCTTATCTCTTTAAAACCTCCATAAAGATGCTACAAAAAATTTAATGGAAATTTAAAGACAAGGAATCTATACTACACGTTCTTTTGTTGGAAAATACATACTACATTAACACTGTGCTTCATGTTCTAAAGAATACAACAGCCTCTCTTCCTCAGTTGCATTTTTTGACATTTCCTGCATCAATCACAATCAAATCAAGAAAAAACACTGATTTGATTACTGTGTCTACCCAACAAAATAGCAAACTTCACTATATAAACACTATTCACTGCTGATTGAACAGTTAAATTTTATCTTGCTCCTCTTCATAAAAGGCCAAATTACAATCTTAATCTCACAAATGTTGGCCATGTATCCATGAGGGGATAAACCCATCCCAGAGTGTTTTTAATTATAGGTGCTGCTCTAAAAAACAGAGAGATTAAGTTGATTTAGAAGTCGGAGACTTGCAACCATGTTTTATAAGCATAAATGAGATTTTTAAAAAATTATATATGCTACATTATATTATAAAGATGGCATATCAAACAGAAGTTATTTTTAATCTGTGGTTGTTTTCATTTCAGGGCATATTTGGTGTTTTATTTTTTAGAAGACAATTTTTTTATCAATTTCCATACTTAGTAAAATGAAAACATAGCAAACATATTTATTCCTAAAGCCTTGAGGTCATCCTGACTTTGCCAGCTGCAAGAGAAACTCACTCCAGGCAAAAAGCTGAAGTGCTTTTAAATGCAAAATGTGCTCGCTTTCACATGAGCAAGCAGCCTGCAGGTAAAAAATGCCTGCCACAGATTCAAAAGATAATGGTGGGATTTCAAACTCTCTTTACAGAATATTTGTAACTAAATTTGTTGATCAGAGGACCACTGAATATCATAACAAACAGTATTATAATATGCAATAGGCACAGTTGTGAGATCTGACTACAGGATGCCATTTTCTTGCTCACATTTTTTTAAATTAAGAAATGTTAAGCTTTTCCTCTCATAGCTGAGTCTATGTTGGATAATTTATGCTTAGTGAAAATGGAGAAAAAGGGGTGGGGGAATGACAGAATAATGATATCACATAGTTTAAAGAACGCTTTTGGCCTGAAAGCATTAGGCTATTTTACAAGAGTCGTCACCCTAACCGAGCATTGCTGGCTTTAACTGAGTGGTTCTGAATCTGAAAGCTGTTACCATGTAGATTTCAGCCTACATAAAAGTAGACTGAGTGGCACCATCACTGACGAGACAGTGCAGATAAAAGCCTAGAAAGCTTCTAACTTAATTGAGAATCTTTAAAAAGCATCTAATCTTTCCAGTAAACAAATGGAGGCAGAGGGGTAGCAGAGAAAATGTACAGCCATTAAATACTGACAGACACTCCGGGGGTTCTATGCCCAAGAGCTCAACATCACATCATACTTCATTTCCAGTTCTGCATCACTGAAAGACTTCAGTCTATAAAAATGTAAGTGAAACTTTTATGTCATCAAAAGCCCTTTGAACTTGTCAGTGTAGCACAGACATTTTTAATATACACATCCATTAGGTTTCATAGATTTCGCCTACCTGAAGGGCTTGGGTTTTTATCTTGAACTCCAGCAAGCAGGTACTCCAAGGTTTTCTCAGGCATTCACTATTCTTATCCAAACTTAAAACTTCTTCATTTCTTAAGTTGTATTTTTAACATATATATAGTTAGTTGAAGAAAACAAGAGCCTTTGGTATTTATGGCATCATATTATTTTTGTTCACTAATACTGGGAGAGACACCAGGAACTAGTAGATATGGTTGCAAATCAGAATGTTCCAAGACTCAATTCATTTCATAAGTCCTGTTAAACGCAACTGCTAGAACTATTTCACCCATGGTTTATTGCCTTTTTTTATTTAGCAGATATGAAAAAAATCAAGAAACCCTAATCACTGACTGAAAACTTAATGAGTAATTAATGACTACTAAATCCAAGAATTGATATAGTTCCTTTAAAACTCTCTGGATAAAGAATGAAAACATTGAAAAAACAGGTAGTCCACAAGTAAACTGCTAAAAATAGTTAATAAAATTTTAAATTGAACTAACAGCTTGGAATATATGCCTTTATTTCTGGATACCAAATATTCTCCTACTCATTGGTCAGACCTAATGCTGGGAAACATCAATAAGCAGTGACTCTCCCAGGTAGAAACAAGCTACATGGATGAGTGTGTGGTTCACTACACTAAATTCAGGGTTAGTTACATATGACTGGAGCATGAATTCCAAAGAAGATGAAATGTCTCTCACTATTGATGAGGAGGATAGCATGCATTTTATTCAGGGTCCTCTCTATGCACTTTTGCTATTCAAGCAGTATATTTAATCCTTGCATGGTTCAAGAAGTCCAAGACACACAGCTGGAAACTAAGCAGCTAGACAGAAACAGTAAAATATCAAAGGTACACTCAGGTTAGATCACAGTCTTCTATAGAAGATCTTTACAATACGTAAGAAAAAAAAATCTCTACTAGGTCAACATTTTTCACTGACTTCAGTGGGACAGCATTTCATCCTGAAAAATTAACATTAGAGGAATATACAGTTCCCTGGTTAGGTAGCCCAAGTTCTAGACAGAGATCAATTCCCCTTCGGCCCCTGTTAGACACGCCTCCTAGCCAAGCCAACAGTAAAAATGTCTGAAAGACTTTACTTACTCTGCCAAAACTGCCAAAACTGTATCTCTTTTCCCAAACCCAGCCAATTCTTCACACTCTCCAACCTCACTCTTCCAAGCCCTAAGAGGCGTCATCTTCTAAAAGAGCCAATCCACACCACACCAAATAAATTTAAATTTGTATTTTAAAAGCTGATCTCAAACAAACCTCAGACTATTTTCAAAAAAAAAATATTAAACACACTGAGTATTTCTTTATTAGAGACAACAAAATTTATTCTGATCTAAGTATGGAGGAAGTAAAATAGGAATATGTTTACTAAGAGTGAAATTTGTCTGACTTAAGGTACCAGTAAATTATCCATGCAGCCGTGAACAACGTTGTCCTGGCAAACTTAAAATTAAGGGCTTTAATTCATTCCAAACAAGGATCCACAGTTGCTAGGTTGTCCAAAAATCCCAAGGCAATCACAGTGGGGCTGTGTATTTTCCCAGAGTTATTTTTAGCTCTAATCAAAGAAGGCTATTACTTGGACTGTCAGGCTAGTAAAGGCAACAAAACGTGGAGGAGGAGAGCATGGAAACATCACCCTCCCTAACAAGAGCACAGTGCTGTGTAATGAAATGGGCTGGCACATTTTGGGGCGCAGGCTTTTGTAGTTGTTTTCCTCTAGTCTATCCATAGTCCACGGAGAGAGATGCTGAGCAGTCAGTGAGTTGCCTGGTGATCAGGGACAGAGTGAAGCCACTCTCATGTCCTTTTCTTAACAATGGCCCTACATTGTCCAAAGGTGTGGGGTACGAACATCTGACATTTGCAGAGGCTGGGATACTGGCAAGCACAGCTGGCTTGTTGCTGGGGCAGTGAGTTCACATAAAAGAGGCCATCATGCCAGTGGGTAGGGGAGGGAGGACAGGGAACAGCAGCTGTTCTGCTTCAGCAAAATTTTACAATTCATTAGATGAATGCAAAAAAAAGCATTTTATCTTTGCTCTCAAGGGGGTAAAATTCAATTCTTCCAACACTGCTGAGTAGCTCTAAGATGTGGCACACCTAAACTAATGAAGTAAAGAAAACTGTTGCATTTTTTAAAAAATACATTATCTACCCTTGGCTAGTGATACTTTGTATCACTGCATAATTACAGACCTGTAAAATCTCCATTAAATTCACATCAGTAAACATTTATTTGAACTGAGTGAAATAAAGCTTTTTGATGTATGCTATTCTCAGCATTTATCATAAATATTAGAAATATATTCAGTAAATTAGATTACAAAAGAGTAGTAATTCCACAAGAATCAAAGTAAGAGGGTGTTTAATTGCCTCAGACCAATAAAAGAAAAATGATGGCAAAATCAATTAAAAATATATTAAACAAATGTATTTTAGGTAGCAGCAACCCACCTTCATTTCAGTGTATATTACCTTGGGCTTTATAAGCTTGCTAGTTTTACATCGGATATAGCGGGATATAAAGAGATAAACTACAGTCATTGCCCTATGGATACCAATATAGGCTAGAAAATAAAACCAGCAAAAAACAAAAAACCCATAAAATACATGATACACTTTTTGGAGGGGATAGAATTTTTCTTTAGAATCTATTTGTACCTTTTCTCTCACCATATAACACTGACTTTAAGAAAGTCTTCTCTAAATGAGAAGCACCAAAATGTCTGTTTCCTAAAGCAATGAGTATTTAAAATGTTCCTGGAAGGTCCTGATCAATGACAGGGATCATTTGCAAGTGTCACATCTTTCACAGTCTCTTCTGCTTTAGAGACCAGGGAACCTTATCTTTTAATTGCTCTGTGCTGAAAAAAGGCCTTATGACAAGCACAATGATCCATTCCAAGTGCTGCTAGCTGTAATATAGTAAGAACAAAGAGGAGTGGAGGACCTAGGAAACCTGTCTGATTTGTTTTTTTCTTTCTTTTTTCTTTCTTCTTTTTTCTTTTTTTTTTTTTTTGTGTGATTGGGGCACAAAACCTTTGGTTTTGCACTTTTCTTGAACAGACACAGACAGATGTTTTAATTTCCCGGAGGATGTTAAGTCCATAGACTCATCTTCATTGTACCACAGTCACAAGTTACAGAATTTGAAAATTCTGGCAGATCTTTCTCTGATATCCTCTCTCCCTTAAAATATTCAAGACGTACAAGATGGAACATTAAGAGTTAGTGCAAAGGGAATACCTGGAATCAAAAGGCTCCTCACATACATTTTCATGGTATCAACAACAGATGGCAACAACTAGTTTCCAAATTCTCATTTAAATGAAATTTGAGGAGTTATTTTACTTTTTCTTTTAAGCCAAATAACATGACATTTAAAAATCAGAGCAAAAATCAGAGATACAGATATTATTTGGAAATGTATGAGGATACATTATTATTTACATAAGTACACATGCATTCAATCAGTAAAGGTCCTGTGACTTTATCCAGTAACAATATATCTGCAAAATCATGATACTGAACACTGAATATACAACCTTCACAAAGAAATATTCACAAACAATTTGGTTATGTTGTTTTATTAAATGCATGGAGGGAAAAACAATCAGTTAAACAACTGGTATATTTCACAAGCTGGAAAAGAGGACACATTTGAGAGAGACACAAGTATTCCTGACCTATTCATGCAAATATTAGAATTTAAAACAGAAAATTCCAATATGAAAACAAAATAAGAAAGATTTAAGCTAGATTCAACACAAGACTTTCCAGTTTTCTTGAGAGGGAATATGACCATCTCCAAGGACATAGCAGTCTGCATCCTTCCTTCTGCCCCTTCTCTCATAAAAAATAAAGAAAATCCTACTCAGAAATTCCCAATATATTCTAGTAGTTAATCTTTAGAAAAGATAAGGTTATATCTGAAGTCAGTGTATGTTATGCTGCAGAGGTTTTCAGCAACCTGCATACAGAGCTGTGGCTGATGCAGTGGCATGCCAGCCACAGGCTCAGCTGCCAGGTACATCTTCCCAGTTCAAAAATGGATGCACTGCGTGTCGATCACAGAAGACTGATGTCTTCAGGGTAATGTGTGCCCAAACATTTGTGCGACTGTGCTAGCAATTTCATAGGGCAACAGTATCACTTCTAGCACAGGAAAACCATTTATCTCTTCCAACTAAACATCAAGGAATGCAATTGCAAGACAGAAAGGGGTAGATACTCTATCGTAGGTAACAATCCAAAGCACTATGGTATGTAACGAAGAAAATGGTCTCCTTGCCACTTACTATATACATACTGAACCACTGAATTGCAGGGTATATCCTGTTTCTTACTGATAGGAGAAGGAAGTAAGCCCTTTTTTAAGTGTAAAAATATTTTTCTTTCTTGTTCTAAAAAGGAATAATTTTTAATTCAATTAAAATAGTTTACATTTACAAAATTGCCCTCAAATATCAACAAGAAGTAGTAGCATTAGATTTGGTTTAATAACTTCATAAGAACATGTATAAAACATGCTATAACTTAAAAAACAACTCTGCTATAAAATATATATATTCATTGTACATATGTAATTCAGTTTCCCAAGTGCGAATATTGCAACAAGATATTTTATCACTGATTGCTGCTCTAATAATATACCAAATGCCAGCTTGGAAATTAAATATTCACAAGAATACAATTAAAATGAAATCCTCAGTCCCAAAATAAATCATAAAAAAACACCCCCGTGATAAATAAAAGAAAACAGTATTCCTGCTGCCTTTGTCCAGTTCTTTTTTTTTCCCATATGGTATCTTATTTGTCATATGGAGGTTGCAAAAATACCCTTTTAGAGAATAAATTAGAAAAATGAAGCATAAACAATAAAGCCTGCTCAGCAGTCGTGTTTTCCAGTGCTCTGTAGGATAGCTGCAGGAATTTTCCATGCTGTGAGTGTTAATGAGACCCTCCATAGGCACCATTAATACATAAAAGCAATCACCTATAATTCACCTTTTCAAATCTGTACTTTTTGAATTCAGTAACTAGAGCAAAACAGGTAGAATCATGCAAATACTATCCCCATTTACTGACCCCATATACAACGATTAGCCAAAAAGGGGTTGACAACAGAAAAGTTATCACCAGACATAAATGCTTCGATAATCACACACAGAGTCCAGAAGCACTTGGAGAACACGTACAGTTTTGAAGACTAAAAACTGTCCCTAAACATATGGTTTTCCTGATAGAAGAAAACATACTTACAGGAATTACTAATTAGCTGAAACTGGCTGGATTCAAGATACTTAAGCTCTTAGAACAGAATGAGTATCTGACCAAACTCTGTAATGAAAGCAATCTGGCATGAAGGAAACACACAAATTTTATACAGTTTATTTCCAAGTTGTTGTTTATCTTTTATAACATTTATTTAAATTAAATTGTGGAAAAATTCAAATTTTCAACATGGATACCAATAAAGTTCTGCCTAACAGTTGCTAGCATGAGGCAATTGTCACTAACCAGTATCTCACACAAGTTTCCAATCCAGACACTGGCGTTCAGCCAAGGACAGTTTCACCAAACAGTGAAGGACTTTAAGCTTTTGGTCGGAAGTCCCTCACCTCTATTCCATTTCTGAATGGCCAACCCCTGGGCAAAGACATGAGTGGGGTCTGTGAACCCCTAATACTTGATAAATTTTAAAGTGAAAGAATATTAGTTCATTCTGCCGAAAATGCACAGCTTGCAAAAATGCACTAGTTCTATATTTAGTGACAGAAACACGAAGCAATAGCATACCTGATAGCTATCTTGCCCTCTGACCCCAGTTCAGTGATTTCTCTGTTCAAGGTAGTGAGAAGTTTCTACACAATTTAAACAAATACAAATACAGAAATAAACAAATACAAATAAAGAAATGAGATTAATTTTTTTAAACAAGACCCACCTCTTCCACAAAATGAACACCGATTTTTGGTACAAGCTTGCTGTAGGTCATCCTTTCTCAGCTGCATTTCTGCTTCTGATGAGGCAAACTAACTCTTGGGTTTCCCATAGTTCTCATTAGCATTGACTGATTCAGGCAGGTCATTCCTTATCAATGAAGTCCTTTTTTGTACAGTGCTATCCATTGCCAGGTAAAAATACTTTTTTGAATAGTACTACCTCCTGGATGAGCCCAAGCATGTACTTTGGGCTGCAGATCTAAACTGAACATAGCACATACATATCAAAGATATGCCTCAAAGCCAGCTTTGCTAGAGGTTAGTTACGGCCCTTCCCTACTATTTTTCTGGTTTTGATGCCCATCAGGCCCATTACTGAGCAATTTCAGCATGCTAAGTTATCAAAGGCACTTTTATTTTGGTGGCCAGGTTAGCTTCCTGATGCCTTAGTGTGCTGCAAGAGCTTATTCAGCATCTGACATGAATTGAAGCATTTGAAAGAGAGTAGTAAGTGAACAGGGTGAAGGAAGGCAGTGACCAGCAGTTAAAGGGGTTTGACTGCTATGACACCTATTTACACAATGAAATGCACTTCCTGAGCACATTTCACTGTCATAGAGGTGAAAAACCACTGGCTTTGCATGAAATTTTCATTCTTAAATAGAATTACTTCAGAAATACTTAAGCAAACACAAAACATAAAATAAGAAATGCACCTCATTAACAGTTCTTCCTAAAACCAAAACATGGTGATGGACAAACTTGAGAAAGGCAATTTATGTGAGATAAACGATTTATAAATGTGACTTGCTAGAAGGGAGAGGGAGGAGCATCATGACAGCAGCTGTTTCCATCTAAGATTAAAATTCCTTTTGCTTCCAGTTTTATAGTGGAAAATCACCAGGAAGGAAACACATACTAATACTTGGTAGTTTCAGTGAGCTGTTCATATAACTGAAAGATCATTTCCTCCCATCTTAATTCTATCAAATAACTTAGGAAATAAGTTCTACCACTTATAAATAAATAAATTCTACCACTGTTCATGTACCCAAACAGCAGTAGCCAAACTGCAGTTTTCAAAGGCAGAAGGCTTTATACACTATCCCAGTGGCACATTACAACACTGCATCAATTAGTATTGTAATCTATACCATCTACTATATCTTCCTCACTTACTTTTTTATATATATATCTCTCTCCTTCTCTCTACTTTTAATGAAGAAGTGAAATACTGCTAGTGCCTGCCAGACAGGAAATTAGCTCAATGCTAAGGACAAGTAAAATTGCACTAACACTTCCTAAAAAGAACATAGCTATTTTCTGAGTTTTGCTTATTGCTTTTCTACTGTGCTGCATAGACATTTGACTAAACCAATAAATAAACAAATTTCAAAACAACCTGATCCAGAGGACAGCGAATACAAATACACAGCAAAGTCAAGGGAAAAAAATCTCACAATATTTAAATTTAGACACGTCTGCTACAAACTTCCACTTCAAAACAACTTTGAATTACTGTCAACATCAGTACTACAACTGTTATTACCATGAGAAGCTCATTACCACAGGATGTTTTATAGACCAAAAGGGGTCACCAGAATTATTGGAGGGTGGATAATGAATTATTTGGAGGTATTAAACAAAACAATACAAATGTAACTTGTGACTCAGACAGTTCTGAAAAGCCTGTCTGTTGGAAGTGAGATTCACCAGGGGAAGAAACACATGATGCTTCCTCCATATGTTGCGGTTTGAGCAGATTGATGTGAGTTTGTTTTGTTCTTAAATACTGTTTATGTCTTTATTCTGTTAAAAAAGTTCCTTATTTCTTAAAATTCATTTACTGAAGGGAAAAAAGAAATGTGAACCCCATAAAATACAATATCTGCAGTGCTTTCTTTTTTAGTTATGTTGAGTTTTCATTCATTGTTAGTGATATGGTACAAATAAGTGAGGCATTCTGCTAGTAGTAGACTTTTTTCCCTTGTAACAGATTCAGTAAATAATGTTCCACATATTGTGACACCAAAAGCACTGGTGCTCTTCATCTGTTGTAATATTGTTTCAAAGAATTACACTCAAACATCAAAGGCTGTTTTCTCAACCCAAATTTTGCAGATATATAAACTGCTATGGTAAATTAATCTCAATATGCCAAGTTACATACATGAATCATTAGGTCATATAATGGACATTTCTAAATACCAGCTTTCAGTGAGGTGTGTGCTGATAATAATTTTTTCCTTGTAATTACCGCCTGAATTTATTTGAACTCTTTTATTGCTAATATGACAAAATAAAGAATTACACTAGAATCAGCAACTTTATGCTAAATTATGTATCAATTTAATGCCTATGGAACTATATTTCTTGCGTTCCAAGAAAACATACTGGCATGAGTTTCTCAGGATTTCAGTCCTGGCATATAATATAAAGTTTATAATTTGAAATTACTTTTCATTTAAATTATGGGTTCTGTGACAGCTGTGACCTACTATATTGTTCTTGTATTGGTTTTGTTTGGCCTGTTTTTTGGTAGTGGTGGGCCATAGAGGTGAGTCCTGTGAGAACCTCCTGCAAGTTTCCACCATGTCCAGCAGAGCCAATGGCTGATGGCTCTGAAGATGGACATGCTGCTGGCCAAAACTGGGCCAATGAGAGAGGTTGGTAACGCCTCTGTGATGACATATTTAAAAAGAAAATCAAAACAAAGTCACAGGGTTTCACTTCTAGTCAAGGAGGAGGAGGTGGGAACGCGTGAGGGAAAACAACCTGGCGACACCAAGGTCAGTGGAGAAGGAGGGGGAGGAGGTGCTCCAGGCTGTGGATTCCTCTGCAGGCTGTGGTGCAGACCATGGTGAAGCAGCTGTGCCCCTGCAGCCCATGGGGATCCACAGGGAATGCAGAGATCCACCCGCAGCCCCTGGAGGAGGTGCCCGTGCCGGAGCGGGTGGGTGCCTGGAGGAGGCTGTGATCCAGTGGAACACCCGGTGGAGAGAGAGGGAGGGGCTGGGGGGAAGGTGTTCTAAGGGCTTATTTTATTTCTCATTATCCTCCTCTGATTCTGTAAGCAATAAATTCACTTTGTAACTTTAAGTTAAGCCTGTTTTTCCCTTTAAGTGTTTTCTCCCGGTCCTTATCTCAAGTAATGAAGCCTTCGTTAAATTTTTTTCCCCCTCTCCTCCGCCCAGCTGGGGCAGGGGAGGGTGAGCAAGCAACTCTTGTGGGCGCCTGGTGTTCGGCCAGTGTCAACCCATGACAGTTCTTAATTGTCTACTTTGTCTCTTCAAGAAGAGTGAGTCAGATAAAATTATATGGAGCTAGGAGAAGAGTATGCCATCATAGTGGCCAAGTGAGCATTAAGGGACAGAAGGTCCCAAGTCAGAAAGGTATGGCAGAGCAGAGCATGCCAAGGGAGCAGGGCACATGCAATCAGGCATCAGAGAAGAAAGAACATTAATAAGGATTAGAGGCATTGATTCAAAATTTTCTTAATCCCAGAAAGACAAATAATAGTTGAAACCAACCATGAATGAAGGACTTACTTCTGAGGACTCATTGTGCATGGAAAGAGTAACATTGAAACCTTGTTTATGTTGTTTTGCCTAAGCTAGCTATGTGGTGTGTTTGGGGGGGGGGGTTTCTCTATTAATAATTACCCAGTATATGCTGGATTTATGACTTTAAAAACTTTTTGGTCTTTTTCAGGAGCACCTTATAAAGAGATGGTCAAGGCAGATTCTCTTCAAAGCTCTTGCCTTCTCAGGGAAGCACAAGAGCTCACTAGAATTCTGCATCAAGCCTCATTTTATTAATATTTCTATAGTATATTTTTATACCTTTTGTAGATTTACAATTTCTAGATTTACACAATTTTCGGAGATGTTTTTTATAGAGGGATTTAGAAAAATATATAAAGATAGTTTTATAGGTCTGTAAAAGTTCTGACAAATCTTCTTGAGGTAGATGAGAAAAGACTTTTTAAATTTATTTGACACCTAATATTTGTGCCAGCTACTTACCAGGGAGCATGATTTTCAGTTTATATTAAATTTTCTCTTTGTGTAGAATTTGCACAGTAGGGATTATGTCTGTATCGGATTTATTGGATCAATGCTGAATGACAAGAAAAGATAACATATATTCATCCAAATTTCTATTATATTCAAATGAAGTATTATAAAAAAGTTATTGCTATGAGTAAGATTATGATTATTCTTCCCAGACAAGATAGCATTCAGATGGAGAAGACATAATACAAATGCCACTTGAAAGCTAAACAGAGGAGCAACAGTAACCTACACGTGCCACTCAAAAATACATAGAAAATAGACAGCATCTCAAAATGACAAATGCATATAAAACATACATATCTGGTGTTCACTGAATAACTAGAGCAAAGTATGAGTATGGGTCAACTTTTTAGCTCTAAAAGCAGAGTTTACTCCAGGAATCTTCAAAGTGAATTTGAATCTATAAGGGCATAATCTGGGAAAATAGGTTAAGAACAGGCAGTATTACTATATTTAGGCACAAAGGAAATCTAAGAATATTCACACATGTGAATCCCAACAGAGAGAGACCAATGTCAAAAAATAAAATAAAGAGATTGAACACAGATAGAATAAATGTTTTTGTCAGTATGTGAAATGACTGAGAACTAGAATGATCAAAAAAGCCCTAAAAATACTTCTGTAGCAGAATAAACTACTCCATAAGTTAGAAGGACAAATAATCTTTTTTTTTCCATCATTTCCATTAATGGTAGAAAGTGCTAAAAAAGGGAACAATTTACCTATCACACTGAAGTTTTGTGAACTGTGTTTATTGTTCACAAAATGCTCAGAAATGAAAACCAGCTGCCTAGACACTTATATCATTATTAAAATGCTTATAACAGACTGAAAAAACAAAATAGTTTTGAAGGCTCTCTGGTCAGATGACCAGACCTTCTAGTTTTGTGGTCAGCCTCATGCATTTAACTGTAGATTTTGGTTCTAGTCCTGTTTTGTTTTCATCCCTCTTTTCCTTGTATTTCCCTAATAGTTCTTTAATTCGGCCAATTTGGTGCCCAGCTCTACAGAGTAAGTTACCACACAATTACATAAATTCTCCTATCTGTCCACGAGTCTCCTGTTCAATTTGTGAGGAAAAAAATCTCTGTCTTACCAATTCCATTGTAGTTGAGTTTAGGAAAATAAGGATTGCTCACCTAAACTAGTATCCTGTCTGACAACAGCCAAAAATGTTTAGTGAAAAGCATAACATGTAGCTGTGCATTCAAACTACCCTAGAAAATTTTTGTAGCTTCAGGCAATTTTCAGTCTGAAGAAACCTACGCCAAAAGTGACATATCAATAGATAGATAGATAGGTGGATAGATTGACAGCATTTGATTCATGAAGTAAAAAAGGAATCAACTCATATGATTTCATTGCCTACCTTCACAGATCTACCTGTCAGAAAATTTTCTTTTAATTAGTTGAACGATTTTCACCTAATTTAGCAGAGGAGTATGAAATGTCAATGTAATAAGTTTCACGGTGTTAAGCTTTTGCAAATGTAAGGAAAATCAGCAGCAGGGGAGACACCGAAATTAAATACCCTCATGAGAGAAGACTATAGAATAACTAGAATCATTCTATGTTCCACATGGATTTTGCTGGGGCCAGAGGAGCCATGTCATAGCTCCTCCCCTCTGGGTTGCAATTCATAGTATGGTGGTGGGTATTATACGATGTGTTAGATGGAAACTGTAAGTATTATAGTGGTTACAAAGCAGTGCCAACCACGGAAAGACATGGAGTTATTGCTGTGGGAGATGGCAGAGAAAAGAATTTAGAATACTGGCAAGGAGAAGGATAAGGTGGGAAAACGGGGAGGAAGCTGAGATGTCTAGAGGGGTATATCGTAACTTTGCAGGAAACCTGGCTTCTAGCTCTGTGTGAGACCTGAATGCAAAATACCTCAAAGATCTTCCACTTAGTCCAAAGCAGAAACAGTAGAAAACATCAGTGTTGAAAGGAGAAGGGAAGGACAGCAAAACACAATGCAGAGATGGCAAAATGGAGAAGGCAAGAAGTCTATACAATAAGACAGTTTGAGAGACACATTTCTCTATTTGAACAAAAAGTCCACAAATGTAAGTAGATGTAAAAGTATTTAAAAGGCAAATTCTTCAAGCTCAAGTTTTAGTGCTGCTTCCTGACAATTTTCAGAATAACCAAAGAAACCTCAAAAGCCTTAAATGCCAGCTAAAATAATAATTTTTCCCCCTATTACATTGTTCAACAGCTGCCTGTCTTCCCTAGCATAAAACACAACTGTAGCCCTGTGGCTCCTCTGCCCACTCCTGGAAAATCTGTGTAGCTCCTACACACTGCCAGACTATGCCAGAACATATTTATCGCCAGCTTTCAGTACTACAGAGAACCTGAGAAACCCAAGGTTGAAGCGGAAGCAAGAAATGTTGTTCACTCCAAAAATTAGAATTTGGATAGATGGAATGATGGGCATTGCCTGTCAAAAGCGTGAAAGGCATGCAGCTGAAAAAAGAGAGAGCATAGACCCTCTGCTTTGACAAACAAAAAGCTATGCATGTTGCAGTGCTTTTTCTAGAGCATTCATAAAAACAGGCTACGAAATGGACAATCAATTACTTGACAAACACGTTGAAGGAAAGGATATTCATCCTGTCTCTCAAGACACAGAGAATCAAGCTTTGCTATCATTAGCGCAGGAGGTCTTGTCCCTTAGATGTGGACAGAATTTCTGACAACATAACAATATTTGCTAGCTCTACTAATGTCTAAATTACTCCTCCTCATATTATGTTGCACAACTGTAGGTACTATACACAGTCATGTCACTATTGTTGTTGTAGTGCCTTAGCCAACAATTGATTCCACACCTTGTAGCCCAAACTGTTCCATATGACTTTTACATTTTGACCATTGTTTTCAGCCTGCTATTTCATTTCATACCAACCTGTTTTGACCTTTAAATTCATCATGAGAACAAATGAAGTATTGAGCCATAATTCCCTGTACTGTTCTTTTTAACACCTAATTTTGTGAATCACTTGAAACTGTGATGGGTTTCTACCATTAGCAGCATATATCCAAAAGCCAAGAAGGCCAGAATTTTGAGAGTACAACTGACTCACCTTCAAGACGCTTAATTTTCAGAAAATGCTGCTTTTATAGTGAAGCATGCCTGTAATCCTTCATATAATTAAAACATTGTCTCTAATTTCTCACTTCATAAAGAACATTCTATATCTAAAGAGATACTTACTTTGCTTTTATCTACTCATAGACTATATTTTGACCTATTCACAATGTTATACCTAGTTTACTAAAGGACTTCAGCTGTAATCACAAAGCTGTGTGCTCCAATAAGAATATTGGAATATCAGCTAAGGAAAGTACTTGTGAATTTCACATAGTAACATTAAATATTAGCACTGATTTCATGATGACACAGCTAATGATCCATATTAGGAAAAGAAATCTGACAGAACACTTTAGTCACAAATTTTTTGAGGTTTGATAGATACTGATGATAAATTTTAGATATCTTTGCTTTCTCTTTAATGAACCATGAGTATTTGAGTACTGAAATAATTTAAATATAAATTTTCTTTTACACGAAAGAGGCTATTTTCCTAGTCAGTACTTCTAAAAACAAAACAGTATTTAATATTTTTCATGGGTTAAAATATTTTTAAACACACTGAGTAAATAATTCAAAATTTTACTTTTTAACTTGCTATGACATGCATATCAAAGGTGCTTTTCTTACAACTGTCTGTTTGAGCTTATTTACTGTGATTTTAAGTGATACAGACAGGAGGAACTGAAATCTCATTATTACCTATGGAATATCTGCTGCATTTTGGAACTCTGTCTTTTATCTGACGGCTCCTACTGCTCATCTTGTAAAAACTGGGCTGACAGAAAACCAACTGATTCTAAAGATTAATTTCATGACATCAAGTTTTTACATGTTAAAAGACACAGAAGACAGTTTCTAAGATCTTCTGATAACACAAAATGAATCCTATATTAATCAACGATAAGAGACTCAACAATTTACCAGATTTTTGATGAGATTTTCTTCACCTTTAGCCAAATAAAAATGCACCTTTACATAATTCAAACCAATTACTTAGTTGGTTTTAAATTATACCTCTCCATTTTATGCTTGGTTGTTTACATCATGTTGATTTAAAAGAAAAACAATTTTATTCAAAAACAACGTGTATATCATAGACAGTTATTTGCTGGATTTCATAATGAACAGCATAGAAATTCAATATAGGCTAACTATAGCCTATAGGTCCAAGCTTCCAGTTTCTGGGTAATTGCTGCACATTCAGAACACAGTTTCCTTTGAGTTTGTCTTCCTATATTGCTATTTAGAGATAATAAGACCTTTTAAAATAAGGTGCTTGTAAGTTTTACAGTCATAAATACCAAAGCCAGAGAATAAGGTCCCATTGAAGAAAAACTGGTGATGCAGTTCTGCTCACTGGAAAAATGGACCCTTTCTGCTTTTCATGTTATGCAGTACACAAGCAGATCAAAAAGAATTTTGCAGTTTTCCTTTTTATATACACAATATTTTCTAATGTGTAGTTTTCAGTGACATTACTTGAATGCCTGAAAGAAAAGATTTCTGACTACTTAAGTAGTCTGACTACTTAAGTTTTGTTGGGCTGACCCCAGTTGAATGCCAGGTGGTCACAAAAGCCACCCTATCACTCCCCTCCTCAGCTGGACAGGGGAGGGAAAATACAATGAAAGGCTCAGGGGTTGAGATAAGGACATGGAGAGATCACTCACCAAATACCATCACAGGCAAAACAGACTCAAAATGGGGAAATTAGTTTAATTTGTTACCAGTCAAATCAAAGTGGAATAATGAGAAGTAAAACCACATCTTAGAACACCTTTCTCCTACCCCTCCCATCTTCCTGGGCCTAGGGACACTCCCAAATTCTCTATCTGATAAACTCCCCTCCAGTGGCACAGGGGGACCAAAAACGGAGGCTGCAGCCAGTTGATCACACACTGTCTCTGCCACTCCTTGCTCTTCAGGGAGATGACTCTTCACACTCTTGCCCGGAACCAGTGTGTGTCCCTTACACGGGGCGCAGTCCTTCAGGAACACACTGCTCCACGGTGGGTCCCCTACTGGTTCACAAGGCCTCCCAGAACTCCTGATCCAGCTCCTCTCCGTGGATCTTTCCAGGAGCCTGCTCCACACAGGCTTCCCAGAGGGTCACGGACTCCTTCAGGCATTCACCTGCTTCAGTGGGGGGTCCTCCATCAGCTGCAGGTGGATCTCTGCTCCACCACGGCCATGGACCTCCATGGGCTGCAGGGGGAACAGCCTGGCTCACCAGGGTCTGCACCATGAGTTGCAAGGGAATCTCTGCTCTGGCACCTTGAGTACCTCCTCCTCCTTCTTCACTGACCTGGGTGTCTGCAGACTCTCACACAGTCTTGCTATTTTCTCCAGCTGAAGTTGCCATTCAGCAGGATTTTCTCCCCCTTAAATCTGTTATCCCAGAGGCGCTATCACCATCATGGATGGGCTCAGCCTTGGCCAGCAGCAGACCTGTCTTGGAGTCAGCTGGCATTGGCCCTGTTGGACATGGGGGAAGCTTCTTGCACTTTTCCTCAGAAGTTATCCCTGTAGCCCCCCTGCTACCAAAACCTGGTCATGCAAACTCAATTCGGTGGTAGGTGTCTGATCACTGACATCAAAAAGAACTTTTACTAGTGTCAGATGACACATACTTTCATTCTTAATGTCCTGTGCTTTTCCGTCTTTCAAACCAAGAGAAAAGTTTGTCCCCTGGACCTCATTCTTCTTTCTTTCATATCAGTATTGGGCAGTTTGTACACAATCGTTGACTCTTTTCCATTATTTGTTCCATCTACATCAGTGTCTGCCCACCCATCACTATCTCATTTTCTTTCTTTCCTTGTGTGTCAATATATCTTCATTATAGTTCAGTCAAGGTGTGTGGGTACTCAAAGAGTTAAAAATATTCGATGTATTAGTTCAGCTAGTGTTATTAATGACTATATTAATATCAGGAGACCTCACCTTAGACACAAACCCTTTGCAAGACATAAAATGTCACTAGTCTATTCTTTAAGTAATCCAGCTCCATCAGGAAAGAGGATAGTAGTTTTAATAAAATGGGACTCATAAGTTTTTATTACTTTTACAGTGAATGCTTTTCAGTTTTATTGGCTCTTGGAAGGAGTAATTTAGTTTCTCTACTTAAACATGACTTTTTATCCTTCACAACTTGCAGGTTTCAATGTTATGTTTCTAACATAAATATAAATGCAGATACTGAGGTTTTAATAAAGGTATGAAGTCCTTTTCACTGATATATACAATCCAGGATTATGAAAATCACAGGAAAAGAAAAGAAGACTTAATCACTTTTCTGGGCTGATACAGCTAACAGCATTTTTGAGAATGGATGAATGTAAGCATTATAAAATGGTTATCAGTGATCACATTGAGTTAAGCAATACACACTGCTACACACTGATTCCAGTGCTTCTCTCACTCCTTGAATTTTCATGGAAAAAGAATTCATATATGTTCTCTACATATTAATATCATGGCCCTAACAGACATCAGTGAGAGTGTTACCATCAGATCACAAAATGGAAAGATGGGATGTCAACATTTTTCTATAAGGTGAACCAAGAGGCTGGTAACTGATTTCAAGGGGAAGAAAAAAATTAATCTTCTGTTCTATGCTTTTTTTTTCTTTCACCATGGCTTAAATAGTTAAGCATCAGAAATTTAAAAATATTCCTGAAATGCTGTCTAATTGTTTTTTCTACAGTTTTAGAGCAGACAGGAAAGACATGCTCTGATATCACAAAATTGTGTTTTGTTCTGATTTTATCTGTGACTAAGAAAATGGGAAAAGAACAATGTTTATAGAAACATTAGAAATCTTTAATAAGTAATGAAATTCTGGCATCACCAACAAACAATTGACCAAAGTAGATTAGCAACCTGAAATTACACTTATTAATTTAGATAAGGTAAAGATGACAAAGCTGTCCTGGTATAGAAACCACAAAAACTTTTTTTTTTCTCTTGCACTTTCCTGTTTATCAGAGTGACATGTTATCAGGAAAGTATTTATAATAAGATGAATAAATATTTACAAAGAGCTTAAGCTTTAGCTGCAAAAAAATAAACAAAAACTTCTTTTATTCATTTAGTTATAACTAAAGAGGTGATGTCACAAAGAAACAGCAACTTGCCACAACTGCATGCATCCCACTATTTCTGCAGCACCAAGGTGGCAATAGACTGGCTAGCTAAAGACATAAATTAGACCTGCCTTCACAACTGCAGAAGTTATGACAGAGGGTGTCAGTTGAAGCTGATGCATCACTGCCTGTCACCTCTGAAATAGCAGTGAGCAGTGGCTTCTGCAACTACCATACAACACATCAAAATACTCTGGCATTCACATCTAGCACAAGAGCAGATAATCATTTGAAAAATTCTCAATATCTGGTTATGAGCTAAAAAGTACATAGGAAAGAAAATTATTAAGATCAAAATTTAGTAAAGCTTCCTTTATGTAAAAGGAAGTAAAGCTAGTGACAGAAATCTCAAACTTCATACTTACTTTTTTTTAACTGTAGCTGGCTACAAAGAATTTGAGGTTGTTAGCATGTTAGCATTACTAAAATAATTAAGCTTGGGAGCAATAGAGTTTTGAAAATTAGCTCTCTCAAAGAAAGTACCATTATAATCACCTAATTACCCTTTGATGTAGCTTTATCCATAAATGCTTTAAACATTCATTGCCTTACTACTGGGGACTATGCCTCAGTTTATATACTCTGCGAGAAAATAAAGTTACTATTATACACTGAAGAACATGTGTGAACAGAAAATGTCAGAATGCTGAATGTTGCAATTTTAAGTCTATGTTTGTCTTTCAAGACTTTCTAAGGCCTAAAGAAATAAAAAAACTTGTCCATTTAAATTAAATATTTTTAAAACGGCTTTGTTTTTCGGTTTTTGTAATTTACACTGTCTACACCTGATTCTTAAAGCCTAGCATAACACCACTTCTCAAATAAATGATTGAGCTATAAAACTGTTAATGAGTAGATTTGTCTTTTAAGATTTGCCTTATATTTAATAAATTAGTCCTTCAGCAAAACCACTTCTGTAAAAGCCTTTCAGCAATTTTTAAGAATTGTCGGTGTATCTCCCCAGGCAAAAGAATGTTGGGCTGCAGTGTGAGACAGCACAGCCATCAAGGGGTATCAGCAGTGAAAATGCAGAAGCACACATTAGCAGCAAGCCTGCTGCAGACTTGGTACACAGCAAGGATGTTGGCCAAACCCAAAACATGTGCCAGCACATTTTTATTAATATTGCTACTTTCAGCAGATCCAGGAAAGGCTGAAAGAAATCTATTCATCAGTGCAGCAATCAGACGTTCATAGGACCTCATGTCCTAAGAGGGCAAGTTTTACATAGTCTCATTTGGCTTGATGGAGACTTAGCATTTTAGGTACATAACATGGATTTCCATGGATTAACAGATACAGCTAGCATCTGTGTCAAACTAAGAACACAAACGAATACATTCAAATAAGTAGTTTAATATTCAGTTTCTCTTTTTAAAGAGTACATTGAATAATATCTTTATGATCCTATAATTTTACACAGCATGATCATTTTTCTATATTAAATCTATTTCTGGAGGTTCTTTTCATAAATTTTAAATACTGCCGGAACTGAGATACCAATAGAGGCTAGAATCATTTAAATCTTATGACTTAATTTTAATAATTAGATTCACTATAACTATTTTTTTATTAAAATGTCATCCAAATGAGGATTAGCTTTGGTTTACAAAGTACTTTCTTCCTAACAGGTAGATAAAACTAGACAAATGTTCCTAACTAACAGATATTTTAGGAGAAATTTTTTTATTGTTCTCAGATCACCCTCATTATATCAGACTTGAACTTTGCTCAGAAAATATTTGTCTTTTTTTCTTATTTTTTTAGTTTTCACCAAAATCCTACTAATGACCATTACTTCCTCATGACTAGAATTCTGACAGAATTCATTCTCACTTCTGAAATCCACATTATTTTGCAATAAAACTGCCTCATCTGCATTTTACATTTTATATCTGCACTACTCTTATGCCTTGATGCTAAAAGTATATTTTAAGAACTATAGAGGGTACCAGATAAACCTCACAAATCCAACATGCTGGTAATCAAAACTAGGTAAGTATTTTTCTTACTGGCTGTTCTATTAGAAGGCCCTCCCTGGGCCAGGAAACATCTGGTCCAAATGACACATCCTGAAAATCTCAGTACTATCAGGTTTGGAAGACAATAAGCAAAAATTAATGCCTAAAAATGTCTTATCTGCTATACTTGTGAAATTTAACTCTGAGGACAGAAGAATAATCCAAGTTTTATTAGCTGATGTATAACAGCACTAGAAGTAAGAGACAGAATTGTGAGTTGTGAACAGACAGCTTATAATGTAGCTGATTTTAAAATTCCATTAAAATACATTTTTACTATAAATGCCTTTTCTACCTAATCCAATTTTACTCATTACATATATTCTACATAAAGGAAGGCAAACATTTCACTGTAATCAAAGAACATTTCGAATTTTTAAAAGGCCTATCAGAAAAAAAGTTACTCAGAAGATAACATAATTCAACTTCAAAATGATTCATTTAAACATCTGATACCCAAATACTTGAAAAGCAAATCTGAAAATACGCATGGAGTCCATGAAGTAATAAAATTTTCTGGTTTGTTATTTTAATAGAAAATATATATTTTTACCTTAATAGGGACCAATTTTCTGCCACTGTTATTTATACCAAGCTCTTGTAATATTGGTAAATTGCAATTGAGAGGCAAGTAAAGCAAGTCAAAATGACAAAAGATACTTATGAAATATGATTCTTGTATGGTAATTATGCAATTTTTATATTAAGTTAAAGCAATAAGATGGACAAACATGCAGAGCATTTCAAAGTATTAGATCAATAAAAACATTTCCTCACCAATTTACCATAACACCTGAAAACCTAACCTGGACCTATTCTATGAACGTACAAGTCTTTTCTTGATTTGACAATATCTTCAAAAAGAGGTTGTTTGGATGTAGCAGGAACAAGTTGTTAACACATTCTGTCTCTGGATTTTCAAAGAGAATAACAAAATAAAATCAATAATAAACAACATTTTCTAAACAACCCTGGTTGTAGGCAATATTGCTAGAAAAAAAAATTGATATTTAGTGATATTTACTCCAGATATGGAAGCAAACCAAGTATTCTGAAAGTTTTGGTCTCCACAGTTTCATCTCTTAATGAAATCAAAAGCAATCAAAAGCAAAACATTTGTCAGTGTTCTGTCACTTCTCTATTTTAATAAAGAATTTTAAAGAATCCAATTTTCTATCTTATGTTTTAATTACCCAGCAGAGAGAGAAAAGCTTATATGCACATCCATTTACATTCAATCCATCTACCTGTCAAAGTACTTCATGAAAATAAATGTATTCCTCATGAGAGAGAAATGCAGATCTGCTGAGGCTGTGTCTGTAAGGCCTACATGCTCTACTGTATTTCCTAAATTCTGAGGAACAATGAGAGATGGTTCTTCCATTAATACATGCATAGTTATCAGAACTTTAAAACTAACTCCCTTTTGAAAACAAAATTGAAAGATTTTTCTTCACAGTCTTGTAACCATTTACAAAACACTGCATCTCTATTCAGCTACACTTCTGATACACATTCTAACCCATGAATGAGGACAAAAGCTTATAATTAATCAATTTCATTTGGAGTTAAAATCTGCAGCACACAAATGCCTGAAAACTGTCAAATTTTGTCGGCCAAGGTGCATGGAACAGAAAATAAAAGTCTTTTCTTAGCTGTATAAGTGAATGTAAGATTAGATGTGTTTATTTTCATTTAATTTTCTAAGTTGCCTTCATATAGAGAGAGACGGAAGATTGGAGATTAAGAAATACCTTTTTTAATTCATACTTTTAAATAAGTATTCAAAAGACATATGAATTCAGAAAAATAATTTCCTGAATTATGTTTCTAAAACTCATTGTACAATGTCTATGTAACACATACTTAAGAGATTACTTTGTTTCTAAAGTTAAAATACAGATAACTGAAACATCTGGAGAGAACACAAATGCCACAGTAAATCATGGGTTTGCCTGGACTGAAGAGAATACTGTAACTGAAAGCTGGCTCATTTTACAGTTATGTGTGGTTTTCTTCTTGATTGATTGAACTGGGAAAGGCATTACATTTTAGGGGGTTTAAAACCACCTACGTTAACTATTCCAGGATGAGATAAATTGACCTTTGAGTGAGTCCTTCCTCTTTATAAAGCAAACCTGGATGATTTTCCTAGACTACTTTGGTCACTAAATGTATTCAACTGGAAAAGGAATAGACATGATAGAATTATTTGGCTACTAATAAAACCACACAATTTTTCTTAAAATGCCAAAACAAGCAACAAGAAGGCCCCCCCAAGCAGACTCAAAATGTCCTGCTACCCCTGTCTCCTTCATATGGGTGTGACCATCCAGAAGCATGTCCATGGACATAGCCAGCTCAGATGGAGTCTGTGTCACCATGGGTCCTACAGCAGTGAGGGGCCCACCCCTTGTCTGGCCTTGTGCTGGCCGCAGCTCATTCATGGCTACCAACTTGCCCCAAGCTCTCTTTAGACAGCTAAGGTGGCCTACTTTGACCATTAACCAAAAGAATATATTTGCTTTAAATGGGATGAATCACATGTTTACATTTATGTATCAGTTTAGAGTTATACGGGATATGCACCCCCTGACCAAGTTCAAGCAATGTTTGAGTTTGCAGTATAACCTACAACTCATTAAACCACAAAACAAATGGTTGCTGTTGTTTAATATTTTTATCAATTTTCCTCCCCTTGTCACTTTCAGTATTAAGACTTTCATAAAAACTTGCCATTGTAATTCAGTGATTTGTTCCATTTTCATTAAATCCACATGAAACATCCAATTATCCCACTCCCTACTATTAGTCAAAGTAGTCACAACTAATTGACAGCTTTTTTCCATGCTGTTTGTGCTTCTGTAAACTTTATATCTCATGAAGTGGAGATTGTCCTTATCTACCTCACTGAGGTTATCTGCAAGCTGTGGGCTATTTGTGTCACAAGTGCAAACAGACAACCACCACAAACACTCTCCTGATGGATTGTCCTGATGGAACATTTGGGATTGTCCTGATGGATCATTTGGGACCTCCATGAGAGAGCCAAGGGCAAGCTGCCAGATAAAAATCAGCAGCAATTGATTTCCAGCAGAATCTTGAAAATCAGATACATACATCTCACTTGTCTCTTCAGATGCACAACTACAGATTCTCCTACAGTGCACTGCAAAAGAAAATACCCATGAAGGACTGGTGGTTTCACTCAAAACTTAAAAGAACCATGAACTGCTACATTTTATCTTTGAAAACAACAGCATGCTGTGTTACCAATTGTTTCAACACACCAGTATCTACTTCAGTTGAAGGTGACAGCATATTAAGGGTTTGACCTTTGGAAACTGAGTATTTCAAGTTGGGGAACATTCACACCACCTTCTTTATATGCTTCATTTGCATATGTACCCCAGGCTTCCTATATAGCCACTGAAGCACAGTTCCTTTTCTTTTAAGCAATACAGTCACATTTATTATCAAGCCAAATGCATTTGGCCTTTACATGGGTGTTGTGGGAGAACAGGAAGAACTCAGAAGTGAACACAATGGCCAGATGGTACTGCCTTGGAGACGCTAAAGTTACAGGAGAAGGTGGCAAACTTGCAGCAGCATCTCCTCACACAGTGACAAAGGACCATGGCATGATAAAGAAGTAGTCAGCAAAAATTAATTTTTCGAAACTGATATGCTAGAGATGTTCCCAAATAAGATGCTGCCTGGTACTACAGTACTATCAGAGTCTGAATCTGCATAATTTAGACATTAAAAATCATACTGTTAATTCTATCAAAACCAGAAGGACTGCAGGCAAATAAATGTTAAGCTCTGCCTATGCACTTGTAATTTTTGTAAGTAATCCAGACATTTTTACAGCTTATTCCATAGTACTGTAGGAGTCTAACTCTAGTAACTGTTGAGACTGTTAAAAATACTAATAACACCCACACACCAGAGAAGATTCAACCTGCTTGTAAAGCCTAGAAAGTAGTTCACTCCTGTTCTTAAAAACTAAAAGTGATAACACAGACAAGAAAGAAGTTTCTTGCATTTTTCTATCTTGAAATATATTCATGATATGTTTCCTAATATGAAAAAAAGGAAACTAAATTATTTAAAAGGAAAAAGGTGTATGAAAAGTTGAGATAAAAATCTGAAATTGAAACTCTTAAAGGTAATACTATATAAAAGTGCTATTCTTCCAAAATAATATATATAGATAAAAAATGCTTCAAGATGTAGACATTTCATTATCTTTGTATCTGAGAATGTACAATTTCTGCAATGGCTGTGCCAGCATATGACATCATTCTTTTATTTTAGTTTAAATGCTAAAGTTTGCAAAAATAAAATCATAAAAATAAATTCAGAAATCTATGCAACTACAGGCACAAACAAAATATATTCTCTCCTGTTAAGTTGTTTTCTGTTTGACAATGGCTTTAATAATATCATCAAAAGAGATGAATTCAACTAATTGTGCATGTCTGACATTGACATGATATAATACTTTCTATTATAAACAGAAACCACATGTGGTCAACTGTAAGAGCTCTAGATTAAAGAAAAAAAAAAAAAAAGCCAAACTGGTCCCCCATGGAGGATGGAAATCAGCATTAATTGAAGTTACACACTAGGAGGAACCATATATGGAAGCTCAGACAGAAAGCTACATAGAGAGGTTCCTAACATATATTATTGCATTATTGGTGCAATATTTAAATATTATAAATATAGGATCCAGGAGATTACTTATATTATCCAGAAAATATAAGGTATCATGGGAATCAATTGAGATAAGAAATAGTCAACATGCTATTAAGAGGTCTCATAGAGCAATTTCTTCTGTGATCATAGAAGTCTAATAATTATGACCCTGAATAAATTTTCACAATAACTAGGGGAATTAAGGAAAAGGCTCTTTAAAACATTCAACACATTTGCATAATGTAACCATGTTAGATACCTAATTCGGATATAGGCATGAAAAGCTTTAAATGGCCAAGTGAGAGCCTAAGACATACCCAAAGTTCAACATGCCATTGTGTCAGGTCTGTGTTATACACTTTGAAAGCCTCCAAAAGGCTAAAAAGCTGAAACACTTTCAGCGTGGATGTTGAGTTTAGCTGATGAGCACCAGTCAGTGTATTGAGAGGTCATACGGCAGTGAGAAGCATTAACAATGGTGATTTCTCAGTAGAAACTGTCCAGGACTGACTGGTTTTGTAACTGGGCTTAGGAAATTAGATAGATGATATAGTTTCCATAATTGTGGCCCCACTGTGGTTATCAAACAATTGCAAAAAATCTGTTTAAATTTGTACTAAAGCAAGAAATACAGATCCCTGTGTAAAGAACATAAAAATGCCTAAAATATAACAGAATTACACGTAACATTACATTACAGTTCAAGAATGTATTTATGACAATAAATAAATATGAGAATGCTATTAGTGTCACCATAAGACTATTCACTAACACAAGTTCTGTGTGAGATATTCAAAGAATTATTGCTACTATTTCCATATTTCTTAACTTAGCTGCACTGAAAAGAAAAATCCTACCATTAAAATAACATTATTGCTTAAATAATCATGGGTCTCTACTGTTCATACTCTTACAAAATTATTAGAAGATTGAATCTGTATTTTTAAAACATGTACACAATGTGAATTTTTCATCTGTCAAGTTTATATTAACACCCTCCAGGAGCCTAAGAAAAGTACCAGAAAAATTAAAATTATGGAAAAAGAAATGAGAATTTTGAAAATATGTTTAAACTTATATGTAATTGCTAGAGAACTATGGAGCAGAAAGTTAGGGTGGCCAGACAACATGTAAGTTATATTCCATAGTACAAGGAAAATACAATTCTAAAGAATTCACTGTCAAAAACTTTGTAAGTAAATTTTGCGATCACCTCACTCATTACATAGGAGAAATTGACAGAAGTGATCCCTGGTAATTTTTTTTTTCCCCCGTTTCCAGGTACTTTCTAAAAGAGCGATGTAAGATAAAAGAGAGCAATAATCACACCAAAGTCCCATATCACAGTAAGAGAAATGAGTATGCCCCTGTCCTTTTTTTAACATCAGGAAATTCGAAAAAAATATAAAAATATAAACCTATCTGAGAACAGATAGTAAACTTTTCACATCAACAGATTGAAAGGCCTGTTAAAATTAAGTTGCTCTTCCTCATCTGTCACTATCCACATTGCACAGGTGAAGAAACTGAAGTAAAATATGAGCTGTCTATGGAGTTTCGTAATGACATTAAGGAAGAAAGGAAAACCAGCATTCAGAACTTGCTCATCTCAAGCCCTACTCCACCAGCGCATCCTGCCCATCTTATCTTACCACAGAAGAGACAAAGACCTTTACTCTATATTAAAATACATTTTAAAATTATGCACATAAGAAGTCTGATAACCAAATATCATGGATATTTAGTACCTATAATATTCAGTAGAAAGTAAATAATTGTTGTTACCTTCAATGAGCACCACGCAAATCACAGGCTGCATGGATAAAATAGGATTATATAATATTCAGAACAAATTCCTGGTTTGTTAATATACCTAATGAATAGTCATAACCACATATAACTATTTTGTAAGGTAGTAACACTAATAAAACTAAAATAATGTCTGTAATGTGTAATTTAAATAGGAAAAACGCCTTTTTGTACCACATGAATAACAGAGCAATTTCTTTTTAAAAGTTCACAGTAGGTTTTTTTTTAAAACCATCCTGCTTCTTTTTTCACAATAATAGATTTTTCTCTGTGTAACATATTTGCCTAATTAATAACAAGGAGCATTCTGCGAGTCTATGAAAAATCTATGACACAATTTCTCTGAAATCCTCTACATTGGATTTTATATTTTCTATTTAAATTTTACATCCCACTGTGAGCCAAGCTATGGCTGCTCGCTAATTTCTCTAAAGCACCCTGACTGGAACTCATCATTACTCTAAGTCCACTTTTCAGGGAGGAATAATTCAATCATATTATATTTTGTAGAGCTTTGGATCAATTCAAACACGTAATAAGAACAACTTTAAAAGGCATTCTTCCTTCAATTAGGAAGAAAGAAACTTAATTTACAACACTTCTTGTACTACCACTGAAGAAATAGAAGTGTATGTGGGCTCAGATAAAAGAATTCCCATCTGTTTCCTCTCATGCTTCAAACCAGAAGAGATAAGCTTTAGTAAGGGAGCCATAAATACAGAAAAGTTATTGGCACTCTGTTACAAAAAATATTTTTTCTACTGATAGGATGATGATAAATTAGAGCTCGGTCCCTAAACCTTGTTTTTTCTCACTTTGCAGTGACTGTGAACACTTTCCTCCACATAGAGCTTATAAAGTTATCTACTGATGACTCAAAAACCTACCTGTTGCACCAGCTTATCTCCTATACCTGGTTAATATCTCTCCTTAGGCATGCCACTATCACTTTAAACACGAGTCTCCCGCTCTCTCTTCACTTTCAAATTTTCTGCCCTTTTTCCCATCACTATTATGACTATTATTATCTTAATCTTTCAAGACTATAGACTATATTTTTTCTTCTCTCTCTCCTCATTAGTTATCCAAAAATATCTCTCTAGTACCTACCATTTTATTTCCATACACATTTAAGCTAGCACTGACATTCACCAACCTATCTATTAATAGGGCCTTGTTCTGGCCCTGAGCTATTCTCTCACCAATCCTTTCTGTCTCAGTGACAATTTTTGTGCAACGACATTGTTGTCAAACATGGCTTTGACTGTTTGGTGAGACTTTCTCTGCTGCCATTTCAAAATTTAGATTAACAACACTGTCATAAAATTTTTGAAAACACTCTGTTTAGTCTTCTTTCCTAAGCAGACTGAGCCCAATTCCTCACCATCCAATCCACCATAGGTTGTCCACGCATTTTTCAAATCCCTTGTGTTAAGCTCCTCACAGGCCTCTTTTGCTAAAACCTACCTTCAGCCTACATAAAACCAGCCAGGTGATTCATTCTGACAAGTATATGCACTTACATCCAGCTCTACTTACTCACACCCATGTGCAATCTGACATGGCTGATGAGGTGGTTTATATCAGGAACGTAACTTGAGCTATATGAAATGCAATATGGCAGAAGAAAGAAAGAGAAAATATTATATATACTGCTCTTTTTAGTTCATTTACAGTACATTCTTACCTTTTGTAGTGATTATAGTATTTGTCCACTCTTGTACCTATGTTCTACATGTTCATGTATGATGCATGACAGAATTTCATTGCTTCTGAACTACTGAAATACTGTATTATAAACTAGGTGCAGCTGATAAGTAATGCCTATGATCACTGGGTAATGTGGTTAAAGGATTATTTCATCTGACTAGATAGCACTCTGCTTGCTACATCTGATACTCATCCTCAGCTTAACAAATAGATTTATATTAATGGCTTTCTCAATTATTTTTTCCTAAATGCTGTTCTGCACTGGAGATACTTGATACTGTCAATTAAAATCCCACACTTGCATCTGTTCACCTGATCAAATTTGAGACAAGAACTGTGTGTCGTTTGTTTTCTAAATGAGCCCCATACATATTATATCATCAAACATTAGCTCATTCATCAATAAAGGGTTCTGCTATTCCATTACTCTAGGATTTTATATAAGAATTAGACTGTATACTATTGTTTGCTATCCTTCTATATATTGCTTGGAGTTTTTTCCAGATGAAAAATAGACCAAATACAAAGAAACTCAAAATATGAACATGCTATCTATCAAATATGCACAATTCCCTACTTACATGAAAAGATTTAGAGTTTGCTACACTGTGGGAATAATTCAGTTCAATTTTTATCATTGGGATAGTTATATAAGCCCATCTAAACAAAGTCTTATTCAGACTGCTCAGTATGATTGGCTGTGTGCAGAAATGACACAGATCTGAACTAGATAGTTCTAGAACAGAACTAGCATACTTTTGCAGATGTTGCTCAACCCATTACACAACCTACAGAAGGTAGCTTGGGAAAAGGCAGAAATTACATTATCATGCTGTCAGCACCTCAGCAATCTCCACCACAGAACTATGGAGTTTCAGTTTGTTTTTAAAAAACACAGTAAAAAGCCTACACTGAAATGTAGAGCAAATTTCTATAACAAAGCAAAAGAAATAACTGTAAAATTTATAAATGAAAATGTAAAGGACATTTCCTGCAGCTGGTACAGATATCCTGTTAAATTTTAAAGGGCCTACTGCTGAATGTGAAATATGAGTATTAGGTGACCGGAGCATGGAAAATGCCCTTAACCAATCTATGAAATGGCTTTCCTCTCCAGATCACGAAGAAATATACACTGAAAGAGCTGTGTATCATGGAGTTGAATAAGAAAAAAATGGGAAAAAGAACAAAAAAAATGGAATAGTTGTTTCTTTTACCATAAACTTTCCTGAATATGCTTTAGGGAAATAGAGACAGCTACAACACAGGAGAACAAGGACAAGTGTGGGCTCCTCAGTGAATGTTCAACTGAGCAATAACTCAGTCCCTTTAAGAAGCTGTGAGCTTAATGTACAGCTGAAGTACATCAGCAAGGAGAGAAATCCAATCTCCTCGGAGATTATTTATGACAAAGTGCACCTAACTGAGGTCCAATTTGTTTGTGGAATTGTAGTCATTCCATTTCAACTAAACAACAAATGAATCTGCCTTGTAGAGGATTCGTTCAGGGTATAAAAGAAAACAAAAGAGAGAAACAGATACAACACTTCATTTACACACCGATTTACAGGCTAACTTACAGAAATGATTGATAAAGGAATTTTTGAGAGCAGAGAACTCTCTGAAAGAGAAGACCTTTGAATCACATCTAAATTTTTTCCTCTGTAAAGTGAGCACTTTTTATTTCAGATTTATTAATGTTATACTCGTTGGCTTAAAATCCATACTTTGTCTCATTATATTACTGTTTCCCAATTTACTTTACATGGTTTAATTGCAAATTTTGTTGCACTCAGAGAACTAGCATGATTCTTGTTTTATATAAAAGTAAGACACACTCTAAGATTAAATTTTTTTAAGTAACAGAGCACAGTGTGTGCTAGCAGATTCCTGTGGGCAAGGATACCAGAAGCAGTGGAGGCTTCCACAGGGCACAGCCTGGTAGCCAGGGCTTTTCCCACTATCTCTGGTCAGGGAGCAGGGCATCCAGGGGACAGCTGGGGCAGCTCTTGGCATCAAGGGACCTCCCTGGAAATGTGCTTTTCTAATTATTCATATTTAACTTTTATTACATGTGTTATTTTAAAGCAGTCTGTTTGAAACTGCTCACATTTTAAATGGGATTTACTGTGAAAACATTAAAATCATGTAACGTTGGCTAACATATCAATCAGTATTTTATCACTTGGCTTGATTTTATTCAAAATTAACTTCAAGTACATTTACTGAAAATTAAAAACTGGAAAGGAATTTTGGTCTCTAATTATAATTTTGGGTCAATTTCTGCTCCTTGTCTTGTCCAGATCTACAGCAACACTTTCCATTTCTCCATGCAAAACTCATACAAGCATGAAACCAGTCAACAAAAATGACCACACATCAAATAGTAAAAAAGAATATTCAGGGACAGACTGGACAAGATTACAAGCGAGGCATTGCTTCAGCCTTGAAATTAGAGTAGGAGAAACCTGAAGTTCTTCAGACACAGTAACCAGTGGTTCCAGAAAAACCCCACAGGTCCACAGAAAATGAGTAGAGAAAATAACCATAGTTCACCAATTAAAAGCAAAGGTGTAAATTCCAGTTCTTAAATACTACCAAATATGGCAAAGTGACAGTGCTTATCAAAAGTGGCATTTGCTTCTCAGGCAGTGAAAAAATACTTCTTAATTAAAAAAGAAACTACTGAGAATACAATTCAGTGATATTTCCAAGCAGAAGAGACAACAGCTATTGCAAACATTCAAATAGAAGAAAGGCAAAACATCAAAACTAGAGAACAAAATTTAGAGAATCCATATTTGAAATAGGATAAATCAGCCCCTACTGAAGAATAGTGCAGAATTATTTACAAAACAAACCCACCATAAACAAAACATAAAAAGGGAGTAACCAGACTGTTTGTACAAAAGCTGAAGATAAAAAGAAGAGACTCTATCAAGCATAAAAATTTTTTTTATTACAGAATTAGAAGAGGTGCATTGTATTTTTAATTGAGAACTTCAAAACTTTAAAAGACATAAAAAGATAACTGAACTTTGCAAAAGGGAGGGAATTTTCTGTGCTAATGAAGCAACAATGAAAGTGGAAAATTGTATGGAAAGAATGCAGTTAAGTGAAGCCAAAGTAGAGAGATGGAACTCCTAGAACTGACATAAATTGCATATGAGAAACATATCTGTTTGCAAGGAGCTACCTAATATCTTAATTTGATGATTTGAAAAATATCTGCTTTATATACTATGCAAATAAAATCAGTATTATTAACATCACTAAATTTAACAGTGCAAAAGTATATAAAATGGAGCAGCTAATCTCAGAAAAGGTAAAGGAGCAAAGAACCTGACCACCAATTTTAGTAACACTACAAAAGATGTTTTAACTTAATAGTTTCTTGTTCCACCAATTACGCAAAATCTTTTGACTCTATGATTATTGTAAGAAGTGATGTGTGAAATGTGATTTCCTAGACACACCATAGACTGATAAGCAATATATATTAGCTGTAGGGAAAATGTCAATAGATGTGTCAGGACAGTTTAAATCGTGGAATATATTTGCCAGAAGTGTGTACAGTTGCCTTTGGTTTAAATATACATGTCTAATTAATAATGTGGGACTCACTGGAGGATTCAGTCAAAGAGTGAAACTTAAAGTTTTCATATACTACACTAAAGCATATAATTTACATGAATACTGAAGAAATGGAACCCTGTTTAGGGTTTAGATTTAGCTGTATCAGGATATTTTTTCAAAAATGTTCTGTTTTAAAACGTGTAGAAACTTAGCATATATTGTTTTGAAACTTCCTACTACACATATTGATTTTAATATTTGGAAGAACTTGCATCCTTCTGGAGAAAATGTCCAGCACTTAGCTGAATAACTGTGTTACACGACGGGTGAGTAACTGGCTCATGGGTCGGGCACAAGGGGTTACAGTGAATGGGGTGACATAAGGCTGGTGACCTCTCACTAGTGGGGTTCCTCAGGGCTCCACCCTTGGCCCTCTGCTCTTCAATATCTTCATAAAAGACTTGGACACAGGATTGGAAGGGATACTGAGCAAGTTTGCAGATGATACAAAACTGGGAGGAGCTGTTGTCTCTCTCAAAGGCAGGGAGGCCCTGTAGAGAGACCTTGACAAATTAGAGAACAGGGCAATCACCAACCATGTAAAATTCAACATAGGAAAGTGTCAGATTCTGCACCTGGGATGGGGCTACCCCAGATGTATGGACAGACTGGGGAACAAGAAGCTGAAGAGCAGCACTGCAAAAAGGGACCTGTGGGTCCTGGTCAGTGGCAAGTCGAATATGAGTCAGCAGTGCCCTGGGAGCCAGGAGGGCCATCCCCGTCCTGGGGTGCATCAGGCACAGCATCGCCAGCCGGGCAAGGGAGGGGATTGTCCTGCTCTGCTCTGCACTGGGGTGGCCCCACCTCGAGTGCTGGGGGCAGGTCTGGGTGCCACAATATAATAAAGATATTAAACTATTAGAGAGCATCCAAAGCAGGGCCACAAGGAGGGTGAAGGGCCTTGAGGGGAAGCCGTATGAGGAGTGGCTGAGGTACCTTGGTCTGTTCTGCCTGGATAAGAGGAGACTGAGGGGAGACCTCATTGCAGTAACAACTTCCTCGAAGGTAAGCAGGGGGGAGGTAAGTACCAATATTTTCACTCTTTCCCTGTCACTGGTCACTTTCCCTGACCACTGACAGGACCCAAGGAAATAGCACAAAGCTACAGTCATACTATTCCATTTCTAATCCATGTTCATCTAACCCAGAAAAGCCTTTTACTCCATGTCACTTACTTTTCACCAGGATTCTTTGCTCTTAGGCTGCATTTATGACACACCTAATTCATTGTCCTTAGCATTTGTTTTTGTCTTGGTGCCTCAAATATGAGTTCTGAGCTATTTCCCAAGAAAGTTCATTTCTAGTCATAATCTGTGCAGATTCGAGTCAGTCTCTGGACTGCTAATCTCAGGATTTATTTTAGCTTTGGTAGCACTCATACAGCTGACATAATATGACAGAAGAATATAAATGATGTCACAAATAAAAATTTGCAGAACATAACATCTTTCAGTAATCCTAACTTAAAAAAAATGAACATAAACATAGCATTAACAAAAATCCCACAATTAGCATTAATTAACACATCTGGAATAATTTACACAGATATGACTAAATACAGTTGCTTCCCAGGTTTTTATCTCCTGCCTCTCTCTAACTACCTTTAAGCATAAAGTTATCCTTTCTTGAAGGACTATTTCAGATCAACAACAAATATTTTAACCTGAAATAATATCTAACAAAGCAGGGAGAAGGGGGGATTTAAAGGTTAGTCTAAGTATTTTCTCTTTAGTTCATATTTGCATTCATTACTGCAGACCAAATGCACATACAGATGAAACATACTGCAGGACAGCATTGAACAGGATATTGTCAAATCAATGTTTGCTGAACTTTCTGAGAGATTAATTTTAGTGTCTTTCTGGGTTACAGCATTGGAAACCACGACTCAAAAGATTTTCATTTTCTTCTTCATATATATATTCAGTTTTAAATAGTCTTATTAATTGTCTCTTCTATGCAGTTTTAATCAGGAAATATACAGCAAAAACTACATGAGAAAGCTATTTCACAGATGACAAAATTCTCTGAAGTAACAGTTATGGAAACAACTTATTGTATGCAAAGTAAAACAAATCTGTCTTCATGGAGGACTGTCAGAATACACAGTAACTTACTGACTAAATAACGGATGAGTCTCACATATTGACACTTTGCAACCACGCAAATCACTCACTATGCTTATCTAGAAATTGGCTAGTTCTGTATCAATGAGGAGTTCTCGTCTCATCTGGTGTTCTCTAAATTTGTTGTGGATTCTTCAAATAAGGAGATACATCTTGCATTCAATGAAAAACAAAAATACTCTAAGTGGCATTTTTTTCAACAGTTTTGTAAAAGAAATGTTTCAATTATATATGAAAGTTCAAAATTAGTCAATATGTCTGTCTTTCCTACTACCACTTACCTAAAGAGTTCTTCTCTAGACAGCTCATCTTACATACAAGAACTGACAAAAGTAGTTATAGTGTAAGAAAATGGCCTCATTATGGCCAAAACCATAGCCCCCCACATAACGAATGCATCAGTGAGTGAGGAGAGCTCAGGCTGATCAAAGTACTAAAGCAGTTCTCTTGCTATGAAGTTATCAGAAAAGTTTCCAGAGACTACATAAAGGTGTAAAAACTCTTCTCATGATTACACGAGCATGACCTAACAAATCAAACTAATACCCACTGAGACGTGCGTTTTTTTCACTGAACAAAAACAAAGTGAAAGGAATTTGCTCACTATAATAACCCTTAAATTCTTATTATGTAAAAAAAAAATAAAAATAAATGAAAAGGCTTGTCATTTTGCAAAACAGACTGATTTAAGTTATGTGTAAGTTTCACATTCCTCTTTCACAGTGTCTCACTACATGTAATAATGACAATTTAAATAAGCCAGTGCCTTACTGAACAATAGTTCAAGCAGCATGGATTTCAAATGGTGAAGAAATATTCAATTTTAATACAATCACAATCTTTTTTCCAACAAAAGCTTGTTCTTTTGGGGATTTTACTGAAGCAATTCTCAAGTTATTCTATGAGGCAAATTCTTTCAAGTTTTGTATCTCTTTTTCAGCCCAGTGATTAACTTCATTCTAAATTAAAACCTCTTTATGTCTTTTTATGCCAGTCTGTATTATATATTTCCATTAGTACAGTGAGAAAAAAATGCATGAATACTTGTTAAGATCATCTTCCTGTTATTGAAACTGCACTTTCCCTCAATTTTTCTTACCTATTAAAAATCTTCAAATTTTTAAAATAATGTGAATAAATGGATTGCTTTAGCTCTAATATGCATCAAATCCAAAAAAGACTGAACAGCATAATCCTTTAAAAATCTAGAATAGAAACTACTCCCCAGTTTTCAGTTTCTTAAAAATTCTTCAGTTTCTCATAGAGATTTTTCTAAACAAGAAAATGAACAAACAAACAAAACAAGAAAAAACCCAAACAAAACCAACACAAAACAAAATAAGACATGAAAAGCAAAATAAACTCCTTTGTGTTTCCCATCAATTTGCATGACTTGTTTCCCTTAGTTTTTCTTCTGACACTTAAAAAACTTTGAGATCTGCATGGCCTACTTTCACCGCCATTTCAGGAAGGATTCATGTCATCTACTTTGGAGGTGTCTGTATCTCAGCTAGTTCCCTTATGTTCTATACTGAATAGAGAGAAACTGGTCACTTTTAGTACCCAATTTATGTAACTTATTTTAGATGTCTGTTTCAAAATGAGATGGTTTACTCACCTGGGAATGCCCATTTATCTCCACTGACTGCAAGGGAGAGAAGTCTGAAAAATGAATTTAAATTTAGACACCTTCATTTGGTCAGATGAAACCCAGGCTTATAGAGTCCTTCCAGATACAATCTCTATTTCACATGCCCAATAGGCCTTTTGCTTTTAAATCCTGTATAATAGAACCTTGTTTCCTGACAAAGTTCCACTGTGTTACTCCCTGAGCCAGTCACTAATAATTTGCTTGTAAACTCCGTAAAAGATAGCATTACTCCAACAGTGACATGGTTTGCTTTCTCTTGTCTGCATGTTTTTGATTCTGCTATTACAGCATCATATAGGTGAACTTCCACTAAAATTTGGGCAGATCTAGAGCTAGCCACTTCCCCTCATTTTTTCAGTTTCCTAAATTTGTATGGAAGTTGGTGTACTATTGATTTCATGCCTTGGTTTGGGGGTTTTTTTGACACCCTTTTTAAAGGGCAACCCATTAGGTTTTATTTCCTTTTTAATTAGTTTCGTTCTCTGACCTATACTGCACTTAGGATAATTTCAGTATCTTCAACTGTAAGAATGTCATCCTAAACCACATTCTCTTCTATGCTTCACAGCTTTCTTAAAGCTCTTCAATTTAAAAATTTTCTTGCAATCTTCTTGATGTTAAGTGTCAACAGTCTGGTTTTAGATTAGGTCATTCTCTCTTATGTAGGTGCCTTTATTTGGAAAGTCCTTCACATAATGTTTCTTCCACAAAATGTTAAAAACCTTTACATATGAGCCTCTGAGTTTCAAGCATTGGGTTGATTAGCAGAGTTAATAGCCAAAAGCAATAGCTTTGGATTTATTTCCATATTTCTAACCTATTTTGGGTTTTGGACATGTTTCTTTTGGACTCATTTACACTAAAATATTTCATTCCCAGAGTGGCATTTGCTAATCCCTTTGCAGGACACAGATTATCTACTATCCCTCAAAGGACTGACAGACTGTTACTAATAAGCATTTTAAATTAAAATTGCTGTTATGTTGCAATTAACAAACAGAAATAAGTCACTGACATAGCTAAATCTCAGGAACTCAAGATGAGGTTGTTCAAGTACACCACAGGTCTCATTTTCTTAACTACTCTTCAACAACACTGGAGTCAAAAAACAGTTTTAAAACAAACAAATATTTAATTCAAGGCCTAGGAACAAAACAGAAAGGTTTTTCTTGCTTGATTCCCAATAGAAACACTACAGCCACTTATTGTTTAAAGTATTAATTCTTCAGAGATACATTAAAGACTCCATCAATATGTAAACCACTTGCACTGTATCCTTTGTAGCTTTGCTTGACATTTAGTTTCATACACAAAAACCAAGGGACAAAATTGTTCTTTATGCGTGTTGATATTCTAAATTTGAGGTACATTAGAAATAAACCTGGCATTCTTCCAGTTTATTTCAATCTGGTCACACTAGGGAAAATATGCTCAGGTTTTAGCCTCCCAGTAATTCTCACAAGAATCAAAGCTATCTCTCCAAATGAATTGTTAGCAACAAAACTCACTATCCAAGGTCAAAAAATATTGTTGACCGTATATGAAAACTTCTTAAGGAAGCTCATGAACAAAGACAGTAACCTTGATATTTTTCATTTACATGCTTTAATAAATCCCTTTTGGAAGATCAGACACTTAGTATTTACAATTACATTATCTGCACAGATATAATAAGCAAACTGCATTGATTTCAGCCAAATTGTAAGGCGCAAATGATCTAATAGCTTTTTTCCACAATTACTGCATTGTATTTCAAGCTTAATTTACCTACATTAATTCTGGTGCTACCTTTCTTGACTATAAAGTGACAAGGAAGGGACTATATTCTTTTCTTCCTGAGTAAGTTCCTATCACCAAGTTTACTAGAGACAACCCTCAGATTTCCTGGAAAGAAATCTCAGCTTCCCTGTAGAGACACTCCACAGTACAAATCCAGAAGGTACATAATCCTTGCATGCAGAAGTAACCCTGATAGAATGACTGTGACAACCTATTCACACCACTATAGTTTCAGCAGCTTTAATTACCATCATTACCAATCTCTAATATTTTGATTTATACATATAACTTCTCAGGTTTATTCCAACCTGAGGTTAGATAGAACTTGGTTATTTATACAATGATACTTCATTTGTCATATACAATTTTGAAACAAGATAATTAAAGCCCATAAGTAAGGGTGCTGGATATTCTGGGATTCCAGATGGACTTTGAGAGCTGTCTCAAACTTGTCTCTTTTGTAACCTAGGAACTTTTTTTCCCCCCAGTACCTCAGTACCAGTTGTGCAAGATCACAGTGCTTCCCTGCCTGAAAAAGTTGTTTGGAAAACATTCACAAATTAATGTGAACTCAAACACATTTTACTTTAATGACATTGGCTATATGTGCATTTAGATGGAAAGCAAGGTAAAAGAGGCACATCCAAAATCAACCATGTTTGCAGACAGATAACTATGGAAATGATGAGACACAAAAAGAGGATGTGAGCCCTACTACATCCATTAGCCAAACCACTGATAAATTATAGGCATCAAAATAAAGCTGGCATTGGAAGCTGTAACTGCCCACTTATCCATTGGCAGTCATGAAAAAAGAGTATATGCAGTACTTCCCATTCTGCAATTCCTTCATGAGAAATTAATGAAGGTGATTTTGCTTCCAAATCCTTCAAAAACTCACAGTATATACAAAAGTATTCAAGGACCATCACACTGTCTCTTTATTTTCCAAGGAACAGACACTTGCATGTGGCTATACAGTCCTGCTAAGTACCTTCTAGAAAGTAAACTTATGGTTCCAGCACTGCTGAGAAGGCAGTACATTCAAAAAGCAGTAAAGCTCACATTTATCTGAATAATGCAACTGTACAGTGAGCAAAAAATGTAAAAGACTTTTGCTGGAGAACAATCTCTTCTAATATAACACAGAAAAATATGAAGAATCTGAAGACTATGCAGTGTTACATTTACTGATGCCTATTGATCTCAGAATTAGCTCATAACCTGTTATGACGGCTGGTTATGATTTGGTCATGCATTTTAAGTTCATCTTCAATACTTTATTTAGACTTTGTGAGTTAATACATGATGTTCTATTCTCTAGTTTTCTAGAGAATTTCTTTACATCTCTTCATAATTTAGTTGCTTCATATGCTGTGGAAAATTTAGGATGGAAAAACCATTATGAATATTTTCAGGCTACAGTGCAATGTGCCTAATGAGAAACTTAAATTTCATTTTCTCAAAAACCAACATATGTAGTACTAAAAGTCCTTGTCAGTCTTTAACTATAATTGTATTCTGCTCACTTCTAAGAGTGTCTAATTAGTCATTACTCACACTGACAGAACACATACCCTATCCTTCAGAATCAAATATGACACAGCAAAATATTTTAGGCATGTGTTGTTAACTATGTATTTTTGAATATTCCAGGAACACAGCCATCAGAGACCAAGAGATTCTGGTGTCATTTGAAAGTGTCTGACAAGATGGAAAGGTTTAGAATGAATCTTGTTATTGCCTCACATCAAGATCAACAGATAAAAATCTACAGCAATGTTGAGTTCAGACTACTGACAATTAGAAATAGGATTTCTACCCATTATTTCTTTTCTTTGGATAGCAAATAAAGTAATGAAGGAATTAGCATGAATGTTTATGTCTGGCATCTAGCAGAGCTTAGTAATTTGTAGAGTGCAGGAAAGTGAAGATTGGCTGATGGGTTTAATTTGGACTTGTTTTTACACTTAGAGTAAATTTAGCTAAATTGTTTGGATACAAAAATCTAAATGTTTCATTTTCCAAGCATTTAGTTTTTTCAGAACCTCTTACAGAAACATTCACACATAGTATCATTTCTTTAAAAGATGCAATTCTAATGAATAAACTGTTCATCTGTTAGTAAACTTTGTTTTGAAGCACAATGATTTACAGCCCAAGACTGTGAAGCCTGGAAAAACTTTGATATGTGACAGAAACTAAGTTTACAATAAAAGGTGGCCAAGAAATTCTTTACTATGATATGCAAATCATACTAATGCACTTACAATAGTGTTGCCAGTACTGTCCAGTCTCACAGAATACCAGTGTCATTGTTGGAACAATTCCAGAGAAGGGCTACAAAGATGACCAGAGGGCTGGAGCACCTCCCCTATGAATACAGGCTGAGAGGTTGCTCAGCCTGGAGAAGAGAAGACTTTGGGGAGATCTCATGCCCTCCAGTACCTGGAAGGGGTCTACAGAAAAGCTGGAGAGAAATTTTTATGAGGGCATGTAAATTTTTACAAGGACTGGACAAGGGTTAATGGCTTTAAACAGAAAGATCAGAGCAGATATGATGGAGAAGTCTTTGATTATGAGGATGTGAGACACGGGAACAAGTTGCCCAGGGAAGTTGTGAATGCCTGGAAGTTTCAAGGCCAGGCTGGATGAGGTTTTGAGCAGCCTGGTCTAGTGAAAGGTGTCCCTGCCCATGGCAGGGGGGTTGGAACTAGAAGTTCTTTAAGGTCCCTTAAAATCCAAACCATTCTATGATTCTATGTACACTTGGATCTTTTCTTTAGGCACAAGAGAGGTAACAATCTTTGTAAAATATACAGTCCTTGCAGGTTTTGTGGTCAAAAAAGACTGTCTTACTCCCAAAATTCTCCCTTAATTTTCAACAGATTTCTACCAAAATCCTGTGACAGGCATTTACAATAAATTTTCACTTCCTTTAGACTGCCTGCTTGCTACAATTTGCTAACAGCCTAAGCCCAAAGTATTCCTGGCAGATCTCACTCCCTTCACACTGCTTGACTACCACAAAAAAGGTATCTGGAGATCTAGTTTCCCTAGATGCTTATGCAAAACTGCAAGAAGAAGGGAAACATAATTCATGCTGATATGCTTTTGGCCACTGGTCTAACCCAATGTGAGCATTTTAGATGTTTTACCATATCCTTTTGAATATAGTACCTAAAGCCACAGGCATTCTTCAAGGTGTAGGAATATGGATATATACATATATATATGGATATATACAATCTTAGGTACTCTGACTTTTACTTTGTTATTTTCTTGTGAATTCATACCTCTTGCTTTGCTTTTTGTCTGCTATTTAACATCTAGTTTTCAAAGATTTACATGTCATAATCTCATGCTTTCATTACCATGTGATAACTGTCAACTGAAGCCCATAATTTAGGTACAGAGCCAGGATTCCTTTTTTCTGCCATGTACACCACCTTAAATTCAACTATACTGACTTTCATTCTATTTGCCATACACTCAATTCAATAAAGTCCCCCAGAAAATTTTCATTGTTGTTGCTACCTTACCTACCCAGAGTAAGTTAGCAAGCCAACACCAAACTGACATGTATCACTGCTTACTGGGTTTTTTTCCCAGACTATTTATGAATATATTGAAAAGACTATGTTCAATAAAGATATTGCAAACTTCACATGAAACCATTCTTCACTGAGCAAAGCATCATACATTTTAATCAAGTATTTATCCTTGCAAACTTAAACACTGTTTATTTTCCTTTATAACCTCTGGTAAAGTACCAGAGTTAACATCCTTCATAAATTCTAGCCAAATGTATTAATTAACAGGATTCACATAGCAACCAATTCTCTCAAAGCAGCACCATATATCCAAAATGAAAAATTTCCTTCTACAACAGCCATGTTTGCTTGTCCAAAAGCATATGACATTTACCCATTCATTCATTAATTCTATTATCCACTCAATAATCAATAATGAAAAGGAAAAATCACTACTTCAAATGCATTCAGATGGTAGTAGGAAGAGTTTTTGTTTTGCAATGATCAATTACACAAATGATGGAAGTGATTCAATGTTTTCCTTAGAATAACAGAAACACCACAGTTATATCAAAAAGTGCTTTATTTTCACGCACAACTTCTTCAGTCTGTATTTCTGTCTAAAGATTATGTTAGACATTTGTAAAAACTGCATAAATGGTCTGCATTAATGAACAGCTATTTCAGTCATTTCTAGGACTGCTAATATTTTAACCTATGAAATCATTATGTAAATTAAACTAATTTGCACCACAGCCATTCAACTTCAAACAGCTGCACAAACCAGGATTTTCCCTTTTCTAAAGAAATTTGCATACTATTGTGTTTTGTATCACAATCATACAGCACCAGTATTGTCCTTTACTGGAACAAAAGAGACCTTGAAGCCATGGCCTGTATTTCAGGTGCTTGCTGTGATGCTCACCTTACCATCTGTTCACATTAATTTCTCGAACAAATCTGCTCAAAAGCATGCCAAATATAATCAGATTTATGGTAAAAAATATTTGTAATTAGAGGCAGAATGGAGCACTTGATCACTAGAAGTAGTGAAGTTTTATGTACATCTTTAGTCAGTCACCTTTAAGCTTGAATTACCATAACTGATGGTTTTTCTTCTTTTGAAAACACCCACTTGACAAAGTGGACAAGATAATCTGGCTACTGTATTAGCTTGGTAGCTTTTATGACCAAGTGACTCTACAGAGAAAGAGCATGACTTGGCCTCTCCATTTCCTTCTCCTTCTTATCACCCACTACAGCAGACTAGCAAAACAACCTACATCTTTGGAAAGAACATTAAAATGCTATTACTTAATGAATACCGTTGAAAACAACATAGGGTGTGTCACAGATTCTCAACACCAAAAAGATCATAGAATCATAGAATAGTTTGAGTTGGAAGGGATCTAAAGGTCTTCTAGTCCAATCCCCCTGCAATGAGTAGGGACATCTTCAGCCAGATCAGGTTGCTCAAAGCCCCACCCAAACTGACCTTGAACGTTTCCAGGAATGAGGCATTTATCACCTCTCTGGGCAACCTGAGCAAGTGTTTCATCAGCCTCACTGTAAAAAACTTCCTTCTTATATCTAATCTAAATCAACCCTCCTTGAGTTAAAAAACCTGCCCTATTGTAACACGCCCTGCTAAAAAGTTTGTTCTCCTCTTTAAAGATCCCCTTTAGCTATTGAAAGGCTGCAATGAGGTCTCCCTGGAGCCTCCTTCCAGCTGAGTGACCCCAACTCTTTCAGACTGTCTTCATAGGAGAGGTGCTCCAGCCATCTGATCATCTTTGAGGCCCTCCTCAGGACTCACTCCAACAATTGTCCATCTTACACTGGGTCCATCTTGCATGTCCATCTTACACTGGGTGCACCAGACCTGGATGTGGGACTTCAGGTGAGGTCTCACCAGAGCAGAATAGAGCGACAAAATCACCTCCCTCAACCTGCTGGTCACGCTTCTGATGCAGACCAGGAATGAAGACTGAGCAAGACAAATGGATTTGAGCAGCAGGAAAGAGAGGAAGCCAGAAAAAAATAGGGCTACTCCCAGTCCTTTAGAAACTGCAGCTTCTCTTGTACCCTGAACCCCCTTAAATTATTCTTCCTAGCTCTCTCTATCCTGTCCAAAAAGCACTCTGTAATGATTATGAAACTGAAATGTCTTCCTGTCAAAAATCTTGGCTCACTTCTAATTATATAAATTCAGAGGTTATAAAAATTGTGGTTACAGATGATAAAATTAGCAGAAATAGAAAATTTAACATAGAGAAGTTGGAAGATAAGCAGGAACCAAAAAGCTCAGTGAAAGAGGGTTCGTTCTTCATGTAACAAAGTTTTAGTCTATTCTTTGTTAAAAAAAACCCCAACAAACTGGCAAAGTACTTTTTCACTGAAGACTAAGACACATGGTAGAAAAATATGACTAAGCAGAGACCCATATAAGGGCACAAACGTGTTAAACATCAGCTACATTTGGCACAGCCATAGATTTCAGCACCTTGCACCTAGCCAGGTGGACGAACACAAGCAGGTGCAGATTAGAAAGCAAGACAATATAATACCAGTCACATTTAGAGATCATATAAGTACAAATAGGTATCAGTATCTCTGACTTCAGATGAAAAAATTAGTTTCTGTGTTTACTAAAATTTCTGATACTTGTTATGATATTCGATTCTGATGAATTCGAAAACTTTGTATCACTTTAATTTCTAATTACAAGACAACATGAGTCCCAATAGAAAATTAAGCAATCACAAACACTGCATTTACATTCATCTATTTCTCCTCAATTAGCATTACTAGTTTATACTACAATGAACAGGTTTAAAAATTTTATTTTTTAAAATAGAAAGTCTTAGATTTCATTGCATAGCCATACAGCCATGTCAAAAATTATGATCTCACTCCCTGACATGTATGCAGCAGGTTTTAAAGGCACCATACTGTCCTGAACAAAGTTCTCTAACCCATGCTCACGAAATGAATGTTGCATAACATATTTCTGAACTGGGCCTATATCTATTTCAGAGACATCAAATAGGTCAAATAGGTCAAATAGGTCAATAGACAAGGCCATATTAAAATATCATCTTCCACATCATCTATCTTTATCCATTTGGCCAGCAAATTCAAATGCAATTCAAAAGAAAGATGACTTAAAATATTTCATTCAGAAATAGTACTCACTCCAAACCATTTTAGAAAGTAATCTATTTAACAAAATGAAGGTCAAGTGCCAATTAGTATTACATGTCATTTATAATGTTACATTTTAAGACAAGGAGCAAAATAGACCTGGTGTATTTGTGATAGCTTTTCTCAATGAATCAAATTGCATGAATAGAAGGATAATGATAATGAGCAGGACCAGGCTTCAAAAGGGTTACTGTGCAAAATACTCAACAGTGGCAGATCTGTCTCTGCCCAGAGAGCTTACAATGCAACTAATGTTATTCTTTGCAAATGAAATATAGAAAAGAACAGAAACAAACAAACAAGCAGAAGTATTTAGAGTGATAAGAAGCACTCTCAGTTAAACGGGCTTTACATATCCTGTGCTAGTTTCCTGAAATGCTAAGCTCAAATTGATGCAATGTAACACTTGTCAGTGAAAGTATTTCACCCCTAAATCTACAAAACAGACTACAATGAATCAAATATTTGTTTGAACTGTGTCCCAAACTATGTCCAAAAGTATGTGCGGTTGATAGCTGTACTCTTCAAGCCCACCAAGCAGCAGACAAGTGATTAACCACAGTTATCAACTCAGAATTGTCACTATCCCTTTTAAATATCCTGCTCCAAACTAATGAGAGGAGATACTGAAACACTACCACAGTACCATTTGCTGCCATGAAGGGACTATAATTAGCTTGTAAATTATTTTAATTTGTTTGATTAGCCTCTACAAAAAAAAGGTCATCTGAAATATTTCTTCCCTGTTTTGATACCTAAATTACTTTTTCTTGGGATCATTACAGACAGCATGTACAGTGACACCTTAGTTGTAAGAGTCAGCTTTTACAGTGTCTGCTATTCAGACTAGAATTTTCCCTGCTGAGCATCTATTAAAAGCTGATTTTTTTCTTTATGTTTCCAATTAAAATTGCTCAACTATTATTGGAAACCAGGTAGAGGTAGAATATATTATTCTGCCAATACTATGATGTTCTTACAATGATTTCACTGAGAAATTTAAATGACCCTTTCTTTTGAACCAGATCTTCAAATCTGACCGGAATTACTATAAATTTATAATGTCTTCTGAGCTCACAAAACCCTGCTTAAATCCTGCAAAGTAACAAACCTTTGCAGACTGCTTTTTGCTTATACTCTGTTGAGGTCACCTACTTTACCCTGTGACACTCTTGTTTATACTGAGTACATTCAATCCCCACATAGAGCCAGCATGGTTCATCTACTCCCAAAGGAAAACTGGGCACGTTTACCAGCTTTATTGACTCTCCAAATTAAACTAATCATGCCAGAAACCAGTCCTTGATTCAATATTTTCTGTAAATAATACACTGAAGACTATGTGTATCATGCTAGGTTATTAGTATCATGATCCACTTCAGGGCTATCAAGCATTCAATCTTCTTTGTGCAATTGCTCCCCATGCCTGGTATTCAATGATGCAGAGGTTCAGCATGAGAACCAAAATCAAGCAGAGTATCTCCCCTGTACTTTCAGTAGCTCTACCAAAGGCACCTAGGAATGTCAGAGAAAGAAAGTAACAGTAGCCTGTCTTGCTGGGAGCTGGAAACAGAAGTAGACCAGATAAACCTGGGGCAAAGGTGGAGAGACAACAGAAAAACAGGATGAAAAGACACACAGAAAATTGTCTTCACAAGTCTACATACTCCTTTTCAGAACACAACTTGGGTTTGCCAAGTATGAAAACTAGTCCTATGGCACCAATTACTAGCAAAAGCCACTACCAAAGTTAATGCCTCATCCCTCCATGCTGTTGCTTATATGGCCCAGCACTAGCTTGCAATTACTAAATAGCTTGATATTCTTTCAGCACAATAGTAGACAGCAACTACAACACAAGCTTTTATTTTCATGTACTTCTTATTTTTCCATATTTCTTCCATAAACAATAACTTATTTTTGGTGAGAAAAGACAACTTGTTTGATTTCAATGGTTATTTTGTTCTTCTCAATATTTAACTGTAGTCTGTAAAGAAACAACAAAGACATCGCAGTACCTTCCTATTATCTCAAACACTAATGTCAGTTTGATTAACCTGTTTGTTTAGACCACTATCATATTAAAATAATTCTTTTAGAAGAATGTATTGTTCATGTGTGTCTTAAATAATGAGAGTGTTGTTATTTTGAGTCTCTTTCTTAACCATATTCAGTTCATTTTTATCTTAGATATCACCCAATTTTGCTGAAATGTCAGTTTCTGGACCAGGCTTCATCTTTCTTTCTTTCTTTCTTTCTTTCTTTCTTTCTTTCTTTCTTCCCCAGACCAATCTGAAGCTTTTGCCTTTTCATAATACCTTGTATCTCTCCAACAATTCAGAAGTCCTTGCTTATTGAAAAATGCACTGCCCCAGTAGTTTCATTTTGAGTAAGCTTTCCCACATCTCTAACCATTTCCCTTTATATTTGTTCCCAGGCTATTTTAGGACCTACATTTTTAGGATGTATCTGTATAGGATGATGGCACGTCAAGATTAATCCAGAGCCGTAATACTAAGTACACACATCACCTGTAAAGGATTTTACTGTCTTGAAAAGATCACACTATCACACTTTCTTGCTCGCAGCTTTGATTGATGGGAGGTTGTTTCCTGTTACAAGGAAAACAGTAATCAGATCTCAGAGTAGGAACAACCACTGCTCGTATCATAGGCACTTCATTTGGTGGTGTTCCAGAAATTTGAGATGAAAATTAATTTATGTTGTCATCACACTGAAATGGTGTGATCAGATCAGAGCATTCCAGTGCTTCCACTGTTACAAGAACAAATTATTGGAATATACTACATCATATTACAGTCATCAAAAAGAAAACACATTGCTCCTGGAGCCTACAGAGTCGTCATCACTGGAAATTTTTAAGGACAGCTTAAACCATTCCTGACAGTGTTGGAGAAACATCTGAGGGGCACGTAGGTAAGAGGCTATCACTGTAGACAGGAAGTCAAAATCCAGCACACGGCATTAATACGTATGTGTGCACATGTGTGTGTCTGTATGACTAACCAAAGTCCAGAAACATCTAATGAACCAGGAGTTTTGATTCCCCTGCTCATCACAGTGGAAACAAAGCCACAGATTGCTTGTCCTTCCTTCTGCAGGCAGCAATCTTGCACTGAGCACCCAATAGACAGTTTCACTGCTCAGAAAAAGGATTCTTTGACTCAAAATGGTGCTTAAGAGCACTGGGGTGAACTACACAAAGCCACTTTGGCTAAAGTAGAGTTTGCCTCCAGGGCAACTGTACAAATCAATACCCTGCTATGCTTGAAGCAGAAATTACCTAATCCTCCAGCTACATATTATCACAGATTTAATGATCTTTACAAAATAAAGTTATATCATCCAGTGATAATGATCTCTGCGTGAAGCAAACTTGCTCAACATTTCAAATAATTTATCAGCTTTCTGTAATTTCCTGCCCACTCTCTTTCCAAAGTCTCTGCCTTTCTTACAATAAGTTAATTTTTTAATTTAATATCAGTGCAGAGGTTCCTATTTTGATTTCCTTTAGTGTTCCTCATTGTTCAATACCAGTGAGTGTTGTATCTTACATTTTCTTTAGGTTTTTTGTTTGTTTGTTTTTAGAACTGGAGATTGGCTCACAGAAGGGAAAAAAACTGCAACAAGATGAATTCAGCTATACAACACAGTGCAATTATAGCTAGCCAGTTTCATGTATTAGTACTCATTCCTGATGCTGGTCTGATTCAAACATTTTGTTTGAGTGGTTGTAACTTTAGGACTTAGAGACATTTCTAATAATTGCTGATGATGTCTTGCCTTGCAGCTATCCAGGTGAAATTGTATTGCAATCATGCCATGCCACTCAACTCACTAAGTCAGCCTGCTAGAGTACTTCACAACCTTCCCCATTTAAGTTGCTGAAATCATGTTGTGTCTTCTGCAAAATTTGCTACTTCTCTGTTCATCTTCCATTTTCTGGCTAATAATAGCACATTAAGTGCTAACACGAGTCCTAGCAAAGAACTGCAGTACACTGCAGTACTAATATAAAACTTGAACATACATTCTTACTGCCTACTTTCTTTCTGTCAGACACTGCCCATTTGAGAAACCTTGCTTTGCCTTTAACATCTTTTGTTTTTCCTAGGCTTTTCTACAGAAAAGCTGGAAAAATACTAAAGGAAAGTAACATATATCCTTTGGGTAAATTTTCTCATCTCCTTTCCAGTTCATTTTGGAACAGATTTAATGTTTTCTTTCTGATATTTTTCCACCTACTATAGCAGTAAATATAAGAAATACTATTGACAGCTTAATTATTACAGAACAGCCTGATTTTTCTTGGAAAGCTGTTAAGATAAGCCTTTCTCACCACTCGAGCCTGCATATAGCAAAAAAATTCTCCTGCTTAGACTGACTCCTACAATGCTAAGATCAAGTATGCATGTTTAAAACTGGGAAAAAAGCTCAAGGGAAGACCTGAAGTTCTGGAATCTGCCTACAGTTCCAGAATTTAAGGAAAGAGTGAAAATTTTTAGGAACGCTTTGTAAACTATTGAAATGTAAATATAACCATCCCTGGGAAAAGGACTAATCTCATCATGGGTTTACATAAGCAGTATTATTCATTACTAACATATTCTTTATTAGCACTCTCAAGTAGAATTTTAATTTTCCATAGCTGAAAACAGAATTTGATGAATATCATCATATGTGCTGCTGCCTATATGGGGTTGCTGTGCAGGCCAGATTAATGCCAGTAAGGTCAAAAGCCACAGAGTTGTTATAGCTGTGAGGATTTAAGGGGATAAATCAAGATTTGGAAGAAGTACTATCTTTTATTGAATGAAATCATACAGCTGGACTGCCTGCAATTAAGATCTTGTACTGGGCCTGTATTCCCAAAAACATGTGGGGTTCTTTTCTGAACTGACAAAAATCACTACCACTCTCTGTAATTCTTGCCTTACTGATATGGAACAAGGAGAACAAGGGAGTATAGTTCTGAAGAAGAGCTTCGTTTTGGAAATTTTGACAAACTAGTGGCACACATCTGAATGTGTTTCCTGGCTGTTCTTTCGAAGGAATAAAAAATACTACCTTGTTAAACAAAGATTGAAGATTAGGAAACAGTGGTCCCTTGACTGCCTTTTTTAAAAATCATGGTGGGAGTAGAAAATCTTTCACCACTTCACCACAAAGACTTATCAAATAGTTATTTTTTAAAATATCATTGGTATACATGGTATTTTACTGGCTGAAAAACACCTAAAAACTGCCAGCCTAATAACAGACAGTGTTCATAGTAAAGGAAAGAATACAAAGGCATGTCAACTCAGATGCACAAATGGACCTAAAATTTATATCCACGTGTGACAATTTAGTAAATTCTTTATGTGAATCAGAAAATTTACAGAAAGGATTTAAAAGTACAGAACAAAAATGCTTTGCAGATAGACTGAGAAAGGTATGCCCAGTTGAGTAGGAGGGAAAATATGGAACATTAGGACTAATAAATAAATGCTAACCTTGACAAAGAATGCCTAGAAGATGATGGCATTCAGTAGAGCTAGTACTGAAGGCTGCTTGTTTTTGCTAAAAAAAAGTTACAAAATTAAATGGAAACTATGTAACTGAAATAAAGAAAGTGGTATGAAGTATTTTGCAGGCAGAAAAGAAAATAAAGAAAATCAGTTAAAATTTGTCTGAGGCAATATTTTTGAGATACAATATACTCATGGCACTTTATCACTCAGTATAATTTACTGTTTCAAAAGTTTCATTTAGAATAGAATGATTTTGTAATTTCAGATATTTTGAATCCCCGCAGGTTTTCTTATAATATGGAAGTGTGTACCTAACTATAAAAAACATGATGGGTGCTTAGCTCTAGCACCAACCAAATAGATGAGTAAAATCTAACAGAACTATTTTACAGACCTGGTTACTGCAAGCAGTCATGTCCCTTTATAGCATGTAGAGTAGGAATGGGCTCTAGTGACACACAAAAGAAACTCTTACTTTGATTATGCCAGTATTAATTATACAATACAATAGCTCCCCTGAGATGAATAGAATCATTGTAGCTTGTGAAATATGTGCATATCTTTTACTACTGAGAAGCACTGCAGAAGTGTAATAACTAAATTAACAAATTAGAAGGTTTGCCAAGCACGTAGCAGGATCTAGGTTTATGGATAAGAGTGAATGAAATGGTAAGATTAAAAAGTAATTACACTTTTTAAACGGAGACCTTGTGTCATATATGGCCAAAAACATCCTACTTTTGAGAATTTAGTCCCAAACCGAGCAAGTCACGATACTGCAGTTTTTTCTGTTGTTGTAAAAGCGTAAGAACAATGTAATTACTACTTGCCAACTATCCCTATTTTTTTACTGTCTCTATCTTATTGCAGACACATCTTATTTCATATTGTTGTCAAAAGCTAAAATCACTTCTTATTCATAACTATAAAATTACTGTATCTTGTTTTAAAATAACATGATGCTAGATCACTGTACATTAATAATGTTGAAAATAAACTTGTTCTTGAAAATAATGTGTTTGACTCCAATGCTTTTTTGTGTAAGTTCTTTTTGTAGTTCAACATTTGTTTTGGTCATATATGTGTGGTTTTTAGCTTTTTTGTTTCATCTCCTCTTTTCATGAATGATTAAATGCAGCAGTGGTGAACCATATCCAATGTTGCATTTAAGGCTTCAGTAAATCAATAAATTTAAACTTTTATTCATGTACCATAAAAGCACAAGATGCAAAGTGGTAAAATTTTTGAATTTTGTTGTCGCTGTTGTTTTGTTGTTTGGTTTTTATCAAAATCAAATCAGAATCAAAATAAAGAAAATCCTTAAGAACTAAGAAATATGCTTTTTGGCAACTTGTCTCATAATCTTTCCTAATTCTGGGAAATGTTCTCATCCCGTCTATGAATATAGAGCAAATATAGCACTCACATAGCAAGTAACATCTTTGTTATGTAACGGTGTGACATTTTAAATAGAAGTGAAAATATGCATAGCAAGATAAATATGCAGTGGAAACACCTCAAGAAGCAAAAGCAGAATCTATTCGCTAGTGAATGGAGGGATGTGTGATGATCAGGCATTTCTAAAAATAACTTGTTGGTTCAGATCATAGAGCTCACTTAAGACTGCACATGAGAAAAGTTAAGCTGATGAAAGTAATTTGATGACAACATATTTACTGTTACCTTTTAGAAGTACATTGCCATTGTCATAATTTAATTTATAATATTTTGGATTATGATTTAATTTCACCATTACAACATACCTTTGCAGAGAGAAAACGGTGACAATCCGCTGTTAAATCAGCACCCACTTTGTAGACATCCTTTGCACAAAAAAAAATTATTACATAAGCAAAAGGAGTTATTTCTTAAGTAGCACTTATTGCATAAGGAGTTCTACTCACCAGGGAGCAAATGAGTAGACTTTTCCATTTTAATTACAAGTAAAGGAACTTAATTCTTGACCGTGTATCTAATATGCTGTGTAATTGTTTATTATGATAAACTGGTCAAAAATTGTTGTCTTTTAAGTAAAATTTTATTATGGCAATCAATTCTCCCAGAAAAAAAAAGACATACAGTTTTAAAACTAGAACTTCTGCAGGTCATCCTAGAAAATTCCCTATTGGCTTCTGACTTTAAGAGACAGTACTTCATTTCACAAATTAAGAGAAAGCAACTGCAGAAGAGATATAGCCTTTATCTTATTAGGCTATAGAACACAGAAATCCCAGCTATTTCATAGAACTGTATTTTAAATTAAAAAGAAAGATCTGAATTAATGTACAGGTTATTTTTCCATCTCAAAATGCCTCCCTATTTCAAACCACTATAGGATACCAAGTACAAAATAATAAACAAGGAATCAACTAGTCCTGGTTTTGAATAATCTTCAAATATTGACCTAATAGAAAAGCATGAAGTTAAATCTGTGTAAAGCGTTTGATATTTTGAAACAGACAAGATAAACTGCCATGTTGTTATCTACCTACATGGAGATGAGGGATGTAAATATATGGAGGCTATTCCAGTTTGCTACTCATTATCATTCTTGAAATGACAAAGTTTTATTTCAGATAGCAAAAAGGTGCAAAGGAAAAGGCTGCCTACCACCCTGGAGGCATCTTCATAGTACATTGTTCCCTTCTACCAACTTCAATGAATTTGGGCAGTAGTTACTGTAAATTATATCCTTCTTATCCAAACTACCACAAAGACAGCTTAAGGTGTTTCCCCTCTTACAAGGGCATTTCTTACTTTGATATCTACATGATTAGCATGGCCATTTCTGTATTTCAATATCTCTGCAAAACACATGCTGCATATAAAAAGTCATTTGAAATATTTGACAACAACAAGTTCTGATATTTCAGTCTGAATTATTTTATGAACATGCTTTAAGTAACAGGTACTAAATTTTGCTATTAGTATTCTTTTAGAAACGTAGACTAAAACTAAATACTGTATTGCAGAAAAAGCCTAACAAGTTATTGAATCCAGTGGGACCAGATTAACACGGAAACTTCCTGTGCCTTCTTCAGTTTTCCAATAATTGAAAAACCCCACAGTTCATGTGACAAAGCAGCTGGCTAAACGCCGGTTTAGGTGTCAGGCAGAAATCTTGACCTCAAGACAAGAAGTGGAAAGTAACTCTTCAACAAAGTTTTTCATTGCAACTATCTCCTTTTAAGAGGTAAAACCAAGCAATTTCTGGTTATTATATAGATGCATATCGTTAATTTTCTCCCCATGATTTTTTGAAAGAATATAAACAAAGTCAGCTTCTTCTTTGTGAGGAGATAAAGCCATCCTTCATTTTTTCAGACTTCAGCTGAATTTGAGATTGGAATTAATCCCCAGAAACTGGAATGATGCTTCTATACTGCTAACACTGTTCATTGTCTTATAATGTTTATGATACTTACGAAAACAAAAGTGCAATTGTTGTTGTGCCTGTTTTCTTGCGGTGGCATGGCCGGCCGCAACTTTCCTGAGAGTGCCGCAGGACATTCCTAGGGAGAGTGGGAGAACCACTTTCCCGCAGCCTTTCGGCAGCCCGAGCTATCTNTGCAATAATGCATCACATTGTTAGTCTTACATGTTAATTGTAAGACCTTTGGTTCTCACCAAATGAAGACTGGGAAGGATTTCACTGCATATTAAAATATACTAAGAAGGAATATACAAAGAATAAAGAACTATTTCAGGTGAAAGACAGTAGTAACAGCAAAACAAACAAATATAAAAATATAAACACACTTGTTGCTGTTGTATCGGGGACGGAATTAGACGACACATTCAATTCAGGAGGAAAATGGAATTATTTATTTAATTATAGATGGGTTTTTATGTGTTAGTTCGCTTGAATGGCATAAGGTCATAGATCCTTGACCATCCACCTCTTAGCGTGATTGGTTAAACACTACAACACCCATTTCAAAATATTTCTCTAGTCACCAGCAAAACAAAACTGCATAACAACTTTGCACCTGCAAGATAAAGAAACTAGTTTACAAAAACTTTTAACTCTTTTCGGCCAGCATCCGTGTGAAAGCAAGAACTTTCACATGGACGCTGGCAGAAAGCGGGAAAATCTTTCTGCAACCCAGCTCCCAGCATCCACACACACTGTATGTATGTATAATATTCCATTGATCATCAATAAATTCTGGCTAAAATGTTAGTATCTGATTTTGCAATAAGATATGCTGAAACAACTTTCAAATTAAAGCACTGGGTACACAAAGTTATAAAAAATATTATATGGTGTGAGAGCTAGTAATAATGGAAAGGTATTGGCTGAAGTGGTCTTACTAACTGTATATTTTCCAGCAGAAAACTAAGAGACAACTCCTTGAATTCTAAATCTCACCAGGATAAGTCAAGAAAAAGATCTCATATTTTGAATAGGTAAAAATGAAAAGATTAAAACCACTTTTCAAGCAAGTAAACTTTCAAGTAAAAAACGTTTTAAAAAGAAAAAAGCTTAAAAATTGCATTGGAAATGTTGACTGTAAAATTACTTACTCTCTAAGGAATATCAAAGAAAATTCCAAGTGAAATCAGAGACACAGATTCACTAGAGGGAGAATTTCTTTCCTGAAGGAAACAGAAAAAAATAGAGCTTACAGAAGAAGAGCATGCAGAAATAAGCTCTATTTATTTCACTGGGGAAGTCCATATCCATCCTCAGACACCAAAACTCAAAATGAAACAATGTTTTAAAATCTTAAAGATAAATATAAATTCTTACAGCTGAAAACACTGAGGAAGTATGTCAGTCTAAAATTCCTATTTTATTTGCTGAATAAAATATTTCAATAATTTTTCCATTAAAATTGTAAAGCAATAGCAGAAATCAACTTCAAGGTCTTATACCCAGACAACACCTATTCTGGCTACTGACAACAAAAAAAAATTCTTAAATTATCACAGCATCTTAAGCATTCAGTTGGTGTAGGGCAGCCTGCAGATTTGATATCTGTTTTCTAAGGTCACCATCTAAACAAGATCACATAAAAAAAATTTGCTTCTTACAAAGAAAATTTACACAGAGGTGAATCACTTATGTATGATGTTTTATAAGACCTAATGTAGCACTGCTGGCACTCCAAAATCTCGTATTAAAAAAATCCTGAAACATACCTCATAGGTTGGTCAGTGTCCTCTCTGGAGATAGAAAAATTATTTATATTTAGGTCCAAAATTCTTGACCTCTGTTTACATTCATCAGAATACTTTTCCAAATTTAGACAAAAGGAAAGCAAATGAATTATAGGTCAAACTTTCTGTAAATCTGAATTAAAGTCCAAATGTCTGAATCTGAATTTTAGTATCCAAATGTCAACTTTTCTATATTTATACTCTCTTTCTATTTGAAGATATATTTTTCCAGAATCTAATTATGTTTTTGGCAGAAACATTGCCCAGAGCATTCTGGAGTTCTGCAGATTTTTAACACCAGAACTCCTGGCAAAATCCCTATATAGCAGATAAAATTTTAGCAGAAAAAGCAAGAGAAAAAAAGCAGTAAAATCAAAATTCTCTCCTCAACTCTTACATAACCAATGTTCTTCAAGCTTACTTCCTCCTATTTGGCCAAACTGAAAGACTGTAAGAGGGCTCAAAAGTACCATTTCAGAATGGTGCACTTTTCATTGCAAGCACTCTGAAGTTTCTGTAGTCAATTGTTTCAAATATTTTTTTCATAAAATAAGATCCTTTTTTTTAGTATCTCCTTACTCATGTATATAAATTCTATGAGACTGAAACTTTAGTTATAACCTCCTTTTCCCCAAGCTAAGCTCCAACACATGGAATTCTAACAAACATTATAGAAAATTAAACACTAGAGGCAAGAAAGATAAAATTTTATGTTAAACTGTAAAGAAAGGCAAAGGATTTGTTAAAGAACACATGAAAAGAGTTTGAAATATTCACTGTCTTGATCATTTCCTCTGTGCAGAAAAAACCAGTATTATGAATCATCAGCATGGAGAATGAGTGAACTACTTCTGATTTCTCCCAACTAATTTTCTTATAATATCATCCCACAAAAAGAGAAAATTACTTAGTATTCCTGAGAAAAGAACATCATTAACACCATACATCATATTATAATTTCATAAAAGAATTTTACAAAATCAATATAAGTTCTTCAATAATACTACAAAGTATCCTTAAGACATATATCCTTAATTTCTGCAAATTGTTTCATAAGGACTATACAACATCATTCCAGAGAAAGTCTAATTCTGAAACAGAATCAGAGGTCTCCAAATTTGTCCTCATGATGCACAGTAGGTACATCTTTACCTCCAGTATTCTTGACAGATGCTTTCAGGTCTCTTATGCACCACCCAAGTCTGAAGATCTACAACTTCCTTAGGCAATATAAACCAGTGCTTTTACTTTACTGTCAAAAGTGGTTGTCTCGTGTCTTTGGTTTTCCTCCCTAATATCCAACCTAAAAATCCCTCACTCTTCCCTAAATATACGTTTGAAAAGCAAGTCAGAAATCCCCAACTGGGATCATTATGCTTGAGTTAACTGATTATAAATGGGTGCATTGTTAATTTTACAGCTGATTCTAGTTCTTGCTGCAAATTATCTTAGACTGTAACTTCAAGGTTCTTTATGAGAATCTCTTAAATGTAACCCAAAAATATTCAAGGAAAATATAAAAAAAAATTTCAAGTTGTAATTTTCACTGAGTATATATATACTTCTAATATATGTATGTCTAATAAAATAGTACCTACCAAATTCCAGAATTAAAACCTCCATCAAAAAAAGCATAAATATTAAACTTCTAAAAAAAGTTAACAGAAGAAGTTAACATTTGAAAGGGGAAAAAATAAAAATCGGAAATTATATTCTCTGTCCAAATCCTGCATTTTGTGGCTCAAGAACAAAAAAAAATAATACTTTTTAAAATGACAAGAAATGTAAACCACAAAAAATGTTAAACTGGGAGCAAGGAGGAGATTCAAATAGCAGAATTATTCCCAGAAACATTGTGGACATTTTGGGCACCAGCACAGGATTTAAAACAGAGCTTGTGCAGGTCACAGGAGCTCATAGGAAAGAATATAAAAGGATCACTTACAAGGGCAAGGTTGAGACCACTTACAAGGTTGAGAAGCTAAAAAAGAGGTTTAGATGAGGTCAGAAATAGAACATTTGTTGCTTTTGTTATTGTATTTAAAGAATGAAGCCTTGGATTACAAAAGTTGGAAATAGACATGATGGTACACAAGACATGCATAACTAATTGGATCAATTCCTCAACCAGCTAATAGGCTTTGAGCATTATCTCACAACTGTAGGAGAACAATATATTCAAAACATATAAAAATTTTTACTCAAAAGCTTTGCAATAAACTTTAAATACCACAAAATATTTTTTAATGAATGGGCCTTCCTGCTGGATTCAGTTGGATGAACATTTATTGAAGCACTAATTGTCAGCACTACTTTCAGATCTCCATCAGTTCTCATAAATGTCCATATGTTCTTTGGTTTAAAAGAGCAGCTTAATGACACAGGAAAGTGCAAGCCAATTTATCATCCTTCCTTAACCTTTTGAAAAATAAATTAGTTTTTATGAGAAACAATCGCGGTAAATAAAGTAAAAAGCATTTCAATTCTATCATAATACGGTGTCATTCTGCATTAAGTCTTAATGCAAGTGCTTAACTTTAAAATTATTCAAATCAATCACTTACTTTTTCTCTGACCTAGAGTTTAGTACCTCTAGAAGGGCAAAGACAGGGACCAACTTTCCAAATAGCTTTATATGTTTGAGATGCAACTACCCACCAGGTGTTTGTACATCTCTCTCAGCAGAGCCACATTTCTACAGTACAACCTCTACTTTCAACATATTTATACTAGTATAAAATTCTTTGTGCTATAGGGATTTATTGTCCCTTTAAAAACCTACACTTATGTGAAGCATCTTAACTGGTATAACTGAATCCATGCTAGAGGGTGCTGCTATTTTAATTGTAAAAGGTTTTTACAATTAAATACTGCAGCTTCAGAGCAGTACATTGTGTAATGTTTCAGGAATGTTTTCTTGCTATGTGGGACAGCAAATTACCACCAAATGAGAATTAAACTTATGATCACAGACAGGCTTTTGTGCTGAAGTTCACGTGTTGTGATGTGCTGCCCTAGTCAACTGTATATAAAATAAATGCAACCTACTAACTCATGTGGTGTGTTAGAACCTGTACTTAATGCTTCAAAACAACAAAATTCATAATAAACACAGGAGGGTCTTTTTTGCCCCATCTGTCTCACTATAGCTCACCAGACACATCACTGGTACATGTCAAGTCATGTTCCAAATCTAGAAGTTGGTTACTATTTGCTATCATAATTGCACATCAGTGCTTGCATTTAACATTTGAATAAATTAGTAAAGAGAATGAAGAATTTTTAGCATCAGTAAAACAGTTTGTAAAATAAATGCCGACAGATTTGAAACTGCACAAAATTGTACTGACTCTTCCAAAAACAAGAGTATGTACTTTTTCCATGTTGCATGAAGATTAAAAAGGAAAATACACTTAACAAAGTACATACAACTTGAAAGCTTCAAATAGAATTTTGCCTTAGGCTGCAGAATAGCCTTTGCAGGAGCTGACTTCCATACCAGTAATTCTGCATCTTCCTTGATCCATATGAAGCAACATTTATATGCGGCCTCATATCTGATCTCCCTACTCACACTTTAAACTTTCTGAGAACATGGGCATTACTGGAAGGTCTAGTGTATCACGTCAGGGCCCATCTGTCCTGGTTCACGTTTCCATTGTTCATCCAGTAACACACCCACCCCAGAATACATACGATAGATAAGAATGAACTGGGAAGATATAGTTTATCTTCTTACTTAGCTTTTACTTTCCCAGACACTTCTGTCTCTCAGGATCTATCCAAACAATAAGGGGAGAGGAGAAGATATTATTCTACCTTCTCTCTTCTACCTTTTCCTCAGGCAAAAGGAAAAGATTATAAGTACAAGCAAGTGAAGGGAAAGATTTTTGTCCATGACATGGCAAATAACAAGCCTGATTCCACAGGGGGATCCTATGAGAAAATCTTCTGTGAACTAAAGGCTATAAATCCTGTTTATCAGTACTGGACTGAAAGAAAAGAAAGATTTTACTCTAGTTCCAGTTCCTATAAAGAAAAAAAAAGGGAAAAAAACCCCTCAGAAAATGATAACAAATGTACAGATGCAGTGATTAAGGGGTACTATGTACACTGCACAGTAAACCACTGTACAGATTTTTTAAAAAAAAAAGTCTAAAAACTTCAGAAAAAAAAAAAGGTAAAACTAAGAATTTGAAACATTTCTAAGACTTCTTGATTTCTGGTCTCTCCCCTCCACTCTCTTTTTCTCTATTTCTTCTGCCCGTTCCCCTCTTACTCCATTCTCTACCTCCTTCTGTCTATTTTTGAGGAAAAAAAACCCAGATAATGAAATGCTTCATTTAGTTGTCAGAAAGAAATAAGCACTATTTAAACTTTTCAGGTGCATCTCCACTTTGAAAAAGCTTAGTTTATTCATCCAAAGAAAAAGCCATTAGGTAAAACTTGCAAGTAATAAACAGCAAATATTCATATTAGAATAGCTAGCAAAACATTACACTAGAAAGCCCTCATTTAAAGGATGCATTAAAATTTTAAAAATAATATATTTGTATAAAATTATGTACTCTGTTTACTGACAATTCTGTAAATCTAATCTAATCTTTGTATAAATGTATGTTGTGAACCATTTTGCACAGCTGCAGGAATACCTCCAGTAGTTAAACTCCTTTAATTTTTTCTGAGAATCTAGAAAGAAAGATTTTCATATCTCATATTAAGATCACCAGCATAACTTTGATAGTCAAAACAACTATCCACACACTTCACTGGTATTAAGATTCAAAAAATTCTAAACATCCCATAAAATAACCTGTTTCAGGGTTACAATATCCAAGGGAAAAGCAACATTACAGAGCCTTAACGTCCTAATTCTTGCCCACTTTTGTTATTCGACAACATGGGTTGAATGAACATAAGAATGGACATATTATGAAAAGTGTTCTTTGAGGCAACTGAAACAATTCTTTCAAAACACTTTTTTTAATATCTCATAAATCAGGTGGTTTCTTGTTTTACTCAGTGTGCAAATTGAAAACCTGATTTTTAAGAAAATCTACCACTGAATATAGATTTGTTATTTAAGTATTGACAAGGTAAGTAAGTTTTACCATTTCAAAATAATTCAAATTACATTCTTAAGAAATGTTTTAGAAACAACAGGTCATTTAGAAATTCTCTCCACCACTTAGCCAGAAGTCTGTAAAATGTTATTAATATTATTTGATTCACTATTTATGATATTGCTAACATGTATAATCCGTACCACCCGAGGCATCTTCTCTTTGCTGCAAGAGTAATGTTAAATCTCGTAAGAGATGCAAAATACATATTTGCATGAAGAAACGCACAATTCACAGAACCAGAATTATTTGGGTTGTAAGCAGCCTTTCATTACTGAAATCTTTTCCTCAGAATCCACTTTTAATGCAGTAGGAGAAAATATGTCCTTCAAAATTTGTTCTGCTTATTAGAAAAACAATTGTGACTTATTTATTTCCATCTAGTCTGTTTTACTTAAATTTGCCCTTAACTTTTTCCCTGAACACTTGAAACTTCTATATGCATGAGGTTCCATCAAGTTTGATTAATTCAGACAGCCTTCTGTAGACAAGTAATTTTGCTCAATTTATTTATCTGTTTGCACAGCTTCTTGTATACTGATGTCATCTGGAAAAAGGAGGGGAATTTTCCAAGTGGCTGATATAGAATCAACCAGTATGGATAAATCATTTTACAGCTGTAAATATGTATTTTGGCACCGTTTGTGTCTCACCACATAATGTAATTTTTACACAAGAAGATACTATCCGTCTGTAATAACGGAAAGAGCACAACACAAAGACTACATAATACTTATGAGAAGTGCTTGCTGAGCTAAGCAGACCTTGCTGTGAGCCAGCGTAGTCATTCCTGTACTCTTAGTTAATGTCGCTTTGGAAAAAGGTCAGTTCTGTATGTACATGAAAAAAATCCTGAAATTATAAAGTAAGAAAGCATACTTCGAAAGAAGAAAAAGATATTTTAAAAAGCAAGCTAAGTGCAGTACTAAGGAAAATACAAACTCTGAATTTGATCTTATTTTCCCAAGTCATTATGGCCATTTCAAAGACAATTTCAAATAGTTCTGCACATAACATTTCTTAAATAATCTTTTTTTAAAAAGGCTGCAATAATTCAAATACTATTATAAGATTACAGCCACATTAGGATGCTACAGTCCTCACCACACTGCAAATCTAGCACACCCTGAAAACAAGCATGCTGAAGGAAAGGCATTTGTAGGTGTATTGTCACAGGATTTCACTTTCTGTTCCCTTTGCCACTGTTCCTAGCAGTGAATCACTCTAAGCATTCAGAAGATACTCTAAAAACATTCCACTCTGGTAAAAATACAGGGCAATATATAAAGAGCTTCTGATTCTTCATTTCCAAAACCAAGGAAATGCAGCCATTACTAAGACATGAAGATCAGACTTGTATGACCACAGGTTAATGTATAAGGAGGTTCCCCCTATCACAGGAGGGCTTATCTGTTCTGCCTATCAGCTGGTGCAAATTGCTCAGGACATCTTCCCCCTCACATGAATTTGCTAATTGGTGAAATAATTCCATCAGGACAGCTTGCCTGGTAGTGAGTTATTTCAGCACCATGGAGGTGACATTCCCAGCTGACAATAAACATTTTGCCTTGAAAGAGAGATTGTAGGAAGATAAGCAAGAATTTCTGACTGACAGACACTTCACTTTACAAACTATAAAAGCAACACCAAACTTTCACAAAGCAGCAGTCTTCTGCACATTCCCTGGAAATATGTGGGGTCTTTTCCCCAAAGTTGGGACACTGACTTTTGTAGTTACTTTCTCAAGGCTGAGTGAAAGGACTCTGTGAACCCCATCATCAGTTTGGGGGTAAGTTTCATTGACTCCAAATCTATACTAATTCTTTGCTAGCTATAATATAGGTATCTTTATGTCATGCACTTTCAAGTAATCCACTAGTAGTTCTTTTGTTTTATTCTGTGTAGTAAGTAATTCTGTTAAAGGTCTTTTGTCTGTTAATCTCCTGTCTATTCAATAAATAACTCATTTTATGATAGACCTCATCTGCCATTCTTGAGAACTTGCAAGCCAGAGCAATTTAGGTGCAGGTCACCTGAGTAGAGTTGCTGCCAAAAATCTGAGCCTAAGGCAGGCCTTGCCTAGAGCTCTCACTCAATCCGGAACAGTTTTACTGAAGATGATGCAGCAGCATTTACAGATGTATATTACCTGCCATGGGACAGGTCCAAGATCTGAAAAACACAAAGACTGGGCAGAGACTGAGCTAGAAACTAGGACAGGAATTTATTATCATGAAATCAAAGTAGCCAGAAAAATGTGGGAAAAGCCATCTCATTGTTTCATTTTATCTGTGCAGAAAGAAAAAGAAATCCAACTTGGAAATGTTTTATCACCTAAAATTTGTCTAATTTACATCTTATTGTACAGGTGGCACTGAACCAAAATTTTATTTAGCTTGGAAACTGCTAAAAATGCTTAGATATGTAAGCAATTGGAGCTAGTGAAAGGCACGACAATCAGCTAACAACCACCCCACTCAAATAAGTATGGGCTGGCACTGCAAACACCTATCTGAAGCCGAGACCATGCAGTCTGCATAGCCAGAAATGGGTAATACCTGTAAATAATTATCAAAGGTAGTGGCTGGAGCAGACCATAGCTAGATAGCCTTTGTCCACAAAACATATCCTGAAGCATTACATTTTGCAACTTCATGAAACCACTTTGGTTTTTATGAGTATTACAGCATTATTATTTAGTCACACTAAAGTTTGTCTAACACACTCTCTTGCCTAAAAACTTGCAAAAAGTTTAGCTTTTCATTTACTTTTATTTTGATCTAGATATGAAAATTACCTGGTATTTCTTTTTTGAAGTTCTAAAGTCAAAGTCAATGATAAAATAAGGCACAGAATAATGTAAATGATATGTAGTAAAAAGAAAAATTAAGTCTTCTGAGATTCCACAGGGAGATGTTTATTGCCAAAATTAAAAAAAAAGCATCGTACTTTGTATTCAAGTATAGAGATACAGGCGTTGTAGGTTCTTCCTTGAAAATAATGATTCAAAACACATTCTTACTATCCCTACTTACCCTGTCAACTTCAGACATTTTATTGAATGTTTCTCCCACCAAAGCTCACAATTCTATACAAGGAGAACATTTATTTTCCAGAATCTAGGAATACATGTCATTATGTATTTGACTAGTTATGTAATGCTAATAATCTAAGGAAGGAAAGATTGATTTCAAAGTTACCTGATATTTAGGTATCATTTAAATTAATAGCATGTGTTAGTTTTTCAATCTATCAGAAGTTTTTGAGATTTTCTAGAGAGCTTGTATGTGACTTTACCCACCAGATAGCTAGTGTAGTGCTAGAACTTCCAAAAACCATATTCCCTTCACCCACACTGTATTCTGCTTTACGCTGCCACTCAAGCAGACGGCAGACTAAGAAAATGAATATAAAAAAAACCTTGTGATAAGAAACCTGAGTTCTGGAGAAGGTTACTTCAACTGCCCTGACACAGGCTGTTTTCTACAGAGACACACCTTGCTACGACTTTCTGCAACAGCATGTACTTTGCCCACATTTGTAGGACCCAATTAAAAAAAAAAAAAAAAAGGAAACATTCAACATCAAAGTAGGGATGATGGTATTGAATGAAAACATACAAAATCCAGTGAAAAACATATTAACATCTCTGTAACCTAAAATAAATACATGTTGTACACACAGAACTGTGTGTCACATTTAGTGCCCAATGCCACAAAGCTAGCTGTATTTTCTATTTATTGGTATTGTCATAATACGAAAAATAAATACCATTTGTTAGGAAAGCAGCCGTTACACAAAATTAAAAGACATATTCTGCTTCAGGACATGAATACAAGAAAATTGTCAGACGTTAATAATGTAGACAGAGCATTTTCCTGGGAAAATGAAGATCCAATGGAACAACAGATAAATCATGCCCAACTGCTCACTGTTTGTTGTTTCACAATCTGTTGTATTCTATCGAATATGACTAGTACAAGTCTGTTACAGCCATAAAAAAATTAGCAGAAATTAATATGTAAATTACTATAGTGCTTGTGTGGGAATCCATTTCATTAATTTGAATTCACTGACATGACTGTGTAATCTAAATTTATGAGGTTTTCAACTGCCACTCCATGGAGAATTCTACTTTTATTGAATTTTGCTTTAGAAGTATTTTGTGCATTAAATAATACTTGCAGGGCAGTAATGTACATGAGTGGCTTGGAATTTAATTTATTTAATATATACCAGGCATTTTGCCTGTGAGAAAACATATAACATACTGTACGAAAAAAAAAAAAGGCATTTAGATATTTCCTTTTAAAACATTTATGGACAGCAATGAAAACAAATTATTGGAAGAGGAAACAAAGACAGTTTTTGCAGTTCTCAGGGAAGTAAATATTGCTCATAATTTTTTTTTGTTGAAACAAAGGCAAATCTTCTTAATATAAAGGCTTTATGATGTGTAGAACTCGAGTTGAAGAAAGAAGGCACAGAATAAATCCCATACAAATCTGAACAAAAAGGTTTATCAATACATAGGCCAGCTTGAAGGTTAAAGCTTCAATACCAAGTTCTGGAAAATAGCAGCAAGAAAAGAAATAACAAAATTCTTTACCATTCAACACTTTAACTAACATCCGGATACAAAGATAGCAAATGCCTTGCATAGTCTTGGCTTTAATATCCTCTATATTTCTAGATGCAAAACAGGTATCCAAATAACATGATACTATCAAAATGTTTCTCAAGAAAATACTGAAAAAAACATGTTAACATGCTTTCTGAAGAAAAGAGGAAATACAACAGAAAAGATAGGACAAAACATTTACTCAGTTATGAAAACCTAATGTTAGAAGGATAAAAATGTGAAGGTTAAAAAAATATTTATATCATCAAAAGGTTTTATTTTCAATTATTGACAGCATTGTAAAGTGGGTTTTTCCCCCAGTGTGATTCTAAATGTTTGGATATGACCTATTTGCTGGTGGGATGCACTGCTAGGTTTATTATTTTGCAATATGCAATTTTGTTAAGCAACAGGATTGTTTCATTACTATGGCTCATTGAAGTATTTATCTAGGAGTCCCTATGGTGCAGTTTTACCCCTACACCTTTTAGTCTTTTTCACACACAGACATGTATCCATAAACAAAGTGAGTTTTCATGTATCATCTAGCCTTTGAATGAAGAAAAGTGCTTTGAAATGGGGCTTCGGGGGCAAGGAAAGGGAGGATTTGGTTTTTTTGCTTAACCATGACACAATGAGGAATATATTCCCAACCAGCAACGAATATTTCACACTTGTCAAATCCTCCTGTCAGCATCCTCTGCAGCTCTGCTGACTACCAGAACACCTGTCTGCTCCAAGGTCACTGATTCAATGTCACATTGCAGTGAACATGCTCACACACAATCAGGATTTCAGTAGCATCTTCCAGGAAATTCTGGTATCCCTGTTATTTTACTTATAACCGATTACTGGGTAATTATACTTTGTGATTCATAAATCATAACCTTGAAATTAGTTTATTTGACTAGCAAAGAAGCAAGTAAAGATATGACCCAAAGAAGCATGTACAGACAGAAGTCTCTCTTAGATGGAATGGCTATAATTCATTTATTTGTATCACTTATATGGAGATAGCATTTCCATAGGTTTCTTTGCCCTGATCACCTACTAAAGGAATTCTTTTTTCTTTTTATTCTTTTTCAAGAGATATGTTTTATACTTAAAACATCATCTGTTTTTTGCTTTGGAAATTAAAAAATTTCCAAGTACTTGCTATTTTGGAAGCTATCCGTTTCATGCAGAGACTTAAAAATACGCTGTATTTTTCCTAATACTGAATAAACATATAAATTAAGCATGCCCATAGACCTGCATTAAAGTGTAAATTATAAAGGCAAGTAAGAACTACGGCAGGAGTCTCCGTTTTGCCTTTAACCTTGGCATTAAAGGAATGTAATACATAACTTTGTTCTGTTCCCCTGAGTAACCGTAATGTTAGAATCCTATCCTCCAGTTGTTCTGAGATTGAAACCTTCTGTTCATGTCTGTAACTATAATTTTTCTGCCCTAAGTTTCGCAAAACATAGTAAGCAATTGTCAGGAGACACACATTCCTCAACAGTGCTCAACTTATTTACCAGCCACCTCTTCCTCAACTCAGGTCTTCGAGAGAAACATTTCCTTTTTACTATGTCAAGTTAAGCTGTTCTTTGCTCCTATCCACAAACAGAAGAACAGATTTTATAGGTGAGAAAAGGGGAATGATTCAACTCTTCAAATGCTCAGAGGAATAGTGTTCCCACTACTGACCCTCAGAGAAAAATTCCATTTGTCACTGCAGGAATCCATGTAAAGACCCATTCATCGTGGATCTTGTAAAGCTGATGCCTCTGAAATTCTGTAAGCATTGCAGGGTTCTGCATATGCTGAAAAATTGCTTTCTACTGAAAAAGAAATAAACACATGCATCCTGGTCTCAATCAAAACACAGCTAAAATGATACCTCAAACATAAAAACCTGCTAAACCTTCCCCAAGCATTGTCTGAACCTTTGACTGTTTTCATAGCGCTGCCAGCAGTTCATTAGCTCTACACTCTCTAACTACTGATAGTCAATACCAGTCGGAGTTAAGAGTGCACATATTGGAAGTGATTAAAGCAGAGCAATCATGATGGGTATTGACTGCTGTGACTCTAAGATGCTTTACCTCTGGAAAATGGCATCTGAAGACTTGCTGCCACAGCTGGCTGTCTCATGTCTCCAAAACTGACCTACCAGGGATACCGAGGCACAGGCTTCACAAAGTGGAGTTATTTCAGTAAAAAATAGAGGGATGTTTAATGTCAGCTCTTTCTCAAGTACCGTTATAATCCTCATTCTGTAGTCACCAGCCAATTTTGCTCTCAGTAATCTGTATATACTTTTCATTTAAAGTATCACCGCTTGTAAAAGCTCCCACTATAATTTTCATTTCTATAATTGAAATGTAATTCAAAAGTTATCCTTCTTCACAGAAAGGAAAGGGATGAGGAAAGAAAATAAAATCAGTCTCATGAATTACTTACTTTGCTCAGTCTCACACTTTCTTTCCCTCTCAGCTGGAATCTTATAATGTGAAGAGATGAATAACTAATCTTTCAGATACACAAGTCCATCTTCATACTCGATCCCTCTTCTTCTAAGCTCATCTTTTGTCTGCTGATTTAAGAACCACAGCCAAGGACTTTACAGACTTTTTTTCAGTGGGAGAAAAGTTGTGGTGATGGCTGGTTTTGCTCATGACTTCATCATTCATTCTTCTGTTGAAGTCAGAAGAAACATGTGACACTATATAACCACAAGCTACAGTAATGACCAATTAACCCCACCTGGTTAACCACAGGCCTTAACAGAGACTCTGCATCCTGCTTCAAAATACTGTCAATGACAGCAAACCCCATCCTCACTACCTTCCCAAAATAGCATACAATCTGTTCTGTCACTCACAGACCAAGCAAACTAAAGAAAACAAAAGGAAGAAAATCCTACCACATGTATACTACAGGCTAGAGAATACTCTCACTGAAGAATCAGTGGAATTTAGAGAAACCATCTAGCCTCCAGTTGTTCAAGAGTTTAGTTTTCTGGGAAGTGCAATAGATTTTTTTCCACAGCCACCACCACCTTGGCCAATTCAAAATACAAATGATGGTCTGCCCTCAGTAAGGGCAAGTCTAATACTCAGATTTCCTGCCTAAACACAAATTGATTCCATTCTAAACCACAACTACCTAATCTGCCAATACAGACTGATCCACAGCATGGCAAATTACAAATGAAACACTAAATGCAGCAGAATTTTATTATTCACATAAAATACACAGATAACATTAGTATCTTCTGGACTCCCTCAAATTACTATGAGAAGATTCAATAATCACTACTTCTACATCAAACTGCATCTCGAATACACCTACAGCAGTATCCTATTATTAGGCACTCTGCTCAACATAAAACAGAAAGCATACAAACTACTATACATGAAAAAACAACCAAACTATGCTATACATCATTATAAAAGCAGGTTCTTCTTGAAACACCCCAAGAAAGTTATAAGATACAAAGCCCTCAAACACCACTAACATTCATTGTGTATCATTCTCTCAAAATGCCCTGCTCAGCAATCTCAGACCCTTAACTAAATAAACACACCACTCTAGAGAAATCAAGTCTTCCCTGAGTCCTCTAAACCTCTCAGTTCTGACTCTGAGGGAAACTCAAAAAATCCAGATGATTCTGAGAGCTAAAACATAAACTCCAAAGGATTCTAAGCAACACAACAGAGAACATTAGGATTCTGATGCTTTATAATTCTCAGTCATCCCTAAAAAAAGCTCCATATTCATCTCTATCTCCCTGCCTGAAAGGACTTAATAACTCTCTGGATAACATCCTTTTTCCTTCCTCCACCCTACTCCACAGGTGTCCACTATTTTTTCTTTCAAATGATGCAGGTCAGTAAACGGGTTAAACTCATAACAATTTACCGTTGTTCTTCAAGACCTCTGCTGCTATTACAGATTTTAAGAGGCTCCCATGGTCAAAAGGAGGCATCTTTTCCAATTATGGAAATAATTCTAGGATATTACCATCTCCTTACAAAATCTGTAAATCTTTTTTGCTTACAAAATCATAGTTACAATGCTATGAGTGTATTAAAGTATTTGTTGTTAGCATAAAGACTTTTAAGTGCTCATGTTAACGGAGATAAATAAAACGAACCATGTAGGGCTTCAAGAAACCTGATTACAATGTTCTTTTGTCTACAAGCATAAAAATTATTCTATGCTGCACATAAAATTAAGATAATTATCTACTAGTTTAATTTAAGGAAAAGCATGCATGCCTCTTACTGCAGTAACAAAAGCAATTACTTTTGTGGTAAGTTAAATATTAGATTTGGAATGTTTTCAAACTAAGCATAATAATGTTTTAACAGCAGTTTACACTATAAAAAATTCAAGCAGTGTCCTTTTATGCATCCGCAGATTTAATTTTAAACGTGCTAAAACTTTATGGGTACAGCAGTATAAAAATTATGTTAACCAGCATTTAACAAGCACAGGAAGTATAATAAGAGTTATGCAATTATTAGCTATAATTTACATATGCATGTAAATTACACAGTAGAGGTATAAAAGCAATCCTTACAGTGGTTCAGTTAGAGGGAGAACTGCTATTTTTGAAACGTGATCTTTTACTGGTTTCCGTAGTTGCTTTCATTAAGCCAGGACGCCAAGCTCTTATTAAGCAAGTATGGTAACAAACTACTGAGATTAGCTTGTTAATAATGTTTGTAGTTTTGCATAGGAATATTAAACTCACACTGTATTTATTTTATTATGCAAGCAAGCAATGTTTCTTATACGTTAATAATTTTCATTTGATTGTGTACAAGGACAGAACCAATTAAAATACAAGCTTACTAAACTGTATGATTTTCATGTAAGAGATCTCTACCACATGAGTTTCAAGTTGTTTGGGTTCTCCTATTACAAATTTACAGAATAGATGCAAGGTAATTCTAATTCTAATACCTGTTTAAGCCCTAAGTCCATTAAAGTTAGCAGAGAAGAGGCATATGGTACATATTGTCACTTCTGGGAGCATCTTGAAGTGCAACAGAGACTCACAGATGAAAAGGGCAGTAAGGTTCCATCCTCCTCCAACAATTCCCTACTTGCTCTCTTTAAATTACACCCAGCATACCCAGCACAGTACCTCACACAGCCTTCACACAGCCCTTTTTTCCCCTGTAAATAAGCAGCAGCTGTTTTGCACATGTCAAAAGACTTTCTTGACAGAGATTATAATACCAGGATCAATCCAAGGCTGTGGTAACAAGAATGCTGAACTTCCAAATCATTTCACAGAATATAAAAATATTTATCTGAAATTCTGCTTTTAACCATTAGAGGTACGCTGAATAGTTAAATCCAGCAACATTTAGTTCTTAGTCACAATATATTTACTGAGTAAAAAACCAATTTGGTTTTCCAAAAGAAACATTCTTTCAACAGCAGTATTTTAAAATTGCCATTAAAAAAAAAGGCTGATTTCCCTAACACTTTCTAACCATATTTTATACATTACTGAAGACTCCTATTTAGATTACAGATTTTTTTTAAATTTCTATCAGAGACCATACAATTTGAATGTGGCTTCCTTTTTTTTAAGTGGTCTACAAATTGAAAAACAATTTAAATGAATTTTATTAATTATATATGGCATTACCACATTATGAGAGAATATGTAGTTTTAAATAAAGCTCTACAATGCTTTTCTAAGTGTGTGGATTAAAAAAGCAATTTTTCTCAGTAAATGAAATATTTAAATACAAAATTGATGCAGTTTTCAACAAGAATGAAAACAAGATAATGTATCAGTCTTAAGTATATTTTCTTCATCATCTGAAAATACACCAAGTGAAAGGAGTAGATATTTTCAATTATGTACCAATACCCTAAAGACAAAAATTGTTGTAATTTCTCATTCCTCAGTCACTCCCTGTAGCTATTTCAACACAAATGTATTTAAACCAAGCTATACCTAAAATAAAATCCCTTATGTTAAACATATTGTATTTAAAACATTATAAAATATTTTCAGATTTCTTTTTTCCCTATGTTACATGTATTAGGAAAACACTTATTTCTAATAGGGAAACAAAGTAAAAACAAATTTTAGAGAAACTATAGGACAACTTCTTTAAGTGTTAGTAATATTCAGGTAATTTTTTTCATAATATTTAACATGATCACCTCTTTTATGTAACTCCTGGATAAAGCAAGAGAAAGAAAATGAAGAAACTATCCTTTGAAAGGTTCTTCAGAGAGACCTTAGTTTTCTTGAACCAGGAGGACAAAAGGATCTCTTTTGCTCTAATCAGTGGCAGCACCAACCTTTTCTAGCTAGTGGGGATCTCAAGAGTGTGCACAACTTAAAATATTTCACCTGTGACTTTCTGAATCTAAATGTAATTTAAAGAGAACATTCAGCAAATTAAAAAGGAAATTCATTTTCAGGAATATAGTTCAAAGAGCACTACCTACTGCATCAGCAATTTGGACAAGAGGAAGTGAGCATTTGTGGACACAATTAACAATATCTTTGATATACCTGGAAGCAATAAACCAATTCTACAGCTTGTATGAATCAGTACAGCTCCATTAATTTCAGTGATAATAGGCTGATTTGCATGACCTGACAATCTGACACAAATCTGTTAAGAGTTTTTCAAGCTTTAGTTTTTGACACATAACCAGTTCTCAGAAGAGATGACATGGGAGTTGACGTCAACACAGCATTTGTAATGGTAAATGTCCATTATAAATATACAGATCTGAAAAATCAGTTCAAGTACTAAGGTTCTAAAATCTACAGATGAAATGCAATACAGTGATTACTTCTAAGAACATCAAAATGGAACAAGGTAAAAAACTGCATTTTTTTAAAACTAACAGCAATTTGTATGCATGTAATTTCGTGTTTCCTTGTGTATTCAGAGAGAGAAAAATTTCAAGTAAGAACATGGGAGACCAGGCACCTCAATGATTTTAAATACAATATTTAAACATTTCTGAGGTTCACAAAGCCCTGCAGGCATCTCAGTTGACTCGGTGCCTAAAATTATGTTGCTAAAGTTTGCTGAAGAAAAGAAACCTTCACCTCAGCACACCCTATGGCAGCACAGTCATGGCATGGTCCTGGGTGACAAATTTCCTCTGGCAGGCGAAAGGTGAGCTGAAGCCTCCTCAGGGCAGGGGCCACTACTGAAAAAGAAAAGCTGTACTACTACTCCCTCTTCAAGCATCCTTCTTCCACTTTTGAAGGTGGACTTTAAAAAAAATCTAAGGCTGAATTTTAGGATCTTGAGAAGACACAGACACTGTCTTGCTGTTTTAGACTAGATACCTAAATTCCCAGGAATTAAAAGCTTATGCCATTACTGATCAGTTTAAATTCATGCCCTACATACCATGCCAGAATTTCATATCTCAATTCTGACCTTTCTTCACATGCACTGTATATGAAAGTTGCACAATTAATTTCACTTAGCAAAGGGTATCTAAAGATTGTAATTTAAATGCACATTATAATGCTTCATTCATTGTCTGAACCTAAGTCTTGCAAGGTCTCAATACATACTTGAACATTATGGAATATATTCTAGCATCTTTTTTTTTTATTGACATGCTCCCCTGGCCTTTTAAGAAAATATATCTGAAATATTCTGTTGAAATAAAGTTTAATCACAATGCACATTTATACTCCTTACACTGCTGATTAGATTATTAATCTAAAATATTAATCAGAAAGCAATACCTCGTAGTTTTTCTGACATGCTGGAGTCCCAGATTGAGCCTCCTATTCAAGCAGGAAAATTGCTGAAGCATTTACATATCTCAAAAGTAATTCAAAACTCAAGGCCTTGAGGACAAGGCAAGTTCTTCCCAACCCCCAGCCCATCCCTAAAATGCCAAGCAAACAAAAAGCCCAAATAAAACTACAGGCAGTATTGCATGTATCTATGACCTGTGACTTGAATCGATACAGATAAATTAGAAGTACATTGCTTCTTGGATCAGGTAACGGTTCGATTTCGGACAGAATTGATGGGGGGGGGAGGGGGGTGACTTGTATACAATACTGAATGGCCAGAAGAAGATATATAGCTTGGGAAGTGATGTGTGTAACTGTTTATCATTAAACAGTGGAGAAATTACTGCAACAAATTCCCATATAACTGTCTCATGTGCAACTTCAACATGCCTTTCAACTTGTTTTACTTCTATATTTATCCAATATGGACTCTCTACAATGAAATAAAATGGTGAGCAAAAATGTAGCCACTGATTCTGCCCTACAGATTCAAAGGTGTTTCAAGTGGTATTGCAGACTATATCTCAACTAGATAGCAGAAAGAAGTTTAGAAATTACCCACTTATATATGTTACAAACATTGAAATAGAGATTATTATTAAAGGAAGCCAGCAGGTACAAAATTCTTTAATTTCTTATGGCAATAAGGCACATTATATTTTCAGTCTCTGTTTTAAACAACAGAAACCCTTATTTTTTCTTCTAATTTGACATGCACAATTTTTTTCATGTCCTGCTTATGAGGCAGCACAAATCCAGTCAAAATTATAACCCAGATGACATTTTAAACAGAATCACAGGAAGGATTTGGTGTGTTAGTCAGAAATAGAACTCTAAAACCTACTGATTCACATCTAGGCTCCAGTAAATATTTAGCTATGACTTATTTAATTTTCTCTGATTTCCATTTCATTATGCTCATAAGATAATGAACAGAGTGCATTTACAGAAGGACTAATGTACTGGTTCTATCTGCAATCTTTTATCCTCACACCTTTCAGGGTATGCAGTAAGCCCTTAAAATAAAACAGCCTTCATTATCACTCCTTACTGGCAAGCAAAGCAGCTGAAGAAGATAAAAAACATCATCATGGCAGGAGCAATAGTAAACAACTACCACCCCCTCGTAAGTTCTCGAGTCCAAGTTCCTATTTCTTTCCTTCCTCATAATGTGTAAGAAGTTCTCTAGAATGAACATGCACTGGCTGCAAAATTATCCTGACTGACTATCCAAAATTTTCTTTTATGAACCTGATTGCTGTTTTAGTTGTTAGAAGCATATTTGAAGAACAATTTATTTTTAATCTATCATCATTTCTTGTTCACCACAATGATAGTATCAGCTAAAAAAATAGTACCAGCTAATGCAAATTTAAAACTGGATATAATAATATTCTTTAGTTGTGGAGAATTTTGTGAACAAATACTCAAAATTTCATGGTCAGAATATTCCCCAGATATGTAGAGACAATATTGAAAATATCCTCAAATTAGCACATACAACATGGCATATTCTTTGGAAGGTTACACTTTAATGCTATCAGTAAACTAAAATATTTAGAGAATCTGTTTGCATGTAACATTACTAAATACATATAAATGCATAATCCCTCTTAAAAAATAATATAAACTTCATCACAATTGAAATGTTTATACTATAGTTACTCTGGCTTCATGGATGTTTTGTAAACAATTTCTAAACCCCATGGGGATTTTCCTCAACTGACCTTAAGCATTTGAAGTCGACACATCATTTATGCTAGAGATCTGAATCCCCTCTTCAGTCAGCGAAGAAAAACAGAAATATCTTTGAAATTATTCATGAAGCCTTACTGAGCAATCTTAGAGGGTGGTGCACTAGGCCCTGAAGATACTGTTTCCCCCATGTTGAGTAATACAGAGCCACGATGACACTTCTACATGTCTAGAGCAACTTACAATGGATCTCATCTTTCATGATCAGAATATCATTGCCTCTAATACATCAGCTAAGACAAACTTCTCATTATTTGAACGCTGATTGCCACTGGCAAGACTTGCTCTAAAAATACTTGGTAAATAAGATAGCATAGAATGATTTAAGTTCTTCTCCTGATAATATCTGGAAATACACAATTTACATTGTAAGAAATATGTTTATGTCTTTTTTTCTTTCAGACCATACTTTCAGGATCTTTGCTATCTGCATCTCTTCTTCACTATGTTATTTAGCAATTGTGAAACTCCATTTATAAAGGAGTGGGTGCCTACCATCAGAGATTACAACTGCCACCTTCCATTTGAATAGAGATATTATTCCTCTCTGCAATGGGAAAAAAGTATTTGTGGCAAAGAGTTCTATGAAGTGAACATGAGTCAGCACTGCAATGTTGTTTTTAAAAAGAAATATGTTTGATCCCTTAACAGGGATATTTTGGGACACACTGGGGAAAAACAAGATCCTGGGACCTAATTGCCTACAGAAGTGACAGACATAAATAAAAGGGTAAACCATGTGAAATGTCAAGGAAGATATTGACAATCAAAGAAAGAAGTGAAGAAACCTCTCCAGAAGGTACTACACTGTAACATTCTTGTTAGACGTTGTGTCATGCATGTTAGAATGAAGGTGCCATTCTCACTTAAACTCTGGAAAGTACTTTATCTTTAAGGTCCCTCCCAACAGCCAAATCATTCAATAATTCTATAATGCATTAAGCAATTTTTCTACTGTATCCAGTACTAATAAGTACTATTCTTAGGTAAAATATTCTGTCCTATTTAGGACATTAATATTCTGGAAAAATTTGACAAACTGCAGAGGATCCAGAAGACCAGAGACGAGCAGCAGGTACAATCAGCAGTCTATAAATACAAGAAAAATATAATGGTCTACAGGAAAAATACAGTTAGTTGATTTTGTATAATAAAACAAGATGATTGAAGTAAAGACTTAAATTCTTGAAGTCTTCAAATAAACACAAAGGAAGGGTAACGAGGAAGGCAATAAACAGTTCTTTGTTTCCACTGTAGACAGGATTAAAGGCAATGGGCTGAAATGGCATCAGTGTACATTTAGACAAGAAAATGAGAAAAAAACCCCATATTTGTAGCAATAAGTAAGGATTGAAACAGCATGCCTAGGTAACTAAGGGATCATCAAAACAGTGAATTTTTCAAAGTAATTTAAAACAGTAGTTTACAAACCAGCATAAACACTGGCCAGGTCAGATCATCTTGTATTGTCCCCTGACTTCACATCATGACCTTGTATCACTTGCTGCTCCCTACACCATCCAGTGAGAAATTATTAGTTCTACTTCCCCACCTAGTTTAATTCCACACTCTTTCTCCAAATATTGTGCTGGGCACCACAGCTTCTAGAGCCATTTCTGTCCACAGTTTCTTATTTTTTCTTCTATCTCTCTTTCAAAAAGAATTAGTGCCCATTACATCCCATCAGCATATACAGGTCAATATATAAAATGTCCTTTGGACTCACAGTTTCAGTAAAGCTTAATTACATGTTCTCTCATGGTCTCTCCAGTTATATTTTGCTAAAAATCTATGAATCCAATTCCAACAATGGGGTGACCTTTCTTTGCAAACCTCCTTACAGATGGAAGTTGAAGCAAGAAGATTTTCTTCAAACACGCATAAATATATTTGATTGACAGCAGCTGATCTGCTGAATTTTATATCCAAACCTTCCTTAAAAAAATTGGAAAGCATCTGTAATATGTCATGCAAAATTGCAGGCCTCTTCAGGCTATTAGTATACAAAAGTCTGCTTAGATTTACAAGCCTTTTAATAACTGCCAGAGCTTCCTGTATTTGGGTTAATTTAATTAATTATTTCATATTAGGATTGGGAAGCCTTCACAGCCATTTTTATCTTCATTATGTGCTTGTCTTCACTGATGCATATCCTTAATTGTAAACCAATTGATTATATGAAGCACATACCTAACTCCAGAAACATCTAAATAGCCATAATTTTAGTTTACTTTATTACCTGAAAGGATATATTGATAAGTTATGCAAAAAAAATTATACAAATGTTGCTATTTTCTGAAAACTGAGCATATGGAAAGAAGAATTTTACAGTTAGATTTTACAATAATTATTACTATGAAGTTATTGCCAAAGTTATTTAGTGTTAATTTTTTTATGGAAAATATCAATTGCAAGAAATATACACAACCACTTCATATTAATCAATTCAATATTTCCTAAAATATAAGTGAATTTTTGAGACCTATTAACACTAAAATATAAAAAAACCTATGGTATAAATTCGTGATTAATACAAGGTATCTTATAGTTTCCAAGCTGAAAGACATCTTCTGGGATTGGTAAAGTAAAACCTTTGAAGTTATGAAGATTTGCCACCCTTATCCACTCTTAGCAGGTAATGATGATGACAAAAACAGATAAGTAGTTGTTATAAATATAAAAATGCTTTTTTCCTCACAACTGAATAATTATGTGCTATATATTCACAATATTGCCTACTTCTTATTGGAGACTGAGCTTTACATAACGTCACACTTGGGTCAATTATGAAAGAAAATAAGACTCCTGCTTCAAAGAACTGATTCAGAGGTTCTATCATGGCCTCTCAATTCTGTGTTTTACAGGCATGATATTGAGCGACTAATTCATTTTCTTGGACATTCTTTGAAGTTAAGAAGTGGTAGCAGTTCATGCAGTAATCAGTCCTCAAATTCTTAACTTCCTCCACCCAGAATCACCAGTTCAAGAGTTTCCCTTAAACAGATCTACTTTGTTGCAGTTCAGTAACATAAAATTGCTTATATCCTCTGTACCTATGCAGCTGTTTTCAAGGTGATCAGTTTACAGTGTGTTAAGTGGTTACAGGTAGGTGTGAGGAGCCAATTCAGTTTTGTTATACCTCAACAATGGTTGTCAGAGGCACGTGGAGGAGGGGTGCAGACATGCCACGTGCAGGAGGCAACTAGAGGAAGCCTCATCTCTGGGGAGACTTTACCTGGCAACACCCCACACGAGGGAGGCAGTAGGAGACACTGTGGAGGTGCTTCTCCAACCAGGTTGCAAAGAGCTCTCCACCAATGGATGGCACAGGAAGGTTGGACTGGACCAATGGATCCCTGCTAGCAGGCAGACTTTGGGAGGTGCCAGGGGGGTATAAAAACGAACTCCATCAGGGCTCGCCACTGCTTGCTGGGGCTTGGGCAACTCCTTTTCCCTCTCCTTTTGTTATCAATAAATGGTTCTCAGATATAAGGTTTGCCTAGTTTGCCTTAATTTCATTCCCAACCATCCATTTTCAAAAGAACTCCTCGCAGTTCCCCACAGTGGAACACAACAGTAGGTCAGCAAACAGAATCCAGGATCTGATGATAGGCAGCTGAAGATTAACAGCTGAACGACAAACATTTAAAACAAACAAAAACGTTGTTCTTTGTGGATACAGTTCAAGTAGTGGAATGGAAATTGGGGGAAAATGTCACCCCTCTGCTGAAGTCAAGTCACAGAAGTCTGCACTTTTTCATGCAGACTTTTCCTCAGGCAGTCTCCTCAATCTAGTTAAAAACACCAAAGTAATTCTTTTCTGCTTCTTGCCTCTATTTAAGAACATAATGAGAAGTATGTAATACACTTTCTATTAAAATAGATCTGCTCATGCAGAGAAGTTTGATACTTTTAATAGTCTATGGTATCTTTTACAAAAGCAAATAATAAGTGAAATCAGAGTATTATCTAAGAAAAAAATTAGCAGCAATTGCTGTTCCAAATTGAAACCATCTTAGTTTTGTCTAAAAGATTGTAGCGGGTTTGGTTCGAAACCGGGTAGAAACACCAATTAAGTGTAGTGGTTTTGTTCGCATCTTTTACCTCCTGTGAGATAAGAATTAGGAGAAATGCAAAGCAGGCTCTAAACTTTAAAGGATATAAAGAAGTTTATTAACAGAATTAAAAGTAAAAAGGAATAATAAGGGTCAGAATAAACCTTCAGAACACTTCTCCTCCCCCCACCCTCCTTCTTCTCCCACTGACAACGTAAAAAGACAAAACTTGGGATTTTTCAGTCAGTTTACTGCCTCATGTGGGGTGTTGCCTGTCTTTCTTCAGTTCACTTAGGGAGAGGAGTCTCTCTTGCCCTGCTACAGCAATTTCTCCACAAGTAACAGTTTTCTCATGGCTTCAATGTCACAACAAATAGCTGTCCAGAGTGGTTCTCTGCTCGATGTGAAAGTCCCTTCCCTCGACTTACACCTTTCCCCACAACTGTTTTCGAGGGTTCAATCTTAGCTAATGGGGTACCATTTTAAGGATGAGCTGTTCAAAAGCAAAGATTCTCTTCATCTATCTCTGGAATCATCTTCATCTCTAGGAACAGAGGTCTTCTTCTTCCCTGGGGGCAAGGATCTTCACTTAATCACTCTCTCTCTCTGTTCAGGCTCCTCACTGGAGCACAGCTACTTCAACATTTGCTTGTTTCAGCACAGGCACCTTTGCTCATGGCTGCAGTTTGAACGCTCTGCCCCCATGCTTATCACGAAATTACAAGGGGTATTCTGATGTGTCATAGTTCATCACCATAGATTTACAGAAGAATTTCAGCTTCTAGGTTTTGAAGCATCTCCTCTTTCTCCTCTCTCTGGGCTTCAGCTCTTCCTTCTTCACTGACTTTGGTGTCTCTATCATGGTGTCTATTCACGTGCCTTTGCCTTTCCCTTTCCTCTGACCTGGGAGAGGATTGATGTCTGCAGGCTTCATCTGTTCTGGGGAACTTACAGCACTGAAGGGGTTAATCTTACCCAGGCCTTGCAGCTGGAACTTATCTCTCGCTGGTGGTCACACGATCTCTGCCGGGCAGCAGACGGAGCTCATCTTGGTTTCATTTCAGTGGCCGCACTGGATGGGGAGGTCCAGCCCGGCCGAGCCGAGCCGAGCCGCGGGCCGGCTTGCACAAAGCAGGAGAGGCCACGATCTCGCCAAGCCGTGCTGGGGGGCGGGGCCAGCCCGCATGGAGCCGCAGGCCGTGGCCCAGCCCGACCCGCCGGCCGCACGGGCACCCCAGTCACTTGTCCAAAGGCTGGAAGCAAGAGAGAGCTTTCCGGGCTTGTTTGTACTTACATGTGTTTTTACAGAGGCCTGTTCAGCTTCTTAAGTGGCTCAACAGAGTTGTCAGTATTCAAACTAGCCAATTGATTGGATTTATCGGGTCTGCAGGAAGTTAGAACAGCCCCTAGCAAAACATCATTTCCATGGTTGGTGGATTTTTTTTCCTTAACTAAAACCCAAGCTGTGCTATCCCACGACAAAGATGAAAATGTAACTGAAAAGGCATGCTCCTACTTTCCACATACATAGAACTGTCAGGCTAAAAAGGTTCTACACTGATTAAGCACATGCCTGTGTTCACACCCTCAAATAGAAGAGCCAGGGACCTTCAAGTACAGAACACCTGCCTTGCCCTCTATCCTAACCAGTTGTTCCTATATGCCAGCAATGCAGCCAGCTGCATGAGATTCTGATGAAACAATGCTTCAAAGCACAGCTTTTCCTGCAAGGACACATTCAACACCCATCAAGAGAGGGAGAAGGTTTTCAGATCCATCCATGCCTTCAGGAATCCGTGGATAAGCCTATCAGCTCCTGGGGCGATCCACAGCCAAACTAATTTTGTCTTTTCAACAGTCTTACTGATCATGGAGGACTAGTTCCATACACTGACAGAAGAGGGGAAAAAAATAAAAAAGGGAAAAACATTCAGAGATTCAGTGTATCTTTCCATCCTAATCAAGACCAAAAGACTCATCAAGGATCAAAAGGAAGTTTGTTACAGAGAAAAAAATGAGACAGTTTTAGTATCATTCTAAAACTGATGCGCCATTATATTACACACCTCTTTGGGGAGACAGGAATATTTTTCTGTTATCTTTTTTCCCTCATCATTTCATTGATTTTACAGGTACCAATGACCCAAAATATTTGCCTTAGAGAAAATATCACATTGATTGACCCACTATGGCAGCATTTCACTTATATTAACAGCTGAGACAACCACTAAGTGCAATGGCATTTTCTAAATTTTAGTATCCTGCTGGTTCTACAGGTACAGTGGTATAAAAAGTTGAAGCAAACACACACCAAGAACAACATAGAGCTGCAGAGATTTGTAATAGAAATATTAATACTGATATGAATGGAGAATTATTTGGAATACAGGAGAGGGGAAGGAAATAACAAAAAGGAATTACAAAAGGCCTGTATGAATATTAGTGAAAATGACATTAATCAGCCTTAAAGGCCCTCCATACACAACTTCATGCACATGCCAGTTAGAAGAACAAGCTAAAAGAACAAGCTAATATTGGGGACAGTGTACTGCGGATAAACCAAAGATCTACAGAAAGGGAAAGAACAGGGTTGAAGTGACCCAGGTAAGGAGACAAGATATAGTGAGTACATACTAAGGACTCAGAGAAGGGGAATAGGATGGAGAGACGAAAGACCATAATCACTGTCAGTTCCTCAAAAGACAAATTCCAAATCAAAACATGGTCACCAATCTAAGAAGAAAGAGAAAGGATGGCAAGAACTCAGAAATTATAGTCAGTGTTAGTATGAATATGACTACAGTACAGGTGTACCATAACAAAATTGAAAGAGATTAAAAAATCAAATTATATTTATAGATTACAACATCTTTTCACTGTTTCTATCAGCCAGTGACTAACAGCTCATGTATCCACATTCACGACATTTATCTTTATTTTCTTGTCTCTTTATAGCTGACCTTTTAAAAAAGCATGTCATGTATACTCCTTTCAAAGAGGTATACAGATATTGTATGCTGCTGTACAGATTACATATAAATCATGTAACTTGATAAAAAACCTTTTGGTTGAATTTTGTTGTCCTGAACATCTTCTATGTCACTGCATTGTACTAATAAAATTACATTTTAAAGAGCTATTAGAGTATCTCTGGACAACTCCCCTATTAATTTTTAAACTATAATGTTAAGGTATGCTTACAGCAAAAGATCACAATTTTTATATTATAACTGACTTAAAGTTTTATTTTAAAACTTGGTGGATGGGTGGCTGGAAGAAAAGGAATATAATGCACAGTCAGTCCGGGGGTTTGCTTTGGTTGGCAGTTGTTACAGTTCCAAAGCAATCCACACCACCCATTCTCCTTTCAGGCTTTCCATGGGAACTATTTTGCTCCATCCCTCTTTGCAGGAAGTCTGAACTCCCAGGTGGTAACACCCCTATTCACTGAATTAACTCATTTCCAACTTCTCCAACTGCATTTCACGTCCTGCTAGAGGTTTCCATTCCAGGGCGTATCAGTGCTTTCAAATGGCTCTGACAGAGAACAGGTGTGGATTTAAAACATCACTTCTGTATTTTTAAAACAGCAAAAAGAAAAAAGGATTAACATAACAGATGATATTTAACCTTAACTTTTGCACTTCTTTACAAGTTTTTAGATTCCTTTTCAGCTGGCTCACCATGCCATATAGTTCCAGAGAAGACAGACTGCAGTTGCTTGTTGCTCTCAAACAGCATTTCCAGTTTACAAATCAGTCTCTCAAAAGATACTTTGTGCTGTTAGCCTGCACTTCATAAAACTGTGTGATTCCTGTCTCTAGTGGTAGATTTTCAGCAGTATATTTACATTTCAAATCAGGAAGTGAACACAAGCCATTTTCTGACCCTTTTCATTTGCATTTCCTCTGACAGGAATTACCCACTGGAACAAAGGCACCCCATTGAACCCATTGTCTTGCCATGCTCTAACAAACTGAATAGCAGCAACAACACTTTTTTTTTTCCCCCAATACCTGATTAGAAGTAAAAACTCCATTCTACAGACAAGTTGTGCAAGGATATACTGCCTAAACACAAGATTAGATAAAGAAATTTTCCTGTCTGAAACATAACTGTTTTAGTGCATCTGTTGTCCAGCATCTTTAAAATACACAAAATAAAACCCTTTTTGCAAATAAGCAAAACGCGGAAGGTATAATTCTTTACACAATCTTTTTTTTCTCCTAAATACTTTAAAACATAAGAACGGCCATGCTGAACCTGATCAAAGACCTCATCTATCTTTGCATCTCATCTCTGACAACAGGTAGAAAAAGAGCTGCCTTCAATGGTGTTTAAGACAGGGAAAGCTTATATCATGCTTCCTTCTCCCTTGACCTCATATTTCCCCAGCCTCCAACTATTTTTTATCTCAATGAATTTTGTAGCCTGGTGTTGTTTTCCTAGAATTCCATTTAATGTGTAAAATATAAACCGAGTCTAGTGTTTCATCACACTGATGTTTTGTCATACTTGACTTCATCCTCAATCTCAGAGGATGGAATACTTTCACTGTCTTAAACCTAACAACCAGCGAAATGAAAAAAGTCATTTACTGGTGGTGTTTCTGTATATTCTCAACAGCAATTTTCATGTAATGAGAGAGGATTTTAATTGCAAGAATTAACAGCTTTATTTAGCATTAACTTGACATAAAATTAGCGGTTTCCATCTGAAAATAAAATCTGAAGCAGTTATATTTTTCAATAGTTGATCAAAATAAATACAAAAATTAAGGAATACTCAGGATTTAATCATCTCCTCAGCACAGCTGACAATAATTGTAACCATAACATAATTTGTATACAGAGGCATATAAAGAAAGCACTGATGAGATCAACTACAAAAGTATTTTGGTTGCACTTCATTAAAAGTCAAGTTCAGACTGAAGCATGTTTCAGCCTAGTCAGGATCATTTTATACCTGGACATCAGAAGCATATTCTGTGGTCCACTGCTCTGCAATAAACAGATGTTTGAATACACCCTATGCTATGGATAACATTAAATTTGCCTCCTGGGATTTACAGGACATTGGTTCTTAATGAGCAAATTTAATACAGTGGCAAAATACAGAATGTGTGAGATAACACACAGAAAATAATGCATAAGTCTATGATTATCCATGCATCTTTAACTATACTTAATATTTGCTATGGACTAAAACTATAATGAGAAGCAAGTATTACACTGTGTGTCTCACTGTTATGCATTGTAGACCACTGGCTATGTATAAAGGTAAAAAAATGTTAGCTATTCTAAAATTCTTATTTTCTTCAGAGAAAAAAAAAGTAAATTAAGCATGGAATTCACTTTATGGCTATAAAGTTACAATCAAATATAGGTAAGAGGATCATAAATAAGAAAATTAAGTCTTTCAGCAGGAATAGATGACAACAAGGTCCTGCTAAGACTGTGTTTTCTAAGAAAATAAGTGAATCTCTGATCTTGGAGTAATGTTCACAGCCCACCTGAGTCACTGAGACAGTGGAGTCCTGCCTTGCTCAAGGCAAGATAACTTCATTTAAACATGATAGACTGAAAACTTTTAAAAACATATTAAAATATATCAGCATGACTATAGCAAACAGATGAAAGACAACTCATAGTAGTTGAGGATGGAGAGAAACATTCTTTTTGTAGGCATATTAACTGAGTCTGTAGATAACAAAACCTTTTGTTAGATAAAATGGCAGTTCTGAGAGGTGCATGCCTGTTCCTTGTTACTCCTCTTGCCAATGTAGACATCTTTCTGTATCCAAGCTATTTCCTGGCTCTCTCATAAGTATTCAGGACAAAATTGTTTTAAGTATTTCCATGGAACAAGGCAACTGAAAATCAGATATGGACCATTTCACCCACTCACCCTCTTTGTCACCTCACAGCTGCACTGTCTGTATTTTAGAGCCACAAAGAATTTGCAGCTTGTTTACAGACTAAAGAACACACATTCAAATGTTAACTGATTTTCTGACTAAGGGTAAACTATTGCTTTGAGCTGATGGCTAAATCTGCCCTTCTGAACTGCTTTTAGCTAACCCTCTAAGGCTTTTACAAGATTTTGGTTCAACCAGAACCAACTGTCGTATTGAATGGGACCTTTAACTTTCATCTGAGGAGAAATCCCAGTCATGGGTAGTTTCTGACTTGTTAACAAATCTCCAGAGTATTCAAAAAGCTGCTACCACTTCAAGATATTAAGCAGAACCACAGAAGAGAACCATTTATATAAAAGAATTAATTGCACATACCAGAATGGAACATAACTTCTATGGAACTTCTATAATGGAATCACTGGCTCCAACACTCATCTGTCCTGTTTCTTGTTTCTGTATTTTCAGGCCAGCATATCCCATACCACTTCTCTAAAGTAAATTTACTTCTCTTAATTCTAATGAATATCCCATACCCTTAATAAATATTCCATTCCTCGAGCTCTCCCTCAGTCTTGTGTATAAATTAATCTCCCAAATTTGCAGCAGCTGATTATCCTGGGAGAGCCTCTCAGTAAGGACTTTGTTCTGCCTCCTATTACCCTGAGGCAGAACATAATACAGTATCTATGCACTCTGAGGTTCACCTAAGGCTCCTATTAGTTTTTCGCATTTGCTATTCATTTATTTTTCAAACACCTCATGTAGCTTTATGATAAAGAAACAATTAACAACTTTGCAGTAATAAGAAACAAAACAAACCAAACCAACCAACAAAAAACCACCAAAAAAACCCCAACCAACACACCAACCAACAAATCAACCAACCAACCAACCAACCAACCAACCAACCAAAAAACCCACAACAGAAAACTGTCATAACAGTAATGGTGACTACTGCAAAAAAAGTTTTGTTCTTACCTACATTTAGAGAGTAATCCATAATTCTATACATTTTGATGACTTCCTATAATTGAGCTACGACAAGTTTAAATGGAGAGGACTAGAAATATAATGTCTTCTGTAAAGTTCATTTTTGAATTGCTACTGCAAACTCAGCTAATGTGTATGGTCAAGCACACTAATGTGAAGAGACGCTTTTTGAAGAAGAGGGCTAAATTAACTGCATCCTGGCATAGAACCTGGAGATAATATGATACACATTTGAGAAGCCTATTTTCAAATTTTCTGCATTGAAGTAAGGGATATAACAGACCTTAAAGGACAAGATGTCCACCTAGCAAATAACAGAAATGGAAAACATACAAAGTATAGCAAATCATGCATTTATTTAAATAATGCAAAGAGAATTAGAAAACTAATACATTCTGAGACTTAGCATATATTACCTTGATATATCACTGAAAATTACTAAAAGCGTTTAAAATATCTGAAAAACTGATTTCTGGCAAAACAGACTATTTTTTTACTCTGTGCTGCACAGACACTACTTGGGAAACTTCCTTTGAAGAAGGTCTGCCATTTGTTTATAGTATTTTTAGTGAATTCTTCATTTATTTCACCACAACCTGACACAGCATGAAGGATCATTTCCTAGTAAACAACATACAGAACTATCTATCTGTCACTGACAGTTAGCTCAGTCATCCATACTGAATTGTGATGACCATAAGTGCCTTTAAAAACTTGGTAATTTGTGTAGCTTCTGACCATGTTTAATTGAAACGTTAGAACAGTAAAATGCATTCCATTTGGATGACACAAAATGACACAAAAAATGACACAAAATGACACAAAAACCAACTTATCTGTTTAAGCCCATTTTCTCAAATCATGTTTTTAAAATACATTTTATCTCTGAGGGAGTTAAACAGTTTGGTACCAGAGGCTCATTTGTACACTTGCACTACAAAATTTAAATCAATTTGCATAATCAAGTCCTACCAAGTGTTTGCCACCAAGATGAATTATGTCTTTTCTTTTAGTTTACCCTTGAGCTATTGTGAGGAATAAAATAAACACAGTAGTGCTAGATAAAATTTAGAGTTCTGACTATTCCACTGAATTAGGAATGATCATAAATACAGCTTACAAAGTCACATTTCTGCATAGCAATAGTTCTGTTAAAATTTATTTATTGCAAATATGTACCTTAAATGTATAAACACTTGTATTTTTCATGTGAAGAGTGTCTTGTAGCCAGCATTTAATTAGCTGTGCCATGCCTTGGCCTAACCCCTTCTCACAGTGTGATTAGTACCAGGCATTCCAGGAAAAAAGCGTGAGAAATCCCAGATGAATCCCATTTGATTATTACTGTAGATGATTTCATCACTTTGTGCAATTTTGAATCTTAATAAATCCTTAGTTTTCTTTCAGTACTGTTTGTTCAAATGTTTTGATATATGTTTCCCAAATATATGTATCCTGAGAAAGTTACATAGTCTATACTAAGTTTTGGTACTAAATAAAAGGAATGAAACTTTGAGTTATTATTGTAATGCTTATCATCAACAGTTTCATGCAGGTTACTCTAACCAAACATTTTTTAAGAGAGATTAAACACATGAGATAATTGGCCCCTTCTTCCATACACGGATTATACCAATAACCTACCCTGTCTCCTTTTGTTTTCACTGGATAACTTTATTTTTCAACTCCTATTTTTCCAGGTATCTCTAAGCAAGGTAATCACTTTAACTTTACTTTCCTGTGATGTTGACACAGAGAGTGGAAATATTCGCACTGAAAATGAGTACTACCCACTACAGTACAAAAGCATGTAAAATGTCATCTCTTTCCCAAGGAACCATCACAGCCACTAGGAAATTATGCTTATTGTTATTGGCCATGAGACAGAGTGATTAGTCATGAACCAAGAGGAAGGGAGCTAGGTGTATCAGGTCTTCAGTTCATGAATGTAAAAAAAAAAAAAAAGGAATTTTATCTTTTTATCTTCACAAAAGACAAAAAAACAAGGCAAAAAAAAACTATTGCCAAAAAAAATAAAAGCATGTTTTCTGACAAGAGAAGTTTCAAAAACCAAATGCAACATGATATAAAAGTAGAAATTGAATTCAGTAAGTCTCAAGTAAAAAAGTACAGTGAGAGAAGAAACCTTGACATTACATTGCGAGAAATACATTGCAAAAGATCATTTTTTTCTTATAAATTGATGATAAAATACCAAAATAAATACATCAGCTGGAAAAAATCTGTAGGATAGTAAGGTTCAAAACATCAGAGACAAGAGTTTCCAACCTTCCTGAAATGAATACTTTACTGAAAACATTAACAATTCTGCATGTATTTTGTTAGTGCACTTTTCATTTCTCTATTAATAGTAGGCAAAAATAAATTTTTACAGCTTATCATTAGTTATTTAATACTCTGTAAATGATAAAAACTCAAAGAAGAAAGGGTTTCTAATTGGGAAATACAGTAAGCTGACGTTTTTAAAGGAAAAAAAGTTTCAAAAACTTTACTGCAACGTAAATCAAGGTGGAAATTTTTAGCTATTGAGTCATGTGAAACATGTCTAACCTGCAGAATGTATTCTCTAGAAGAAAGATTAAATACTAATCCAAGTTAATCACAGAAAGAGAATGAACAATATTTTCTGGAAGATAATCCATTACATTTCTTGTAATTAATATCAGAAAATCTCAAGCAAGAAATCCAGTATCCACTATACCAAAACATGTTGTCAGTAGACTTATATGTACCAATGTCTAGCAGAGCTATGGCTTAAAATTCAAACCTAAAAGAATATATCGAGCTGAAGATTTCACTGCAAAATTAAAATCATTTCCTACTGTGTTGGAAAGGCCTAAACAGAAACACGTATGTGCAGGAAACTCCGTATTCTCTGCAAGCACCAACTCTTCAAACACACACACAATTTCATACATGAATGTTAAAGTCCCAAAATCTAGTCCATTTGACTTGTACTGTGATTTCAAGAACAGTCTAACCTAACATCACCCAGCACTGCATCAAATGAAGACAGTATTCTCCTCATCCTGCAACCCTTTGCCTTCACCTTTTTATCTTGAACATCCCATTCCAACTGTGACAGAGCATTTGTAGAACTCCCCAAAATCTGAGTTGCTCTGGTTTACAATGTTCTCAGAAAACAAACAAAACCAACAAAGAACACAAAATAAACAGAACAAAATATTCGAAAACGGCTGCCAGTTAACCAGTTCAGTATAATTTACTGGGGGGGTTTCATGTGCAGCAAGCCAAGGAGGATGGATGCCCCTTGCAACTGCAGTGTTGAATGTCTGGGAAACTGCAGTGTTTTGTGTAACGTGCCACAGAGCTGACTCTTCTGGAAAGTACTGATCTACTGCACAGGCATTGCATGACAGTGTATCGTGCTTGCAGTTCCTGGTTCACTCACCACATACTACATAAATATATAAAGTTCTTGAAACAGAAAAAAAAATTGATTCTGAATAAAAAAAAAGTTTGAAGGTAAGTGGATGAATTTTAGAGGATTTTAACTGAAAAAAAAGATGATGTAGATAGTTTTGAAAAAAACTCCCAACATTACACCCATATTTATACGAGAAAATACTAGGAACAGTGCAAATTAAGGAAGGTGGTTTTACTGATGTAAATATACACCTTTCAAAAATGGTCCCTTGCAGATAAAGTGAGAAAACTGAAGGCTATGTACTTTTCTCCATCCTTAACATATGAAAGCAAAAAAATAAAAAAATAGTGAAGAATTTCCTATGAGTTCTCCTGCTGAAATTAAAATCCTGGTCAACCCTGGAACCATGTTTAGGACACAAAGATACACAAGATATTAGAAACACATATTTTCCCCATCACTCAGCAGTCCTTACATTTGATATAATTCCCATTCCTTTGCCCTTCACATTCTGAAGTAATAATCCTTTTTTGTTGCTCTTGAGCTCTATTGATTTAAATGAAAATTGTTTGATTAAGTAACCACAGATGTTCTCTCTTCAACTTGTTGTCTGGTCATTTTGGATTACAACTGCAAAAATAGGAAGTGTCACAGAAAACTCAAACAATCCCTCTTGAAACAAAGCTGTCAGAATACATTCAAGTTAGCTACTTTTGCAATACTCTAATACGAGTAGAAGGTTCAACATCCTCTCTCAAACACAAATTCAATTACATACTACATGACTTTTCAACAAAAGAATAATGATGTTTGGCACAGGCATTTCTTGAGACAAGGACTAGGACACTTCAGTTCTGAATTCAGAAAGCCATTTTCAGCTGTTAACATGCAAGCCTCCATTTGCTTTCTAGCCTCTACTGATGGTTTTGACTAGATCTCTGCTGTACATCACAGAACTTTAAACAACTAACATCCTAGATACCCCCAAGTGGGCACTTAAACGTAGCCATCAATCTCTCAATAGAATTCTAACCTTTAATTACAGAACACAACCAGTTTTTGCCTAAACTATAAATGATTGCCAGCAGAGAATAGACTTTTTTAAAAAGTAAAAAATTTGCAATGACACAAACTTGCAGCTACATTTTCTAATATATTCCAGAAGCAGTAGTAACTCTGAGATAAATCCCTAAAAGAAAGATACTTGATGGTTTCTTTAAAGTTAGTCTTGGAATTTCCTAAGATGTAAAAGATGGACTACCACCAGAAAAGTCTGGTTTTTCTAACTTTAATTAGTTCTCTTGACTCTCATTGTCACTGTCGCAGTATAACAGCCACTTCAGTGAATTCAGCTGAATGATTAAATCAACTCACCATGGAAATTAGAGAAGCCTAGAGACCAGTTCCGGAAGCAACATGCATAACAATTTTATTTTAGTAGCAGATACAATTAACAATATTGCAGGAACAAGTATTCAGAGTATAAAGAAACAAACCCATATAATTATAGAAGCTGACATTTGTCTCCTAGTGAAGCAGATGACTATGTTAAAAAAAACCAAACAAACACATTTGAGGGTTTTATATGAAGGTAGGCCACTTCAACCTATTTGTTGTACTCTACTTTGCCTAAGTAGGCTTTTTTATAATTAGTCTTCAAAAAAACCACCTGCATTTCTCCCTTACATTCCTGCATCATTAATTCAATTATCACCTTAAACTTGTGGCACATTAAAATGATGTTGCCAATATAAAGGTATGAAATGACTGTAATGTATCTTGTAGTACATCTTTGTCATATATCCAGCTCAGAAAGCTCCTGCATCATGTCACTAAAGCCCATTCTTGCTTTCTCATGAAGAAATTATGTTCTAAAAATATCTTCCAAGATATCTTGCTCTATTAATACATTTACTTCTTAGAATAAAATAAGCAAACTCTTTTGCTAACTCCTAGCCTTATTTTTGCTAACTCTGTCTTATTTCAGATTGAGGAAACTGTTTTTAGGCTTTTCACACAATAATCTTACTTGCACAAATATGAAAGTTTAATATTGACAATATTCAAAGTGCTGGGTCAACTCCCAAGAAGGCTGTAGGAAGTTTCTCTCAAAGTTAATAGAAGACAATAAAAAGTTTAAACAGCTGACAGTTAGGGTCAAAATTAATGCAGATATCAATGGTTGTAGCATTCTGACACCAACAAGCCAACAGCCAAACTATTTAACTAATAAGGAAGTGAAAAATTATCTTAAAGTGTTCAGTTCATGTAAACTTCGAGGTGCTAGTCTGAGTATATCCCAGCACTAATTTCTCCCACACTGGTTCTTCTCACCCTCCATGATTCTCAGTAATAGGAACAACAACATACAGCATGAAGACCTGGACAATAAAAGAAAGGTAGGTGAGCTCTAGAGAATGTCTTGAATATCATCAACAGCTGGAAAAGGTCATTAATTACAGTGATTTTAGTTCCATAGAAACAGAAGTCATTTTCTAGGAAACAAAGGTCATAGTAATATCACAGAATCAACTAGGTTGGAAAAGGCCTTTGAGATCATCAAGTCCAACCTATGACCTAACAATACCATGTCAACTAGACTGTGGCACTGAGTCCCATGTCCAGTCTTTCCTTAAACACCTCCAGGAATGGTGACTCCACCACCTCACTGGGCAGTCCATTCCAATGCCCAATCACCCTTTCTGTGAAGAACTTCTTCCGAATGTCCAACCCAAACCTCCCCTGGCACAGCTTAAGACTGCGTCCTCTTGTCCTATCTCTGGTTGCCTAGGAGAAGAGACTGACCCCACCTGGCTACACCCTCCTTTCAGGTGGTTGTAGAGAGTGATAAGGGCTTCCCAGAGCCTCCTCTTCTCCAGGATAAACAACCCCAGCTCCCTCAGTCACTCCTCATAGGACTTGTGTTCCAGACCCTTCACCAGCATTGTTGCCCTTCTCTGGATGGGCTCCAGCATCTCAACATCCTTCCTAAACTGGGGGCCCAGAACTGGATACAGCTCTCAAGGTACGGCCTCACCAGTGCTGAGCACAGGGTGACAATCACTGCCCTGGTCCTGCTGGCCACACTATTGCTGATCCAACCCAGGATGCCACTGGCCTTCTTGGCCCCCTGGGCACACACTGGCTCATGTTCAGTCTGCTGTCAATCAGTACCCCCAGGTCCCTTTCTGCCTGCCCACTGTCCAGCCACTGTCCGCAGCCTGTAGAGCTGCAGGGGGTTGTTGTGGCCAAAATGCAGGACCTGGCACTTTGAGAAATAATAGTCAGCACTCTCCCTTACACTAGAACAGCTAGAGTTGCAGATTGCTTCATCATTGTCCAGCTTTCAACCTGCAAATGACGGCAGAAACATAATGGGCTTTCTGCTCAAATTTTGGACTAAGCACATAGTCCCCACCAAGCCCTTTTTCTAATAAAATAACAGACTCTGCAGGCCTCAGAGGAAGAGACAACCGAAAAAGTTTTCCTTAGCAGATTTCTGTGAAAAGGTTCTTGAAAAGAAAGATGGCAGACAGAACACATAGCAGCTGACCCAAGAGTTTACTGTAATAGCAGCAATATGGAAAAATCCAATAAGGGAGTAAAGAGAAGAGCTAAGGCATAGAAACAAGAAATGTATATCTTCCATATATTATTTAAAAACTAAGTTGTTAGAAATTAATTAAGGCATTTTTCTAGAAACTGCTAATGTTTTATAAAATTGAGCCTGCTAATTCCCTTCCTCAATGTGTAATTATTGGGGGGAAAGGGGGGGTCCCTCAAAGTATATATCTTCCAGGGAAGGTTCAGAGACTAAAAAATCTGAGCAAGACCAAGACCTCATCCCTAAGCCCCTCTTAAATGAGGCATAAGATACAGATATTTATACACTCTTGAAAAAGGGAGGGGAAAACTCACAAAGGCAATCATCACCTTTGAAAATATCAAAATGTTTGGAAGCTGCAGTCTGATAATAACAGAATAATCCAGTTGAAAGGGACCCACAAGGACCATCAAAGTCCAACTCCTGGCCCTGCACAGGACAGACCCAACAATCATACCATGTACCTGAGAGTACTGTCCAAATGCTTCTTGAACTCTTTCAGGCTTGGACCACTTCCCTAGGGAGCCCGTTCCAGTGGCCAACCACCCCCTGGGTGAGGAACCTTTTCCTGACATCCAACCTAAACCTCCCCTGACACTATATGAATAAACAAGCTAGAGAAATACAGATCTTGGACAACAAAGCAGGTGAAACTGAGAGGTGAGTGAAAAGGCTTTATAAATTTAAACTCAAGAAAGAAGATTAGAGACGATGAAAACAAAACACAAAAACAGCTGTAGACAAGTTTCAAGTTTTAAGACTCTAGAGTCAAAGACTGAAAATGGATGTCACCTGCAGAGTATTCTGCTCTTTATGCTGTTTTTTTCTGAAACTGCCTGAAAAAATGAAGCAGGAAACAGTGAAAACATGCAGGATGTCTGACCCTAAATACACACAGTGGGACCAACATAAGAAAACAGTAGTGAAACATGAAAGAAGATGGTATGCTAAGTAAAATACAATGAAAGATATGACAGGTCTCATCTGCTCAAATTCCAAGCCCAGGCTAGACGTGTTACTGAAAAATTTTCTAAGTGTGGGACACTCTGCAGACAAAAATTACTTAGTATTCTATTACATAATTTGAGGTGTCCTATACCTGATGAGTAAAGGGTAAGCTAAGAATTTCCAGTGCATAAACTTTTATTAGCCCATTTTTGCACTTCTCATTCAAGTAAGGTTTTTGAAAAGTATACGGGTATAACAAATTTAGAGAGTCATGTACACTTTCCTCCCACCTGTTTAATATTCCTTTGTATAAAGCCAAGGCATAGCCTTATGTACTAATTACCAAGTCTTCTCTACATGCACCTTAGAAATCACTACAGTAAGCAATGAAAACTTTAATAGAAACTCTGCATTTGGCTTACTCACAATGTATCACTAAGAAACAATCTGTGTAATGGGAAGGGTTTAGTCATTGCCTTCTACCATCAATATAAGTTCTATTCTCATACAGCTCCATTCCTCTTTTTTTCCCCTCTTTTTATTATGCTTTCTCACCTTCCATTTTTATTGTCCATCTGCTTCTCCTTTCCTTTGCATAACTTCCCATCTTACTCATTAGCAGAAACACAAGGCAGAAACCTATCTTCTTACAGGCCTCTACAAATATATTAAGCCATTCCAGCATGCAAAAGAAATCAATACTGCAATAGAAGTAGAATACTGCTCAAAATACAAAGATGGATGAACACAGAAATATTGACAGAAACTAGGATTCAGCACAACAATGAACCTCTGCAGACTTGTTTCATTTTGCCTATTTTTATTATTATATTTTTTGGATTTATTTGGAATATAAAGTCTACAGATACCAACAAACAGACTATTAATGCTGCAAAATTATTAATGGATCAACTTTTACAGAAATGCATGTATTCTATCACTTCTTGATCTTCTCAGCTGTTACATAAGGAAGCAAAATACCAATATCTGGAAAAGGAAAATGGAGGGGTGGGGAAAAGGGGACCATGTAAAAATCATCCCTGGGAGTGTTCAAGGTCACATTGAATGGGGCTTTGAGCAACCTGATCTAGTGGAAGGTGGCCCTGCCTATGGCAGTGAGGTTGGAACTAGGTAATCTTTCAAGCCCCTTCCAGTCCAAAACTTTCTATGATTCTACAATGATAATATAAGCTTGAAATAAAGCAAGAAAAAAATCATCTCATTCTTCTCCTTTCCCTCACTTATCTGTCCTATATATGTTCCACAGATTGAATAGACCTGACCCCTTGCATGAAATTCAAACCAGTGTATCAACAAAACAAACTGAAGATTGTACTTATGAAATGGAAATTTTTGCCAACCTGTTAACTCAATCAGCTAGTACTAAACAGACTAAATACTGATTCATTAAAAGGTAACACAAAACCAGATGATCTGTACACTATTACAGTTGTTTGTAAACTGGAATATAGCTCAAATCTGTGCAAATATAATGGACAGTAAAATTGATCACAACAGACTAAAAAGTTCTGTTGTAGTAATATTACCAGATGACATCATCTGCTCTCTTTAAAATTTTCATCCCTTCTCTTTAAAATTGAATGAGGGCTTAAAGCATTTCTGATTCTATTCTCCCACTAATAATCCCTCATTATATTTAATTACTTACATTCTACATAGTTACATTATTCCTACAAACAGTCAAGCCTACTTAAAGTTACTGTCCTAAAAATGACTAGAAGCTATGATCCAGGAGAGATGCTTGTTTTTTCTTTACTACACACCGGGAATTCAAATGTTCCTTCCTTGTGTATCTTATTATGCAATAAATCAACAAGTCCCTTCAAGTTAATATGTCATTCTTACATTTTCATGATTTTTTTCTGAAATGCCTGATCAATTTTACATATAACTGTCTTTGTGGAATTTGCATACAACTGCCTACATACAGCTCACTCCTATTTTCCAACTAATAACAGAATTCATTATTTTGTTTTACAAAATTTATTCATGGTGCAATTATTATCCATCAGAATGACTTGCAGTTATTCACTGCAAGTTTGTCTGCTTATATGGTACTCTATACGCCAAATTCATCATGCTTAACTTCACCAATCTGAAACATAGGTTTGTCTAGTCTAATCACCCAGATCCTCTATCCAATTCATCCGAACAGACAAGCATGAAAAGAAGACAATTCATTCCATCTATATCAGATGTCCTTTAAAATGAGATATACTGCTCTCTTGGGGTGCCTGCTTGCCCAGTTAATTATAAAGGAAGTCTAAGTGACAGATACATTTAAATAAAACATAATCCAGCCATGACATGGCAACAGGATTATTTCTGATAGTATAGTTACATCACCTCTGCAGAATGACACAGACTAAGCAGAAAAAGGGTATTTGCTGTCAGCAGAGCAGAAATCAAACTAAGAGTGTCTGCACAGCACCTTTAGCTGGTGTGCTGTTCTTCTACAATGACCCAGCACTGCTATGCTGACAAAATTCCATTATTATAAGGTTGGGCAAGAATGCAACTACAAGAAATCTGAGCCAATGACTTAATAAACATATTAGCTGAATATTAAAAAACTTCATAGCTAAGCATGGTTGCTGAGATGCAAAAGAGTCCTGCTGGATATTAGTGCTTATTCTATGCATTCATGGTTTATACTCTTCTTTAAATGAGAATCAGAAGTGCAGTTCACAGCAAACATTAAGGAGTATTCTAAGAAATATACTGAAATACAGAGCAGCATGTGCTGGAAAAAAACACATTTCTAGACCTGTATACAAACATCATCCCTTGGGTTTGGATAGTGCGGTGGGCCAGTACCAGCACAGTAAATTTTCTTGGGAACTGAAACAACTCACGTTGTAAAGCCAAAACTTTGATTCTGAAGTAAATGCAAGGAAAACAGATTGCAGTGTTGGTTTAGCCACCTGTTTGTGTTTTCATACATTAGAAACTTTGTCCTTATCAAATGTACTTATATTCAGGCCTTTTAAAGGGAAACTAATCTGTTCAAACCAAAATAGCAAATACAAAAGCTTTATTTAAACCTGATATTTATCAGGGAAACACAGCATGAAGAGACAGTAATAAACTTACGTTCTGCTATGCCTACTGAACTCACAAATACTGCTTTTTCTTGCCTCAAGTCTGTGATCAAAAGATAAAACAGTCTTGGCAATAATACATTTAAGTCTAAAGATGAAAAACAAAAGAAAACTATAACAAAAGAAAACTGTTGCTGTGTAGTCAACATCACCATTTTTATTAAAGCGCTTTTTTAAAACAATATATGTTTTTGTCTGGAAAATAAGATTGAGAAGGAAGTAAAATATTTTGAAGAATTCAGTATGAAAATACAGCCACAATGACTTTACGAGACACTCTGCTCCATATTAGTAGTGACAGTAGTAAGAAAGTACTTATCAGTAGGACAGAAATACAGTACTGATGTACTGATACTACATATCACTGGTGACAGAAACCTATAATGCAGCGACCAACATGCACTTCTGCCCTGTTTCTAATCTCCAGCTTAACTTAGAGGAACTATTATCATTTACAAGAGCAAAATTTAAGGCTCTATTTTCAGAAATCAGTTTTGATCTTTAACAGTAATGCACTTCTTTTGTATGGAAGAGCAAGGCAAGGAGTTAAAATTAGGTCTGGAAAAGAGGTAGATGATACAGTTGAGTCTTTTTGCACTGAGGTGTAATCAATAATATTTGATTTATTCCTGGCAGAACTTTGTCTAATTTACTCTTTACATCGAGAATTCTGTTTCTTCCTCATCTTCTTTATTTCCTTGACAATTAAACTCAGGGTTTCTGTCTTGCTTCATAAGGCTTTTTAAAAAAAAAAAAACAAACAAACCTGGTTTTTTTCTTTTGTTCCTGCAGAATTTCTTCAGTCTAGCAATGTTACATAGCATGAGTTTCCCACATTCTTACTAAAACATATGCAAGGATGATAAAAAAGTAAATCAATTCTCCATTTAGTGATAGGAGGCACCTCGGTTTCTTCTACATTTTATTTTCACAGAATCAGAATGTTTGGAAGGGACCTCTGGAGGGCATCTGATCCAACACCCCTACTCAAGCAGGGCAACCTACAACCAGTTGCCCTGGACCATGTCCACATGGCTTTGTGGAATTCAGAATTATCTTCTTCATGACTTCAACTGGTTTTTACACTCACATAGTTTTTCAACTTCAATCTAAATAATAAATCTGTTCTTTCTAAATGAGCACAATGGCATCCTATATCTGATTTTTTATGACACTTATGTGCAAAACTACAGAATTGATTTCTTCATTGCTACAGCACAGATAAATTCAATATATGAAGGCTAGCTGGTTGATAGACCTGAGATCTTAAAAAACACATCAATACAATGGTGTGGAATTGTATTTTTATTTTGCAAGTTTTGCTATTGACAGATTTATGTCCACCTCCTACTGTAAAAAGAATATGATCACATTACTGTGATAGTGTAGTAATATAATGACTCAATTTCACTTTAATGTACACTATTGCTTACAAAATGGCTAATAAAGCAGTTTTCAAGATGGGGACTAAACTAGAACAATATACATTACACAATAATAGATAGCAAATTACCACCAGGAGAAGCATGGCAAATGATACAACTCTAATTTATTAAATTTTTAAAACTCCAGCAGAATAATTTATAGAAAGCTTGTATGAAGAAAAACTCCCCAGTCAGCTCAGGTGACATACAATAATGACTGCAAAAAAGAATTTCAGATTTTGAAGAAAAATTTGTTTTAACTCTTTAACAAGGTATGCAGCCCTCCTTCTTTGAGTCACTTTCTTCAAGTATCCTTAGCTGTATGCAAAAAGTCACTGAAAACAGAATAAACCTTAGAATACCATTAACATACAATATTTATTCAACAAGAAATATGATATGTAAAACTATTTATTGGCTAATGTCCACCAAATATGCCTTCAATTTTTAGGTAACTAAGCATTAGTATTATCACCAGCCAGTCAAGACACTGAGAGCCTTTTCCCCTTAAGTGCTATCATTCATGTTGCAAAGGGCCATCTTTCACTGGTATGTGGAAATGATCCATTTTTGTCTTTAGGTTTGTGTACCTTTTCATGCTCCTCTGTTCTAACGGGTGTTATTGCTGACTTCCATCTCAACAATATAACCCACATCTCTCATTTTGCCCTCCTTAGCTTGCATTTTTCTACTCTGTAGAGATTATCTCAGTTCTTTTAACATAGAAGTCTTCTCAAAAGCCTAAGCCATGGTTACACCATATCAGGAATGAGGTATGGTTCCTTAATCATGGCTGAATACAGAGGGAGAGGGAAAGGGGAGAAAGTGAGAGTTTTAGCAAATCGCTTTTTCCTCATGTGAAATATGCCTCTGTATCCATTCTTCTGTTTCTTTTTAAATAAAATGGGAGCAAATTTTGGATGTGCTGCCAAGGAGTCCACTCCAAATGTTCAACACCTAGAAGAAATGCTTCACATAGAAAACCTGAAACAGACACACTGCAAAACCCTATCTTCTTAGAATCTGAATGAAAGCAGGTACCAACAAAGCTGAGCAAGCCCACAACTTCATCTTTCAAGCAGAACTCAAGGGATTCAAGTGATTTAAGGATGCATGTTGACAAAAAATGCAGACTTTTAACATGTTCCCTACCAGGAAAATTACATAATGCATCCCAAACAGTAATTTCAGGCTAAAATGTATATACAGTAAAGAATTGGATGAATCAGAGAAAACATTAAAAACTTCTGAAAAGTCAGCTAAATTGCCTCATCATATAGAATGCTAATTAAAATGACTTTAAACTATAAAAGAGTTTGTTGTTCATGTAATGAATACAATCCTTTATAAATACATCATAAGGAGGGTAACAGTATAAGAATGATGTAAACTATTAGGAAAGTTAGTGCCTTTGTTTCTCACGTATGTTTGCAGCTAAGGAGTAACTGTGTGTCAGGCTGCAACCAAGGTATTTTTGTGAGCTCCCACTGGATGATGTGCAAACCTCATGAAATTCAACAAAGCCAAGTGCAAGGTCCTGCACTGGGTTAGGGCAATCCCAAACATGGGTACAGGCTGGGCAATGACTGGATGGAGAACAGCCAGGCAGAGAAGGACTTGAAGGTGGTGGTGCATGCAAAACTGAATTATAGCCAGGAATGTGCACTGGCAGCCCAGAAAGCCAACTGTATCCTGAGCTGCATCAAAAGCACCATGGCCAGCAGGTCACAGGAGGTTATTCTACCCCTCTATGCCACTCTGCTGAGACCCCATCTGAAGCACTGCATCCAGCTCTGGGGCTCCCAGCCAAGAAAGGCATGGACCTGCTCAAGAGGGTCTACCGGAGAGTTACGAAAATGATCAGAAGGCTGAAGCGTCTCTCTGATGAAGACTGGCTAAGAGAGTTGTGATTGTTTGACCTGGACAAGAGAAGGCTCTGGGGAGACTTTGGAGCAGCCTTCCAGTAACTAAAGGGGGCCTGCAAAAAGATGGGGAGAGACTTTTTACAAGGGCATATAGTGGACATGAGGAAGTGGTTTTACACTGAAAGAAGGGAGATTTAGATTGGATATTAAGAAGAAATTCTTTACTGTGAGGGTGGTGAAGCACTTGAACAGGTTGCCCAGAGATGATGTGGATGCTCCATCCCTGTTCAAGGTCAGGTTGGATAGGGGTCTGAGCAACCTGGTCTAGTGGAAGGTCCCCTAACCATGACAGGGTAGTTGGAGTAGATGATCTTTAAGGTCTCTTCAACCCAAAGCATTATATGATTCTATGACAGGATTATATGTCAAAGAAATAAATAAATAAGAATCCTGTTACAAAAAATAACAGTGAACCATTCTTCAAATAAGCATTTTCCCCCCTTTTCTAAATTTGAGTTTACTGAAATGTAATTTCTTACTTATTCTTCAGCTACATATTTACAGAAGAGTTGCCATCATTACCATTGCAAACAGATGTTTGCCTGCCTTTTTTAAACATAAGTATGGAAAGACAATAAAAGAGGAATTAAGCCTGTTATAATCAGCAGAATAATAACTACTTTTAAGATACCTCAGTCAGAGGACAGAATCCAAAGTACAAAGGCAGAAATGCAAAGCCAAGCAAAGAAATTATTTTTATATTAATTTTCATAAACAAAAGCAGGTGTTTCACAAGGCAGGCCAAAATGCTACATTTCTTATTTGTTACAGTGACAAAGCAAAAATGGAAAATACCCAATTAATTGCATAATTAGGTGATCTTCTGAAACAATTTATCTTCAATAGCTACTGAATATTTTAACTATATATGTCAGTGTTAAGGAGCATAAGAGAGAAGGATTATGGTTTTAATGATTGTGATCAAATCCAGAAATCAGATCTCCCTTTAGCCTGTGATAAACCATTATTTTAATAATTTCTAAAAGAAGTAAAGAAGCACAAGAGGAAAGAAAGTAAACTCAACCGCTGACAAATTTTCAAAACTCACTCAATAGCCTTGAACCCAATCTGTCAGGTATGACATTCTTCAAAAAGGATGAAACTTTGTACTAATGAGACTTCTTGTAATACACCCATGGTGGGCTGACTCTGGCTGAACAGCAGCTGCCCACCAAAACCACTCTGTCATTCCCCTCCTTGGCTGGACAGCGGAGAGAAAACAGAATGAAAGGGTTGGGACAATGACAGGGAGAGTTCACTCACCACTTACCATCACAAGCCAAAAAACCTGAACTTAGGGAAAAATAAATTTAATTTATTACCAATACTATCAGAGCAGGATAATGAGAAATACAGCCAAAACTTTAAAACACGTTTTTCCCCCACCCCTCCTTTCTTCCTGTATTCAGCTTCACTCCTGATTTTCTCTCCCTCCTCCTCCCCAGTAGCACAAGGGGACAGGGAAGGGGGTTGTGGTCAGTTCATCACATGTCTCTGCCACTGGGAGAAGACTCCTCCCACTTCTCCCCTGCTCCAGCATGGGATCCCTCCCACGGCAGATAGTTCTCTTAATGTATGCTATACACAATCAAAAGTTACTTCAAGACCCAAATCCTCAGGTTATCTTCTAGGTCCATAATAACACATGCTAACTACACTCTAAAATTATTTATGATTCAGCATTTTCATTATTATGTTCTTGCCCAGAGAAGTCATGTTCTCCTTCTGGTGTCACTCCTATAATAAAAAAAAAAAGACAAAACAGACCAAGTTGCAACTTCTATGATTTACCAAAACAGAGAGAAGCCCTAGGTCATCCTCATGATGCTGAAACCTCAGCTAGCAAACACCAGCCTCTTTTCCATAATAAAGATGTAATTTCCCAATGCTTGTCGCTACCACACCCTAGGCTGAGAACTCCAGGTGCCATGTAATAGTGCAAGAGCTACCTGACACACCACCGACTTAAAGGGTCATTTTTCACTTAGATTGGCAAACCATGATTTTTTTTTTTGTGAAGCACTAGGTAATGCATAAAATTCCAGGCTACATGCAGCAGAATTACTCTTTTCTAGGTCTTGCTGATCAACCTCATAGCTTAAAATGTCAGGCTTCAGATTTCATAACATTATACAAGATGACTTCTACACCTCCTAATGTAGTCCTCAGCATTTTCTCCAAAAAGAAGAAAACCAGTCAAGCCATGAAATCATGCTACCTCCTACAGTAGTTCCATCTGAAGGGGAAAAGAAAAGAAGAAAACCACAAAACTAAAATCAATTTTAAAAAACCTTCTAAGAATCATGCAAACGCATCCTAATGCACTCATTTGATTCTGTCTTTCTGACATGCTGGAAAAAAACTCCATGCCACTAATTTACTCAAAGTTATGTAGAGTCCAGTGTTATACTCACATTAAAAACAGCAAAGATCCATATAGATACTGATTACTGGCTCTTAAGGAGAATAGACAACTGTTCTCAATTTAGAAAAACAAATTACACTAACCACACTATTGCACTACATACCTATTACCAGTCTTTCTTTATTGATCTAAACCTCATTTTAAATAAACGTATTTTTCATTTTGGCTTTTTGCCAGATCATCTGCAAGTATCCAATTTGTAAAAAATAGTTTTTAAAAATCTTCTGCTAAGATTTGAAAGTTTAAGCAAAGATCTATTAAGAAAAAAATCCCAACAATCACAAGTATCTGAGTCAAAGCAACAGTTTTTCTCTATTTGACTTTACTGAGTTCACATTAATGACTTGTAACTTAGTAATCTACATAGGAGAGCTAAATTAATTGCACTACAAAATATGTTCAGCTATTGTACTATACCTGCAAGTCTTACTATAATAATGTTAACTGAAATTTTTATAACTCTGAAAAAGAAAATGGAAGTCGATAATGATCGTGCAATTTTTCTTGATTCTCACAAGGAACACTGTCTCTCACAATATTCTTGTATCTGTGTCAGGACATTGCAGGACATGGATGGAAAATCAAATGTGAAAAATAAAAAGGCTGTATTATCAGGCTCAGAGGGCAGTGGTTCACGGATGGTTCTCTGCCTGGGAGCCAGTAATAAATGGAGTACTGCAGGTGTCTATGCTGTCCTGTTCAACTTCTTTATCACTGATCCGGATAAAAGCTGACAGACTGCTTTCTCAGCTTTGCAGATGACACCAAATTATGGGAATCAGTTGATACACTCACAGCAGGGAATATAAAAACTCTGTCTCCAGTTTTGAGCTCCCAATAAAAGGAAAGACACTGATAAATTGCAGCATGTTCAGCAGAGGGCCACCAAGCTGGTGAGGGGCTGGTGCACGAGCCCTGCAGGCTAAGGGCACGCTTGCTCAGCCTGGAGAAGAGACAGCTTCAAGTGGACTTAGCAGCATGTCAGTACCTACAAGCTTATCAAGAAGACAGACAAGCTCTTCACACTGGTACACGGTGAGTGGACAAGAGACAATGGGTAAAGGTTTAAAAAACACAGATTCAGACTGGATATAGGGAGATGCTTTCTTCCAGTGAGGACCATAAGGCAGTGGAAGAGGATGCCCAGAGAGGTTTTACAGTCTCTGTGTTTGGAAGTCTTCAAGACCCAACTAGATAAAGCCCAGCAGAATCTACTCTGACATCCTAGCTGGCTCTGCTTGAGTAAGAAATTGGACACCCTGAGGTCACAACCTCAATTACCCTATGATTAGGGATGTGATCCTATGATCTATGTCTCCCAGTTTAGCGAAGCTATAAAGACACGGATACTTAAAAAAATGTCCAGCTTCTTTACATTTCTTATACACAGGCAGACAAGCTCAGAATGTTTTGAGTAACTTCCACTAACTATAGTAAAAATGATGGCCAAAGAAGTGGCTGCCTTCCCTAATTCTTTGCTTTGACCTCGCCCCTGGTACAAGTCAAACCTGTTTGCAGAATTGCTCTTTACTTCCAATAGCTAGACAGGCTGTCTGAAATATATGGCAAGTCTCAAGGCTTCATTCTCTGGACATAAAAGGCAGATACATCCTTTTAAGCTAGTATCTCAAAAGAAGAAAGATAGAATAAAGAAGTCAGTCCAAAAAACTTGCATCTGTGGGGAATTCATTCAGAGTAGGCATATCACCAAGAAGGCTGATAAAATTCTCATGTAAATTCACTGTTCTCTCTTAACAATGCAAAGAAAGCATTTCCCTCTAGCCTCTTCTTCCTTCAGCTGGTGTTATCTTTTAACCCTTCATTAGCCACGTAAGCCAAAAAAAGTATCTAAATCATTTGCGAAATATCAGCATGAAATCTCGGCGTGCTGTGGTGCCATTAAAAACTTTGCATGAAAATGAAAGCTATGAAATCAGATTGTTATTAAAAAATGTTAAATAATCTCTGTTACAAAATGTAACATTTAAATCAAAGATGCATTAATATATCTGTTAATATATCTGTTCATGCTCAGTGGACAATACCAGAAACAATTCTACTTATTCAAGGTCACAATCATACAAGAGACACGAACTGGAAAATTACCCAAAATACTATCAAGTCTTTCTTCCCATTTCCAAAAAAAATATTCTATACCATGTATTACCCAGCATTTTATTCTAGCCAGTTCAAAGTAGATTGTTTTCTTAAGTATTTTTCTTATCACTAAGGTGAGGATTCCCAATTCAAGAGTCATAACTCAACAGCATCACTGACAAATTTCAGAGGTTCACAATCACTCTGCTATTTGAAGTGGAAAAAAAGCCCTACTGTAAGCAGAAAAGTAAACTTAAAGGAAAAAAAAAATCTCGATATTGAAAAGATGAGAGTTATATGCTAGCATACAACTGTGCTTGTAGAAACTTACAGAATTTTTAGAGTAAGTGATTTGCAAATTCTGGTCAATTTGTACTAGTCCCAAACAATTTTTAATTTTCACATTGACAAGATTATGTTAGGGAGTTTATGTAATGGACAATGGGCCAAAGGCAGCAACCCTGCTTTCACAGGCATATACTGAATATCACATGTCAGAATTCTGTAAAATAAAAATTACCATATTTATAAATTTCAGTGCACAAGGGAAACACCAAACTTACCGGCAAGCCATTTAGTGTAGCACTGCTACTGGGCAGTGTCATATTGAAGTGAAAAGACTATTTTATTGGTTCGTTTCCATCTCTCATCTACAGCGTTCTATTTTTGACTATTTGACAAAAACAGAACACACATTATGTACCAGCAAGATATAACAAATAATAGTACCATCTCTAAGATATTTTTCAATCAAAAGTCACTCAATCAAATAGCTCTGGATAGCTTGCCTTTCTTTGGCTATTTCACTTCCAGGATTTGGTGTCACTGTGGACTGAACTCAGCTGTATCCATTATTTGTACTTGTAACTCCCATTTTTGGTTATGCAAAGTACAGTGAGGTTGTGAAGTTTGGTGCCAGAAGAAAGGACACCAATCTCAGTATTTTCCTGAGAGTTAAACACACCACAACAAGGAAAAATCTCTAGAAAGTCTGCCTATTTCCATTTATTAGAATTTAAATGTTAGAAAAGCATTACCTGATTCATGTTAAGCTGTTTCTGTAATACAAATGCTTTCCCTTCTAAAACTCTGAATTTCCACATTTGTGTGGGAACGTAATATATAGCAGCAACTTACAAGTCCCTAAGGGAATCATGTCAATTGGCATTTTAAAAATTAATTCAGTGACCTACAATAATATGAGTTTCTTATGCATAATATTTGTCAGTAGGCAGTGTGGGAAATTCTGAATTCATTCAGAGAGCCAAAGCTTTATAAAGGCAAACAAAAATATTCTTGAACTGCTTCTTCTAACTTGGTAAGTGTCTTCTGGTGACTGTTTGTAATATAAGAACAAGGAAAAACTGAATATATTAAAGGGATCTGCATGCAGTGGGGTTAATATTTAAAACAGAAAAGAAAAAGGAATAAAAATTTCTGGCAGTATATGTGCAGCCAGCTACACTATTGACCTGGTGAGACGTTCAGAGCTTGTCAAAATTTTGCAAATCTTCTGAAAACTATAGCATGGTAGGTCTTATATTTGCTTATATTTGCACAGCTAATTTTTAGTCACTATAAAGAAAATTTGCAACCATAAGCAGGACTTTGGGGCAGATGGCCCCATGCTAAAAAGGCTTACTATCTAATTATATCAGCACTCCCTCCTTCTGATCTTACATGTCAGTGAAATGTCAGAGCAGCACTTCACTGAATGGCTCGTGTAAATGAACCATGCACAAAGTTGCGCATCGTTTTCCACAGTTTGCTGTAGTAAGTGCAAGTTGTCTTTAGAAACAGCTTTTTTCAGCTTATTCCCATTGTTTCATGAAGCATGTTATACTGTGCACATGACTTTGGTTTATCAGTAATAGAGTTAAATTTATATGGAGCTATCAAAATTAGGGTTTAGGTATCACTGTATATGAAAACAGAGCATGTTCTAAGCAAGGATGAGATACCCACACTATTATAATACACTCAAATAATAGAATATTCAATACATTCAACATTTACAAAGAAAACAAAATATTACAGTCACATGAAGACAGAAGCAGAGAAGTCACTACTCAAAACTTAAGGAAAAAGTTTCAACTTTTAACTTCAAAATCCTGCTTATGAAGCTGCTCTCAGACATTTAAATGACACAGGCAAGAGCCAATGTGTTTTGTTACAAAAGCATAACATTTTACTACTGGACTATCTATTTAAAATTAAGTAACCACAGAAGGAAACTGCAAGAAGTGATTATTATTCCATGAAAGGGTAATACAGTATATATTGTCAAATTTCCTATTTTTTCATGGAATCTGAGGCAGAAACAGTTCAGAAAGCGCTTTGCAATCAATTGCCATCTGTCCTTCAAGGATAGTCTCCATTTCCAAACAGTACTAAAAATATTTGAAATAGTGAACAGGAATTATTTTCAATTTCTACAGAGCATTTATTATATCTCCATACTTTTCACTGGATAAATATTACATTTTCTTCCTCAGGGAGGTAACTACAAAACATCCCCACTCAAATACTATTTCTCCATGTTTTTCCAGACTACAATATATTTTTAAAACAAGAAGCCTTTGCCACTGCACAACATATCTCTGAAAAACACCAATATTCATTTAGTCAAATACATAACATCTGACTGATAACCTTAAAATTCACATTCTCAGTAACACAAAAATATTTTAATAAATACATTAATCAAGTACAGCACAATGGCCACTACCACAGAACAAAGAATTTAAAGAGAAATCTAATAACATAGTAAGACAACAGTAATACAAACAGATTGATTTCCTAGAAAGGGAAATTTGTGGGGAGTTTGGTGGTTTGATTTGATTTGGTTTGCTTTTGCTTTTCATTTTTTTGGGTTTTTTTAATATGTTCTTTACTTAATGGTCAGGTTCCGGTTGTAGAGTTTGTTTCACTCATGGAGAGTTGCACTCTATCAGCCACAGTTACAGTGCCAGCAGAATTACTGCCACATTCTCTATAGTGACATCAGTGTAAGCATCTTCAGAAATAAGTACCAAAATTTCTTGTGCAAATGGGCAAGAAAATTAGGATCTCCCTACATCACAGACTCTCAAATGTAGGGCTTGAACTTCGATAACACTTGCTCTTTTAATACTTTTTTGTTCTCCTCAGTGCTACATAATACAAAACTGGAACTCACACAAGACTGGAGATACTCAAAATGCCTGTTTATGTGCCTTCACAACCTGATCTAATATTAGCTAGACAGACATCTAAGAATGAGAGAGAGGGAATAACAGCAGTGCAGGAACTAAAGGCCACTAACAAGCTGAAACTAGTCTTACTTACACTGATGGATGGTAAGAAGGAAGTCAAGTAAGTATCTGACATCTGTAGGAGAAAAGCTGGAATCCACATTAAGTAAAAAATAAATTTCACTAATAACTACATTTTTATTTTTGCTGAACTTGCACCTACAGATGACGACAAGTTTTGAGAGCAAGACTGAAAGTGCAAGCTCTGAACTGAAATTGCAATAATGCTGAAAACCCCAAAAGAGACACTTGAAAGATTGCAAATGAAACTCAAAAAAAGTGAAAGAAGTCCCTGAAGAATCTTTTATTAGTTTTAAACTGATAAGTCAGACTTATAATTAAGGCAGTTGGCAGATTTCATTACAGCAGATAGATACTAACTCAGTTCAGTAATCCACAGCTGCAGGGTGGAGGGCAAGACAGAAGTAACTAACAAAAGATACGACTTCACACTTGGTAAAGAGTGGTATGTGATACAGAAGGCTGCAGAAATCCCACAGGACAAAAATGAAATGCCCAAAAGAAAAAGGGGAAAAAAAAAAACAACCAAAAACCCAAATATACTTACTTTGAATACAAAGAAAGACTACAAAGAATACAAAGTAAAAGCTTAGGAAAACCCTCACAAAACCTCATATGGAAAATAAAAACTAGATGGATGAGGTTTTTCTTCTAGACAGCAGCACAGCTTCGACACAAAATCAGACTCCAATTGGGAAATAATATTTACAGAAAAACTTTTCCTTTATTCTCAGGAAGGATACACATTGCTTCATGTCAACTGAAAAAGTTTATAGTAAACAGTTCTAAAGGGAAAATGTGGGCTGAAATCCTCCAGGATAAATGTCTTTCTGATGAGAAATAATCCAAGTTCATTCAACTTTACACAGCACATTCTTCACTGCAAAAACACGGCAGAGAAAGAAGAGGGAAAAAAAGGGAGAAAAAGAGTACATGAGGAAAGGGAGACTGATGTTTTTTAAATTCTGAAGCAGGATGCAATTCCAAATATAAATTAAGTTGAAAAAACACAACAAAGTTTTCCGTATTCTGTTGAGAGAGGTAATTTCTTTCCTCCTTTACTTGTTATGTCAGTATCATGAAAACAGCAGCTGATTTTCACAGGATGGAAGTGAAATTAAGAAGACTTACTTGACAGCTTAATTGCTGATCAGAAAAAGACAGCTTCAGTTAATAAAAGATTTTGCTCTGCATCTCAGTGAATCAGCCTCATTCTAAATTTCACAAAGACACGTGCTGATACACAGCTGATAAGCAATCACTGCTTAATTTTTTTTCTATAAAGCAGTTTTTGTTATGGTACTTATGAGCAGATGAGACCCTTACCTCATGCAATATTCACCTTGGTACTTAATACAAGCTAAAAACAAGCTAAAATTACACTCTGTTAGTATGGTATATTGTCAGAATAAAGATGTAGCCACAGCAGTCAAAAATTTGTTGGCAGAAATGTTTCTGTCAACCAAAATTCAAATGGTAAAAAAAATTATGGCTACTGCTTTCCATTCAGAAGGTATCTTTACAGATCTATATGCAAATTTGTAATTATAAAAAGGTTTTCATATCTAGAAGCAACATTTAGAGCATATATTTGCTTCATATAGAGACTCTAGTTTAGATTTTTTATATTTCAAACTGGTATGAGTCTTATTTAGCAGGAAATCAATTACTGCCCTTAATTCTATCTGAGTATGACTGGTTTGCCCAGAAAGCGATAGATCAACTATAAATATATGGGTCAATACGGATACCAGCCCACAGCCAAAAATTTGCAGCTCTATATAACCAAGCACATTAAGCATTCCTCCAGGGTAATGTACAAGCAGAAGTAACTCACATAATTCAGCACACACTACGGGAAGAGGTCTTTCAACCACGTCTGTTCACCTTTTTTGGTCCAATCCATTTTGAAAAGAAGCTGTCCATAATGTCAACATAATGAATGAAATCTCAAGACTCCTCATAAATTTTAAATGCCCTAAGGGGTTTCTTCACCATCATATGAAATGTGAGTACTGTATGCTTAAACTGGGCGGGGGGGGGAGGGGTGGTGTTAAATTAAATTATGTATTTTGATGAATATGCCCTTTTATTGTCGACATCCACATTCTGTAAAATGCCTGAAAGTAAAAGCATTCAGCAATATTATAGCTGTGTTTTCTTAGATTAGCCTTGTTTTACTGTATAATCCCCTCAAATTTCACTGGTTTTCATTGCAGTAGCAGTTCTTCCCATGTATCTTCCATTATGCCTTAGAGATTCTATTATTTAGTATGAAGAACACTATAAAAAGGAAGTACTTTTAAAATGTACCATGAAATTCCTTAAGGACGGGGTTTTTATATAAGAAAATAATCTCTGAATTCTAGTTATAAAGAAAGAGCATCACTTCACTGTAAATACAGGATAAGAATTGCGCATGTCTTCTGTCAAGCATCGTAACAACAAATATATTTTATTCTTTGTAAAGCAAATGTTCCCTAGTATAATCCTTTCAAAGAAGGAAGCTTTGAGGTTATTTTTCCAACTGAACTAGAAAGCAGTGAAGTGAGTATGTCAGTGTTGGCCAGTTGGGTATATTTAGCAAAACAAAATCTTTGTTCCTCTTGTTCAGCAGCCTTAAATATTGTCATGACATTCTTTTGTCAGTAAAAGGAAAATATTTGAGAGGCTGAGAATATCTAAAGTTAGACCAGTATCTGTAAAAAATAAATCCACTGTGCAATAAAAAATACAAAACCAGATTTACTTAAGTTTAAATCCTACCATTTTCTTCAATTCACCTTGGTCTTCTCCCAGAACCATTACTGTTTCCACTAAATTTAACACACATCAGAAAGGTATCACAGCAGGATTTTTTTAAACAAGAAATAGAAGTATTAGATTATGAATCATTAGTATCAGAAATAAAAAAAAAAAAATAAAAAAGATGATCACTGGTGTGAGTTGTGGTTTTTGTTCTGTCACGTGGGACAAAATATTTTGTGAAGATTTCATAGTAAACTTTGACGTTTGATAGCAGAATTTGAAATCATCATTAAAAAAACCCTACATCTAGCCAATACATGTGTCTACAGGCATATTTCTCACTATAATAGAGCAGTGAAGTTTAATTTTGGAATTATGTGAACCTTTCCCCTGCTTTCTTATATTGCATCAGTTTCACAATCCAAGTGAATTTCACAGATATGAGTTAGGAGTATGAAAAAATGGCAGAAGTAACCAAAAGTTAAATAAACGTATGTCCTTTTAAGACCACCATCACTGAATCATCATGGATATAAAGAAAAATTATCATGGCATTAATTTTCCTGTTCCAGAAATACTTCTTCATATGCATCTTGACATCACTAAGATACAAATATAATACCAGCTCGTAGCTAATAATATTAATAATGGAAGACGCAATGTTAATGTCAGGACTCAACACCTGGTCTATGGATATCTTCCTACAGTATATAAAGTACTGAAACTGAGATCATCTTTGAGTATTTCTCATTTTTCTACGATATCTATGCAAAGGAAGGTGAAATATGTGCAAGAAATACACACTCTTCACATAAATGACAACTTCTTATTTTTGAGAAAAGTCAGTTGGAAGAGATTCTTCAATTCTAAACAATGCTCTGAAGACTGTGTTCAGACTCCCATACAACCCAGCCTGAATTTTACAGAAAGAGCTACTGAGATTTGCAATACTGGCACAATTTTCAGTTAAATCTGAATTTAAAATTTGACATTAGTAATCAGATGTATGGATTTGTGACATTCCCTGGATGAATAACAGAAAATACCTGATAATTTTTGCTGCTTGTTGCCACAGGAAGTTGTAGAGGAAGTAATATTTAGCAGTTTATGGATCAGCTGTCCCTGAATTTGTTTAAAAAGATGCTGTACAGATTCAGGTACTATTTAATGGAAAGAAGCATAGCCAATGTCTCTTAATGCTGAGGAACTACATAGGGAAGGACACACAAGTAGGGAAACCAACTGACAATTCCCACCTTGTTTTGCCACTTTTGGAAAGAAATGCAGAAGTTAAATGTTTTCTTTGTCAGAGAATTCCAGTAAGTAGCCTTATATTTCACAGAATCACAGAATAGTCTGAGTTGGAAGGCACGCACAAGGATCATCAAGTCTGACTCTTAAGTGAATGGCCCATACACGGATCAAACCTACAACCTTGGTGTTATCAGCATCATACTTTATCCAAGTGAGCCAATCTCAGTGACACTTCTGCCACTTCCCAATTTTTGACTGTCTGTATAATTTCAGCAATTGCTGTGCCAAAACCTTAATTTATAAATCTGTGGTTTAAAAGATCGCCCAGCTACCCTTCTTCCAGAGCCCTCAACAAGGGACTTCACGTCAAGATTTACTTTGGCTTGCAAAAATTGGGGCTAAGCCAACTTTCTCATATTTGTTCCTAGTTGAAGGTACTGCTCCTTTTAAACCTTCCATGCTTTGGAAGAATCTAAATTATTTTGTTTTAAAAGTGTTATTAATTTTGACTTTAATTTTATAATCTCATTCTAGTGTGGAATCAAAATAAAACACAGCCTTTTTGCTACATGATGAATGTTAGTTCTTGGTAATGTTGCTTTTTCAGTAAAATCACTGAAAGGAACTTTTAAGATGCATACAACATAATGTCCTTAAAACCATTTACTATATTTAACAGATCACAAGCTCTCATGTAACAATGACATCTCCATAAATTTATATCAGTAATTTAATGAAGATTTTTCAACTTTCATGCACTGACTGGCATTCAGTTTATCATTCCTTACACTCACTTCACAGGTCTATACTACATTTTCCAAAAGCTTACCATATTTAAATACCCAAAAGATTAATCTTAAAAATCCCAGGAATTATTATTGACTGTTATTTTCAGTAACGTTTAAAAAATAAGAAATAGTAATAATACAATGCTTAGCAGATTTACAGCCAGGTTGATTATTAATGGGGACAGGTAACCTGAGAAACACACGGGAAGTAACCAGGAGAGAAGAAGAAATTAAAAGGCATTATTTGCTCTGACAGAAAAGATAATTGATTATCCTTATAGCCTCACTTACTTCTGATACTGTTCCATACCCCACATTAAATTTAGGTATCAATAAGGGAACTAAGGATCAGGAGTTGTCAGTACAGTCAATACTATCAATGGAGCTTGGATTTTGATGCCCCATTTCTAATGTGTCTGATTATCTGAGTTAGAGGTGAATTGCTCTCTGTTATACACACTCGGTATTAACGCAGTAAACTCTTAGTTTAAGATGCATTTTCAGGTTGGACAGTGGCTGAAGCCCCTATACAATACATTGTCCACTGTTTCAAAGTGCAAGAGTCTAATTAAGTAATTAGCTAAACTCTATGTATTTAAATGAAAATATTGCTTTTAATTCTTCACTGGTGTGAGAACTTCACATTCTCCTTCAAACCCTCATCATAAAATACTGCCTGAAAATCCTCTTAGATCAATGTGGTGAGAATCTAATTAAATCAAGTTACTGAACTGTGTCCATAAACAGTGGTTTTAATTCTGTCAACTTAGTATCACTAATGCCATCCATAAATTTTGTCACATTTACAAAGAAACCATGAAAAAGTCACAGTTTCACTACATAATAAGTTATGCTCTCTTGTGTGACTTTAATGGGCTCTGTTAGGATAACAGCAGCCAGCCAATTTAAAATTTTCAGGCCTCATTTTGTCAGCATCTGTGATCCAGGGGGTCATTCATTAAATTATGACCTTATTTCCTCTGTGTGGTTTAACAGAGAGAGAGGAAGGAAGGGAAAAAAGAAAATAATATTGTAAACACAAGAACAGTATGGAAGCTCCCCAATATTATTTAGTTAACTGCATGTATAGCTCATTAATAGATGCTTTATCTCAACAGGATGAAAATTTGACTGTAAAACTGAAGATCCTTGTTGGTCAGTTATCACAGTCTCCCAAAAGGAGTGTCTAAGATAGGTACAGTGAAAAGTATGAGATGTCACCCTGAAATTTAAGATATAACACAGAAAATATTTTTTCCTCAGCATTACTAAATTGCATGTAAATAATCCTTAAAACTGTATGGTGAAACCTATTCAAATAATTTCATTACTATTTGATTACCTAGTTTAGGAACAAAAGTGAAAAAATTCCTATAGAAATATGTTTTTATTCTAATTAAATTACATGTCATTTATTTGGCCCATCATTTAAAATAAAATGTCTAAGGATAATTGATAAAAACTCATTTCTGTAAGTGCTCGTTTTTCTCCATTGACTAGACAGAAATTCTGGTGAGTAGGCTTGATTTATGATATCTAACTATTAAAACAATAGAGATAATTGGAGTAAGTTTAATGCAGAAACCCCCCTTGAGGCGACAAGGAAATCTATGTAGAGTTTCTTGAATAATGATGCTTTTGTCCAAAATCAGCATCCCTAGGCATGACAAAATATAAATAAGAATAAAATAAGAAGCTAGAGGCTTCATTCTTAAGCCTTCATTAGAGACTTCTGAAACACAAACAAGTCATAAGACGCTATAAAGGAAGGAAACAGGCTTCCTCACTGGCATAAATTTAACAGGTGAACTAGTCTGTTGTAATCTGTTTAAAGAAGTCTGCGATGATGAAGCACAACAAACAAAATAAGAAGTAAAATAAAGATGTCACAATCTCCTCTCTAGAACTGCTACTGAATAGAGACTCCACCAAACTGCACCTAGGATCAACAAAAGAAGACAGTGTCAATCATATAATTTTTTCCTCCATCACAGGCTTGTTCTCAGCTTCCTTGTTTCCCTCTGATCTCTCTGTATGTGTTTATTACGGCTGGTTGACATAATTGACATAACTGACATCCCAAGATTTACACACTCAAATGAAGTGGGGGATGCAAAGCAGTTCATTTTTCAGTAGCACATTATCTGTGGCTTGGGCGTGACCTTGGATACAGATACAATCTAAGCACCAAAAACCATTAACTGGAGACAAAGCCAAACATGTTTCTTTAGCATATAACCTCCATATAAACCTCAGTTACACTGGTTGAAGTGGTACAAATTCCCTTCAGCTTATTAGTATCATGCTGAATATAACAACCCAAAACCAGCAAGAAAATGACTTCAGGAAGAGATCTTATTTGCCACGGAATGGGTTGAAAGAGACCTTTAAAGGTCATGTAGTCCAACCCATCTACCACGGGCAGGAATACACAGGTCAGAATGATTTTTATTTTTTTTAATGGACCCTAAATTGAAAAAATCCCTATATGTATATGTCCTATACATGACTAAGATAGTGAATTATCCTCGTATCCAACTAGAGGATTACCGTTGTAGGGAGAGGACCTTCAGCTGCTGCATACATACTCCATGAAATCTGATGAACACAGATTTTATTTTCAAATACAATAGTGTGTCACTCTAGGATAGAACTTTTTATATAGACCATAAACATATCTATAAATTAATATATTAAAAGAATGTAAATACAATTTAATATATTTTATTTTTTTAATAACGTGTAAAATACATCCATTTAAAATTTTCCCTTTTGCTCTTTTTTAAGCCTTCTGATTTTCTGAATTGTTTCAAAATATATATCAGATTTGGATCCTAAGGAGAAAAAGTTGACAGTATATTCTGAACTTGTAAGAGCAAAATGGAGATTACAGTCTCTCTTCCCACAGACAATATGAACCTCATTTGCTTTAAGGAATTCCAACAACAAGGACTCCATATCCTTTCACAGTCTGTGTTCTCACCAGCACCAACCATTGCTTTTGTTCCTAGTCATTGAGGGAAAGGAAAAAATTACTTTTTTCATGAAGATTTTCATAAAGAACATACACATTTAAGAACTTTTGCAGTGTGTGTGAGTAATATGCTGCAGTCATTGTGCTACTGCATGACAACTGTTTCAAAATCTGACCTCTGTGTGTCCATAAATGATACTTCCCAAATCAATCATGTAATCTGAAATTGTTCTACAAGTATTACATACACACAATAATCATTATTAAATTATTATGCAACACTCTTATTTGCCAGTTTGTCTATCATAGATACTTTCTAAAAAAACTGTAATCTCACCACTTCATATTTGTTGAAATTTTTACTATTACAGTTCTCAAATTCTGAGTGTGGTTTATTTTCTTCCTAAGTCAAAGATCATTTTGAATACCAGCTATTCATACAAGCCTATGTTAGTTCACCTTTTGTACTTGGATCAAATTTCCATAGCAATCTCCAAAATCAGTTTATTCTTAGAGAACACATGGGAGACCAATCAGGAATATATGAATACAGCAATCATAACCCTGTTGTGTTCAAAAGGGCTCTTCATGAGATGACATTAAATATTGTACAACTTTTAGCTTGATGTAGATGAAGCTCATTATAAAAGCAGTATTGATGCATTTTACTTGTTCACTTTCTCAACTGCAAGTGTGAGACAAAGAACAAAACAATATAATAATAAAACCTGTACTCAGCCCATTCCAGTATCAGTTATATTACTATTAATATATCATAAAGCAGGAGTATAACTGGTAGATTAGAGATACCAAGATGGATTACTTCTAGCCTGAAGTAATGCTCTGTGCTAATAAGAGAAAATGCTCTGTTCTTGTTCTCTGTATACCAGGAGCTGACACATTTGCCAGCCCTGCTGCTACCACCTAAAGAATGTACTTGTTGCTGCCATGTAATACCTCATGAGCTTCAGCAAATAGTATATACAGCTGCACACAAGAATTGAAACAAGCCACACAGAAGAGGTAAATGTAGTTGCTAGCAGAAATTTCTAGAATAGCCCAGGAGGGCTTTTACAAATCAGGACATGAAGAGTCCCTTCAAATCTAAATTTCCCTTGGTGGTTAACTGCCGCTGCATTAGCAAATCTTGTGAACTGGAAAACCCTGCTGAGCTGTCTCGCATATAGTTACGCTGTTGAAATGCGAAGCAACTGTTAAGAGTCTTTGCAAGCTTTAAGTATTTTCAAATATACCAGTTCAATCACATATGTATTAGAGAGTTATATTACGCTATACTTGCTCACTAACCACAGGTAATAGCTGATTAAAACATACATAACAGACATGCACAAAAAACCTTTTAAGTGTTTTAAAGGAGAAAAGTGTGATCTAGAATTAGCTGAAAAAATGGTGGCAGACTTTAGAAGGGTGAGAGACAACAGCTCCAAAGCTGCAGACCATAGTCCTCCAGCCTTAAGGTAACACAACAGAAAATCAACTATTACACTTTGTAAATACTTACAGAAACCCCAACCCACTTAATGCATTCGCAAACTCTGTAGTCTTTTCAACACCACAAATTGCCAAAGGATTACAAATGAGAACTGAAAAAAAGAATAAAATTGGACGGCCAGCTAATCAAAACTCTCTCAAAGATAATCACTGAGATAATTTCTCAAAATGGATAGGCAAAGAGGGAAATAAAGAGGAGAAAATATTCTATATGTACATGCTCACCTGTTTGAATTACAAAAGCTAAGAAGTATCTAGAAAAAGTTTCAGATATTAAGATGCATTTTTTTTCTGCTAAATTTGGGCTCACACATTCAAAGACCTTTGTTTTGCTAAGTCAGCTTTAACTTAATGTTAGTTAGCATATATTTACATCATAAATGTCTCCCAGTAAGGAATCACTCCAACATTGCACTTTCCCATCACTGTCAGTTTTAAAACATGTCTCTAGACATCATGAGACAACATAAGAGTCTTAGAAGGTTACAAGAGGCCTACGAAAGATTGTTCTTGAAATTTCCTGGCATTGCAAAGTATTTTAGGTAAACGTATGCCAACTATACCAACATTCTCCTTCACTTATCAAAGGATAACAGACATGCTGTTCCTATGAAGTAGTGGTTATATTAACCCAGAACAACTGATATTCTTCACAAGTTTTACAACGTCATCACCGCTCACAGTGAAGAAAATGTAGTTAACAACAAAGTCTGTGGAAGCTATTTCTATTTTAATCAGAAATGTGACACCATCTCATCATAAGCTGCACAGAACAATGAATCTAAATCTCTAATTCTGTCTCATGGATTCAGGTAAGCTATATAAATTAAGGATACAGAAAATAATTTGTAATCAAGTTTTCCCTGGTTATGTTAAACAGGTAAGCCTTTGAACTCAAGCAAAGTGCAAACTAAAACAAATTTGCTATGGAAAAAATACTACTGTCAGCGTCCTACAGGACTGAGGGACACACTGTGCATGATCACTCATTTAAAAATCTTCCAACAGTATTTCTTTACTAAGGTCAAACTCAGCACCAGTTTAAAAATAGCCTGTTCTGAGGGTGAAGGGGATCTTATGCAGACGCAAACATCACGGCAGGCCTTCTGGGTGTACAGGATGCTATTATCTTTGCTTGCTGACAACATACTTCCCTTTATATGGCAAGACCACACTTCTGTCATTACAGTTGCCCTACTTCTTGAAACATCAAAGTTATTGTTCTGAGAATGTCACTAATTTATCCCTTAAAGCAAACATATAAAACAACACATAACACAAGAAATATGCTCACTAGCAATCTCTTTTTTGCCTTAAGATATACAATATTAATTACTGATACCCTAAATGGCATTATGCTAGGATCGTGGGTTTACGAGAACAATAATTTTAAGTTTTTACTCCTACCTTTTCCCTTAGTCCTAAATTTTGCTTATATACTAATTTTTTACATTTCACAAAGGTAGCAATAAAAAAAGATGCCTACAATAGCAGGGAAAATCAGAGCTGAGTAGTGAGAGAATTGCAGGCTAGACTGTTCTGCTCCATCCTGGCAGAAAACACAGGTCAAGTTCAAATCAATTTAAGTTCTATTTATGAAATAAAGGAAAAAGATTTTTGTCAATTCTTCCTACATCAAGTCATTAAATTACAGATATGACATGAAAATTTGTAGGTAACCGCTGTCTTCGCTTCCAGTGTTCTATCCCATTAATTTTTTCGGCTTCATTTTAGGTGCCTTTTATACTTTATTCCTGACACATTTTTCTCTGATTTTCAGTTCTTTATGAATGAATCCAGTCAGATTTAACTGAAAATTTAACAAGTAAGCAAACAATTGCTTGTGTACTTTAGCAGGCTCCACTTCTCCCTTGGGAACTACTGCCCTCATACATTGGCAAAGCATTTCTCTTTACTATAGTATGTTAAACATGTACCAATCTTCAGACATCTGCTTGCGAGTTGCCACCCACCCACTGATTGTTTCACCACACAAATCTGCCTGAACCTACTCATTGTTTCTCCTTTAGAGAATTTACGATATAGTTGTAAAACCCAAATGAAATCTTACCATTCTCTGTATGTTCAGCTATTAGCACAACAGGTTTTCAGTGCATGGCTGGGTCTTTTAGAAGCAGTTATAAGACAAATATCATAACCACATATCCAGAATAAGAGGTTTTTAGAAACTCCACTTCCATGCTATAAAACAAATTAAAAACATCATAATGCGTATTGTAAACATTAATTGATAATGTTGAATACTAACTTTGAAAGTGTACAGCTATTATGCCTCATGTCTTGAAAGTTCCATTGCTGAAATTCCATTCGATGTAAACATACAGAATAATTCAAGTTGGAAAGGACCTCTGGAAGTCATCTACTTCAGCTCATGGCCAAAACAGATGCAACTGGAAAGGCAGATGAGAGTGCTTGGGTTTTTGCTAGTCCAGTTTCAATTAAGGCTGGAGGTTTCATAGCCTCTCTGGCTAATGACCTGGCAATTCTAAATCTGCTGGTTTTTTTCCCCCATATGTCTAATTAGAATGCCTCTTGCTGCAATTGTGGCCCCTGTCTCATCCTTCTGCTGTGCATCTCTGAGAAGGGATTTTCTCTGTAACTAATCATCAGATGGACAGTTGACAATAACAATAAAGTCCCAAATATAAATACATATGCATGTTTTTAAAGCTAAATGTTGTTCAATTGCACTTTTCAGGAACAGCTGATTGCGCGTAAAAACTAATGTTCCTTCCATCAATATAATTTCCCTAGAAAATACAATGATGATAAGGTTAATTATCATTTTAAACCTGATACTTCGCCATTGCCTTTCTTTTGCCTTTGCTAACAGGTTGAAGAAACAGAAAACAAGGCCAAGACTGCTTATTATATGCAAAAATATTCATGTCCACAATATACTCAGGTCAAGACCCATGGTTTTTCTTCCAACTTCACCAATTAGATTGGAAATAAATATTTTTCATATGTAAGCAAAATTCACTTTGTCAGCATATGTGTAGTTAATTGAAAGATTCCTAGAAGTAACATTCTGTAGTTAGTATTTATGGTTGCTCATAATACAACTGACTAAACTGGCTTAGGCGAAGTTATTACTGAAAGATACAAAGTCAGTTGTGGCAATATTTAATCTATAATTTGTCCAAGAACACAATGTTTGAAATATCCTGTAAAATAAAATATCACCTCAGTATTTCCCGGATTGTAAACAAAATGAAAGCAGGCTAACTGCCAAAAAAAAAAAAAAAGCCTTAAATATATTTAGGTATCTTTTTGCATACAAAGAACCAATTTCATTTGCTTACATCCAGAACCATATATATTTATATATATTTTTATATATATATATGCATGTATATATATATCAGGTTTCATCTCTTAAGAAAAATTACTGTATTCTAGGATTCAAGAACTGCTGAATCATAGTGTAACATCCTACATATATTTCTCTGGTAGAGCTTTCATACTACTGCAGGTGGCAGAACTTAGCACTGGAATATGAAAGCCTTGATGCCAAAAAAGTGGATCTCTTTGAAAGATAATGGTTTCATATGGAAAAGAAAGAGTAAGCTAATCTCCAGAGTTATTCTACAAAAAAAAAAAAATTCATTACTCCCTCTCTTCATAAATATAGAACAACTTCTTCATAATAGGTGACATAGCATCTTTAGGTCCAAAATATGTACCATTCACAGTTGAAGTAAAGCAATATGAAAGGTAAACTCTTAATATAGTGAGAAGTTTATCTTAAAGTGAATCTAGTATTTCATAAATTCAGTACTCAACATTTCATTACTGCAGTGGAACCTAAGTGTAAGTACTTTGATTTGTTATCTTCTCTAGGAATCATAGTTGGAACACTGGCTTCACTTTCAAGGGAAGGAAATTACTTTCAACAAGTATCAGGTTAACAATCCTCTAAAGTGTCAAAGTATCTGATCAGCAGATTAAACAGAGTATGTATTCAGTGCATATATTTTAAAATGATCATCCATCTATATTTATCATAAACAAAAATACACTTGATCTTAAGTGCAAGAATAACCATATGAATACCCATTAATTTTTTTATCCTATATCATAGCAGATTTTCAGTCTGAATTGACATAAGAAGGAGGTGTCTAATCTGAATACCCTATAGAGAATGAGCACTGGAATTCCACATTAGTAACTGAAACAATCATATTGCTTGCCACTTCCAGCACTGAGATTGTGTCGCTTATTTCACTGACTTTCCTAGTAAAACCTTTCCTAGTTCTAAGTACCCACAAGCAGTGCCAGACATAAATAACCAGTAATTACTTCTCAGCAGTTGGAAATGTACTGAGAAAAAATGGTATCAAATATTTTCCTATCAGAGTTGTCAAATTTTCTTAAAGTTCAAGGAAAAAAGGTTCAGGAAACATATACTGTTACCTTTCTACACATACATGGCAGCAGATTCTGCTACAGCAAAGCATATTCCTAGCATCTAAATTACAAATATTTCAAAAGGTAAAAGTGACATTTTTCTAAACCAAGGCAGGTTTCAAGCTCCTTTTGCTCAACATGACCTTCATAGGGCAGTCAGCCATCACACTGTAAGGCAGAGTTACAGGATCAGAGACAGCTTTCCAGCCAACCATATCAGCATTGCAATTTCTGCAACATTCCAAGCAGTTGTCCACTTAGACCCAGGACCTCCAACATACTGTGACTGCCGATCATCTAGAAGAGTACAAAAAACTATTCTATGCTGTTCCATTTTCTACCGAATTTCTATTGAAAAGGTAAGAATTATGTCATTTTTTAAAACAGGTTTTTTCCTCTTCTTCATATGCCTGATCACTAAAAGGTGAAGTAAAAATAATTAAGTTGAATTAATAAACCAGTTAATTTTGAGATTGAAAATTACTGTTAACACTCCTCCGACAGCAGAACATAGGGCCTCCTTATGTATCAATTAGCTGCTAACACCTGATCATCTTACAATTTGAAGACCACAGCACAACCAGTTTTTCTCACATCTTTCTCACTTTCCAAAGGATCAGACATACATAAATTTTTGTGTAACTTCAAATTAATTTGTTTTTATTATCTACATCCTAATCCAGCTGAGTTGCAGCACAACTATAACTCTCAGTTATTTCAGTGTAAATACAGATAAGGCAATATACTTACCAGTGTATACAGTACCAATTCAGTAGCATCAAAATTAAAGCTGTTCTACACAGGATAAGCTACAGATCTGTACTCCTTTTTTTTAAGTATTTTGCTTCTGAGGTGGGCAAGACTGTAATCTCCCTCCACGTTCACTAGAATGGGTCTTAAAGAAATTTTATGCTAGTGACCTCTGCAGTAAATTCAACCAAATATCACAGACTGTGCATCTGACTTTAATTATTTTTGTCAAGTCTCTCAATGCTGCATTTTAAATGAAACACAAAGACTATATTATATGCAGGAAAACCAAAAAACAAACAAACAAGCCAACCAAGCCCAAAACCTAAAACAAACCCCAACACCACGACCAAATGCGCACCTCCCAAAACCTACCAGCAAAAGACACAGCAATAGTGATTTATAGTTTTCCAAGGTTGTACTCTTCAGCCACTATAAGAGCAAGTCCTCAGACAAGAATCGATGGAATTATCTTATGAGCAGTCATTAAGATTAAACAATTTACTAACTAATAGGAATTCACATTTTAAACAAAATTTCTGATGACCACCCTGATGTCTAATTTCTGCATGGCATTCTAACTAGAACAAAAAAACGCCATTCAAATAATGATCTGTAACTACAGCTCAGCATTTGCCTCTAGAGCCAAAATTATTGATCTTATAGCAAGGTTCTAGACCCATTTATATCTTATCAAGTTCCTGGTGTAATTTAATAATTTTATCTGACATACATTGCTGTGATTGAACAACAATTTCTTCTTATTATTTAATTAACAGCTGATCATATTCTGGACTACGTTAGTTTAATGTGTGTAAGGTTCATGTCTGCTTCTGTCCAGTCAGTTTAACTGGGTAATAAATGAAGTGGATTTAGTAAACTTGCAATGTAGTATTCTAATAGATACTCTAATAAAAATTCAGCAAGCAACAATTTGTTTCTTAATTCAACAGCAAGGTACTTAATTCAGTAGCAAGGCCAAGAAAATCAAAATCAACCAGAATATGAAGTTCTCACAGCACCACTTACAACCCTACAGTAGTCTTACAAAGCAATCAATCAATCAATCAACACCTCTTTCACAAATGGCAAAGGCCATCTGACTTCCCCACCATGAATTTTTTTAAATAAATATAGTTATTTTTAAATCTCCAAATTGCAATTTAACCACTAAACAATCTGTAAGCTTTAACATTCATTATGTGACTTTTTGGCCTGAAGAGTCTAGCCAAATTCTTTCCAGCAGTGATTCTTGCAATAAAATCTTGTAAACTTCCTAGTCATATCCATAGACTTTAAATTAAACAACCATAACTTTAACCGCAACAACTTCTTTCCTCCACAACTGCTCAGTTTCCACAGTATTGCAATAATTGCCTGTTAAACCCACCATAAGCACTTCATAATAAAACCAAGGATCATGTACACTATCTAAAAAGTTTCCTTAGAAAAAGGATTTTACTTTAGAAATGGAAGATGCAAGGCTTTCTTCCACCAACAGTATTAACACACATATATAATATGATACCCACTCTAAGAACAGATCGTAACACAGATAATAAAAGTAGAACTACATATTTGATTTTTATCAAGAAAAGACATGAGAGGTTTTTTTTCCCAGCTAAAAGAACAGAATAGGAAAAGATTTTCTGAGGTCACTGAGGCACAGAAACTAAAGTGATTATTTAGCTTCTGTGTCAGCACAACCTCCTTTGCAGTGTCCTACCTGCCAGAAGACAGATGACTTGGTACAGAGACCTAAGTACAAACAAAAATAGAATAGAAATTGGAAGACTTGAGAAGGCCAAGCAGAGGTATTTATAAAAGGTTGTCCAGTATTTTAGTCAGAAAGCTTTCTTAATGTAATGCAAGAACCATTACATATCTATTCATGTTATATGTATCAGAATTTCATAATTACAAGTAATTCTAATTCAAGGCAGTTCCTTCAGTAAGTACCTTCTTACTGATATTTATTTTACTAAGCTAGTCTCAATAATGAAATTCCAATTAGTGATCTTCTATGAATAGCATATATTCAGTTTGCACCATTTTAGAACTCTTTTGTTTTCATCAACTAAACAGGACTACATTCCTTCAAAAATTGGATTATTCAGATTTGTGTGTAAAGGCCGAAACTTGTTGAACCATCACATAAAATCATCATCGCAATTATCTTCTCCAGTTCTCATTTCTGAACAGATGTCGGTGAAGGACACAGCCTCAGAAACAACCTCACATGCAATACTTTGATTCTTCCTCCAGAATGATGATCTGCACTGGATTTTTCAAAGATCAAACTCACATAGCAGATTACCCAAAATAAAGGAGTTTACTGAAAGATCTGAGCATAATCTCACAGTCAGAGGAAGCAGTGACAGAAGCCATTTAATATCCCTCATAAGGGTAATAAGGATAGGAGACAAGAAGTATGATTTGGGGTTTTTTTTAATGTCAAGGAATTTCCTATGTAGAAAGTTGGGTTTGTATTTAAAGTAATTATGCTCCTATATGAGAACTCAAAAGAAGCTGACAAAATATACAACACTTATTTCCCCATTTTTATAACTGACCTTTAAAAACATGTTTTTAAAAATACTGCCCATTTAGCTATTATAGTTCAAACTTTTAAAAGCATGTTACCATTCAGAATGTACAGAACAAACAGCATGGTTCTCTTTTTTTTCCCGCAGATTAAATTAGCATAGCTATTTTTATTTGACATATAAGAACGCATTCTAAATTAGAAATGGAGGGACACCTGGCAACCTATCCAGCAAGTAGGTTCCTGCTCTCAGTCAAACCTTGGAGAAGGTGTTCTCTCTATTACAGACATAGCACAACCTCTAAACTAATCTGTAATTTTTGACCTCAAGGTTAAAATTACTGTCTGTGAATATTTACAACTTTGACTTATCAACATTCGAAAATCTAAACACCAACTCTTTTCTACATTAAGACAGGAAATTTGGAATAAAAAGACTGTATGATCGTACAATTAGGACAGGAGGTTTTCCATAAAGGCAAGCAAAATGAATTCTAGACCTAGATAGCACTCTTTGGCAACATCTTTTTAGAACAATGCCTGCATTTGTACACAGTAAAAAAGAAATTATATACAGGTAAAGTTGGCAAAAATGTCCCTCAATCCACAGCAGAAGAGCACTATCTCTATAAGTACCGGGAAGTGCAGCTGCAGCATGTGTTCCCAGGAAACTGCATGAGCTGTACGACCCCCACTGTGATGCATACGGCTCCAGCCACAATGCTGCTGGCACTCAAACTTTAGAGTAAAACCAGGTGAGACAACACTATGTATCTTATAACTCATTCTGCAATATCTGATAAAGTTCTACACAACTGTTGAGATCTACCGCAGCTAAGCTCTTACAAAACAAAATGCCTGTTTCAACACAAAAGTTACTGAAAAATCAAGGTCTGCCTGGCAAAAACACGCATTCATCTTTGAAAGATGACCTCATGTGCCACATGACTATTTTTTCTCTTCAAGACAAATAAATGCATTTCCAAGACTCAAAATATAACACACTTTTTTTTTTTTTAATCCGTTTAAGGGATGGAAAGGTAGTATTCTGGAACACAGAATAACAGAAATTACTTAATTTATTTTAAAATTATTCCTGTTTTGATTTTCAATTTATTAAGTCCCAGTAATATAGCAGTACCTAAATTAAGCACTCGAACAAGTGATCAAGTTAAGAATGATAACATTTCAGAACATTAGTTCTGAATCAACTTAAAATTGTGAGTTCAAAAGTTACAGCATGAAACATTGAGCTCTCCCAATTCTGGTATCAATAAAAATGAGTTCAAGCTAAAGGGAAAAAAATATTCGAAAGGCTGAGGTAAGATATAACTATGTGTGAAACACTCAACTGCAATTGAAGAAATAATTTTTTGCTACCAACTTATTCTCTCCGTTGGTTTTACCTGACTCTAATTTAATATTTTTAAACACTAATGCCATTCTAAATATTTTGGCTAAAACCAGGTAAATGCACATGCGTGCATGCACACAGTGTCTAATTTTACAGCTGTGGTTGAGATGAGTGGTTCACCTACATCAGATGCAGAGACCGAGATGACAGAGACACATGCAGTCTTCATTCAGTACCTTTACTAGGTATAAACACCACCAAGTACTAGGGGACAGGGTGTTCATCTGCAATCAAAGTCATAAAATAAAAATATATATATTTAGCAAGAACTAGATTGGACAACAGAGGAAAAACTTTTGGATCTGCAAGCAGTATCAGAATCATAACCACAGGCTCACTTATTCTCTTTTGGGGCATCCAGGACCACCAAGCTAATTCATCTCTTGCTTTCTTTATAACATCAGAAATACCATGTCATTCTGGATGGCTGCTGTTTCTACCACAATTCCTAAAGGGATTGTTGAGATCTCAACTAGCAAACTTCAGTGTAAGTAGAGGGTCAACAGCCAAAACTTGGAGCAAAGAGATGAGTTTGGATGGCCCTGGTCAAGCTGCCATGAAGGAATATTTTATTTCAGCTCTTGTTCTGCAAAAGACCAACCTTCCACAACCTCTAAATTATCTTCCGCCACAACCTGGCAAAGAGGAGACAGTGGATAAGTGTAAAGCAGCCAAGAAGGATACAAAACAAAGGTTTATGAATCCATTTGCCTATCTCAGTCACACCATCACTTTCTCAACTGAATTTCTGACAAGAATAGTAAAGGAGCACCTGATGGGAGACTGGCCTTCCTTGTTCATGCCTTACCTAAGTCAGACTCTGAGGACCAGCAAGTAAAATTCACGCATATATGTAAGTTATAGAAATCATAGGTACACAATCAAAATGAAAAAGATGGAAGTATTAACCCATTTATGCAATAAAAGCATTGTATAGCAAAATTAAGTCTCAAAAACTGACGAGTACAAAATCACATCCAGATACTATATCCTGCAAGATTTTACTACACAATTAAAAACTTAACAATAAAATAAGGAAGCAGGCCAAAATTGCTTCTAAAAAACCCATATCATGAGGTACTTAAATTAAAAGTTGTTACAGATATATGTAAACTTTGAAGGATCTTTTATATTAAAACTATCCAATAGATTATTTTTACATTGTTTAACTTCCTTTGTATTGATCTTAAAATGCTTTTGGAATTCTCTGATCTGATTATCCAGTGGACTTCCCAAAGACTAAGAAAAACATCAGTACAGTGCATAAATACAACTTCTTCTATATGAGTGTACATAGACTCCACTAAGATTAGACAAAAATTTCCAAACATACAAAAATCCCCACAGCATCTAAAATACTATGTATCATGCTCAAACATACAGCAAAGTGAAAATAACCAATGCAGATGGCTCAGACAGAACCATGAACGTTCAAGAAGTATAATAAGAAGGAAACTATTAGTTTTGTTTTCTGATCAGACAATGTGCTCACTTTCTGTTCAGTCTATTAATTTCTAATCAGTTATACTGACTCTTTTGAACAATCAGCAGAGCACGACTTGGGCAGAGGGATGCACACACAGGCAGAATCACATTTTACAGCAATCATTAAATGACCTGATATTGGAGTCCTTTTGCAATACTATGTGTAGCAAGCATGAATAAATTCATATTTGTAGCTAGACTATTTACAGAAAATTTTACATGACAGAAAATGAGACAGATCACAATGCAAATTTTAAGTGTTTAACAAAAGAAGAATACATGAGAGAGTTGGCTTTAAGAGCTGGTAGTGAAAATTGTCTTACAAATTACCACTACAGTGAAGAGGTAGGCAAAAAAATGGGACAATTAGAAAAGATACATGACAAAAAGGCAGGCAGATAATACGGCTTCCAAAGACATTTCTGTTACAATCTACATATTGTGCATTTCACTTACAAAACTAAAACCATAAGCTTAAACTCTCCAAGCATATAGTATGAGTATGTATTATATCCCTGTGTCAGTTAGGAGCACTTTGACATTCTATTTCTATATTATATTAAGGCTGAAATGGAGTTTCTGTCCTCTGTTAGTCTTGAGTATTTTCAACAGCGAAACACTGCCACCTTTTGGCTTGATACATAGACCTCCCAATTTTAAATGTAGAATTATATTTTTTGCTCCATTTGTCCTTTATGGAGGTGGTTGAATTCTTGTGATCTTATCTAAAATTTTATTCAGTAGACATACTTCACCAGGAAGAAAAACGTACAGTATTAGCTGATACAGAAAGTTCTTCTCATAAGTGCACAGCCAAGCAACTTAAAATTATACTCCTTTAAGCCATGTAATGTTTTATCTATTTTCTATCTCACAACTCTTTGTTCTTGGACGTTTTGGTACACATACACACTCTATCACATGATATCTTGCATTGCATGCCTATCAAGTAAAAACTTGGTAATGCATTCTTTGAGCATCTGAGTTTTGAAAACAGATGACAGAAATAACAATAATGCATTATTTAAAATGTTATGCTCCTTGCTCATGTATATAGCTACGTTATTGTAGATGAAATCCCGATGGTTCAACATCTATATAAGCATGTATTGAAAGGTATGCAAAATTACTTACACCAGTGACACAATGTCCCCACGTTGTACATCATAATTTCTAATGCTCCAGTGGTTTAAGAGTACTACATCAGATGCTTGTCTTCCCCCAGGATTCAAAGAAGGCTGAGAGAAGGGGAGAAAAAAAATACTTAGAGCTACATTTCCTTTATCAATCTTCCACCTAATTCTCTTTCCATCAACAGGTGAAATCCATTAAAATCGGTAAAAACATACCCACTTACTGTAAGAGGTCAAGAATCTGCTGTATTACAAGAAATACCTTTCTTTATTAAATGACATGTTAAATATCATTACTTTATGACAAACTATAGTTCACATCTTTCAATGCACTACTGCATGCAAATCAGATTACATAGGATACATAATTATGGCAAGCCTGTTTAAAAGAAGGGATTGCCTTTATTGCTTATCACTTAATATTAAAATCAAAGGAGAACCAAGTACACTAATTCCCAGGAAAAAAACCAAACAAGCACACAAACTTTTTGCAGGCATCTTACTGTTTATAAAAGCATAATACACTAAAAATGAAATATGTACTTGTAACAATTCTAATCTCAGCATCCTTTGCAGAGAAAAACAAGCCCTATTCCTATAGCACACACTGACACTGGCAATAAGTGTGGGCCTTCCATAACAGGACACATAAAGGCATGAACTAAAATAACCAAGTAATTAATGCATAATTAGGAGGTACATCCAATCACCCAAAATTATTTTGTGCAATATGAAACAAAACCAGGGTATGTGATCAATGCTGGCTCTGAGTTAACTCATGGGAAAGGTCAGAGCAAGGAAGAAGCCCATCACAGTACTGTCCTATTTATGTTTGCAAGGCTTATTTTAAAACAGAGACTCCTTTTACGATATAGAAAATATTTAAGAGTATTCCAGACTGAAGCTTTCTAACAGTTTATTTCTCAGAAAGCTTTTTCAGAGTCTTCAAATACAGTTACAGCATCTCCCCAGCTGGCCATGATAACAGATTATGCAGATTCTAGAGTTAGGTGATATATCCAATAACGCAGTATTAAAACTAGGCAGCCCCTCATTTGTATGACAACTGCAATATTAGCTAAAAATTCAATTGTTGTTGTTGTTGCCATTGTTGTTGTTGTTGTTGTTGTTGTAGAAGAGGCACTTACAATATAACTTGAACCATTACATGAACCACTGGACTTTCACTGCTGATATTCCCCTCTCCAAACTGATGGTACCTTCAATGAGTAAGCCAACAGGGGGACTGAAATTAACTCTTCTCAATCCTAGTAATTACACAGTGTCAAATTTCATTCTATTGTTATTCAGTAAACTTTGCTCTCAAGTAAAATGGTTATTTAGTATTTATTTTTAACTTCAAAAGCAATTTAGAAGTGCTGATTTCTCTTTACTACAGTTTCTGCATTCATCATTGCTAAAGAGATTGGTTGAGAAAGACATACTTGAAGTGGGATTTGTGAAAAATTACCTTTTCAAGGTGCAAGAGGAAGTCACATGGTAGGGTCCTCAGTAAGTGTAATTCACATGAACAGTTAGCAATACAATAGGTCAAAAGAACAAACATGGTAGGAGGGATATGACACTATGTTCAGTTAAAGAGCAAATGAGGCTAGTTATATTTTGGGCTATGGGCTACAGGCAAATTTCTAGTCAGGTAAATGGGATCAAAGCAGATCCCTTTAACATCCATAGAGATATGGTCCA